>JAGFNQ010006989.1:196933-228251 GCA_024364735.1 Boesenbergia rotunda
CGATTTCCTTAATAAAGTATGTATGTGACTTAATTTATCAAGTCTCATTAATTGAATTAGGAACCGGATTTCTTAATTCTAATTTTATACTTTATTGAAGGAATTGTTTTGGGAAACAATTTCCTAAATTGTCATAATCAATTTCGGAAATAATATGTTTTAAGACTTTGATTTCTCTAAATCAAATCTTATTAAATTAAGAGAGAGATTCCCTTAATTCAACCACATATTATTTTCATGAAAATCTCTTTTAAGAAAACTCTATAGGAAACCATTTTCCTAATTAATTTTGGAGACAACAATATGTTAGAGCATCACCTCTTACATCAAATTTCCAAAATTTGATCACATATTTTTATTCATGGATTCATTAATTACAACAAATTTTTTTCTAAGGGTGGCTCCCCGAGGCTCAGATACCCAAAGAAAAGTAATTTGTCGTAAATCCAATTGGACGGCTCCCCGAGACTCAATCCAAAATAAAAAATTTTGTTGTCAATTTAAAAACCAATTCAAATTTAATTGTTAATTAACTGTCCATGAATTTGTCTAGACTTTCTTAAAAGAAAGTGCCCAAAATTGCGAGATTTCATAATAGGTTTTCAGAATAATTGTAAGTTTCTGGTACAAAGAAAACTTACATATTTCCAAAATTGGAAAATTTCTAAAATAGAAAAATTTTCAAAATTAGAAAGTTTCCAAAGATGGGAAGTTTTCACAATTACTATAAAATTTCAGAAACTAGAAAATTTCAAAAGTTTGCGAAATTTCATGAGGATTTCCAAACTTAGAAATTCCTAAATCAAAAATTTATTATAATTTGAAAGTTTCCAAAATTGAGATTATGACAAAGTTTTCCGCAAAACAATTATATGATTATGTCGAACACTAACCGGCTCTGATACCACTGTTGTTACCGGGTGCATGTTGACAAGGATACGGGTTCGTAAAATTTTAAATTTTTACGTGTAGCGGAAGAATTAGCATAAAATAATTTCCTAAATTATTTTAACCACGTATCTAGCATGCAACCTTATGATGTGTCGACATAATCATAAATTAAAACTTTGCGGAAAAGTAAACTAATTTACTAAGTACCTCTCGTAACTCGAAGTAAGGGACGAGATCCAACCGTAGCGTCCCTTGGAAGCTCCGCCTCTATTCGCGTCCACGCCGAGTTCTCTTCGGGATGACTTCGCAAAGCCACGAGTTTTGTGCCGACGAGAACTACTAGATTCTCCGAAGACACAACTAGAAGATCAAGAAAGAAGAAAGGAAACTAACCACCAAGAATCGGAATCCAAATTCCGGGAAGGAAGGAGATGTGATCCGCTTCTTCTTCTTCTTGGTTGGCTTCTCCTTGGTGATGGTGACTCACGGCAACCTCAAGGGAGGATGAGGGTGTGCCGGCCCTAGCTTGGACAAGGGGCGCCGGCCCTAGCTTGGACAAGGGGCGCCGGCCCTAGCATGGGAAGGAGAAGGAGAGAAAGAGAATAAGAGAGAGAGGGAGAGAATTAATCTCTTGATTACTCTATTGATTGGAATTCAAGGCTTGCCTTTGGTTCCTTTATATAGTAGCCTCTCCCTTGCCAAGTCTCCCTCTTAACAGAATTTTCATAAGAAATTTATCCTATAAATTCTCTTATGAATTATTCTGTTTAAGCCAAGTTTTATTATAACTAACTTTATAATAAAACAAATACTTCTCTCTTTTAATTATGGAATAAATTTTCATAAAACTTATTGTATAAATTTTCTCATCATGGAAAAATCAATTCATAATTGATTTTATAAAATAAAAATAAACCATTTAAAGTTTATTTTAATCTCCATAAAAGAATAAATTTATTATATAAAATTTTCTTTATCATGGAAAAATCAATTCATAATTGATTTTATAAAATAAAATAAACCAATCCATGGTTCATTTTAATTTCCATAAAAAGAATAAATTTATTATATAAATTTTTCTTATCATGGAAAAATCAATTCATAATTGATTTTATAAAATAAAATTAAACCATTTAAAGTTTATTTTAATTTCCATGAAAACAAATTTATTTATCCATAATTTTTATAAAACAAATCGCACTTGATTTATTTTATTAATTAAACCAATTAAATTGGTTTCTCCCCCTTTTAATGGCCGGCCAAACCAAGAGGGTGGACACCCTCTTTGGCAGGCCAAACCAAGCCGATCCCATCGCGAATTAAACTCATTTAATTCGCCCAATAAGCCTTCAAAAGACTTAGCCAATTTTAGCTTCCATTGCGCCTCTGATAAATTCAGATTCGACTTATTTCTCTTGATCGGAAAATTTAATTTTCAACTCGTTTTAAATCCCTCGGATTACTCGTAGTGCGTGTGACTAAATAGGCTTTCGATTTATGTTGGCCGTCTATAATCAACTAATTATAGAACGATCATGAGTGACACCTAGTAGTACATCATGACCCCTAATTAATCGAAAGATCAACGGTTGACCTCAGAAGTAATTCTGAAACCCTTCAGCAGCTCTAATGAATCGTGCCCCATTCCCTTCACCATCTTATACCCACTTGGTTCAGGACATGGTCTGTTTGTGTCAGTCCCCACTAGACTGACTACGTCACACCTAGCCCAAGTAGTGTCTTTCTCGTCCTTTGGATTTCTAATTACTCTCATGTATTTAAGAGACTCGCACTCTAAACATGATATGCTCTGGCCAGAGGCTTTGAGTAACAATCCGACGATAGGCCTGGGTATACATCTCCTCGCAAGGAGTGGTGAATCATTTGTAGGCTGTTCAAACATCTTCGGGCACTTCAGCTCATACCCAATCATCCTGGGTCCACACCTCCTTGGAGATGCTTGCTTAAGATGTTAAAGTATGAGTCTCCATGACCAAGATGACTTGAACACCGCAAGTCAAAGGAACACCGCACTTAAGTTGCAGTAAGAACTTCATTGACAAATCTATGTAGATTACCATATGAAGTTTTACAGCTAGTCACTCCAATCAACTAGTTCCCTTAACTAGCATCCGTGTTTATCTCCGGACATCCCAATGTCACCAGCCAGTGAGAATCAGCTGATTAGAGAATAACCCATGCTAGTCTCAACAGAATTGATAGTGTCCGTTTTTATCAATTCATCGACTAGGGATAATTTCAATACTTCACAATTGCACATGTAGAGATAATCACTAGTTGTGATCCCATCAAAAATTCTCTTATGCTGTGAATTGTATTGCGGACATTCAGTAGATGAGTTTAAGATCCCAATCAAATACACAAACATGTATACTCAAATAGTGAATTATCATTTATTAAAATAAATGTTTACAATCATAAGGCGATTGCCTTAGGACACTTCTCTCATATCACTAACAGATACCAGTCTGATCTAGGAAATGATCATTGGGCAGCTGTCAAGACAATCCTCAAGTACTTAAGAAGCACAAAGGATGTGTTCCTAATATATGGAGAAGGTGATATGGTAATACGTGGGTATACTGATGCTGTTGGTGCAGAATGCACCTAAGTCAAACCTGTATTTTGATAATGGCAACATAGGTCAAAAGTTAAGTCTTACTTGTTTTCTAACAAGTTACTCTAGTGTGCATGAAAAGCCCTAGCGAAGGACTGCTAGGCACTGGCGAGGGAATGCCAGGGTAAAAAGACCTAGCGAAGGACTGCTAGGCACTGGCGAAGGAATGCCAGGGTCAAAAGCCATAGCGAAGGACTGCTAGGCGCCAGGCGAAGGACAGTCTGGGACTGAAGCCCTAGCGAAGGAATGCTAGGCACCGAGCGAAGGGCAGCTCGGAATCCAAGACCTGACAAAGGACCGTCAGGCAAAAGTCCAACCAGAGGAACGGTTGGCTTCAGGTAAATTCTCCCGAGAGGAGTAGGTGAGGACGCGTTCCCCGTCGAGGGAACAGTAGGCGTCGGTTCGACCTAGGGCTCCATTTTGGAGACCAAAGTCAGAACCAAGACAGCTAAGGCTGTATAATCTAATAATTTATTATTTTATTGTGTTTTGGACTAACCCTGGATGCAGGACCGAAGGAACGTGTGTCTGCAGCTTTGAGAGCCTCAAAGGAATGAGGCAACAGCTAACCAGGGCGCCCGGAGTGTCCCGGGCGCCCCCAAGGTAAACACAAAACACAACAAAGCAAAGGCAGCTTCGACAGCTCATCTCCCGGGCGCCCCCGTGCTCCCGGGGGCCCCCATTGCTCCTGGGCGCCCCTTGCGCTGCGGGCGCCCCCAGGGCCAGCTACCGAAGCACCCCTCGAAGCCAAGCGGATAATGCTTTGACCCGGTCAATCCGGGCGCCCCGAGCGCTCCGGGCGCCCCGGTCAAAGCGGATCCCGAAGATAAGGGGATCAGACGCTGACCGAGACCTTTGCGGATCAAAGGACACGTGGGGGGGGGGGGTGCCCCCGACGTCCCGGGCACCCCCAGTCCCTATATAAAGGGCCCTCGACCAAGGCTTCAAAACATCACCTCAATTCAACGCCTCAAAGCTCTTCTGCTCTCGCGCCTTGCTCCGGAAACCTTCCAACACGAGCCGACGACATCCTGCTGCTCCGAGAAATTCGATCTACTCCGGACGTCGGTAAAGAAGAGCGTGTTTTGTTTACTGCACTTATTTTTTTGTAATCAAATTATTGTAAACTGTTTGCGCCGATATAGAATTGCCCAAAGTAAACGGTCAACGACCGTGGGCCTTGGAGTAGGAGTCGACACAGGCTCCGAACCAAGTAAAACCTCCCGTGTTTGCGTTGTGTGTTTTTAACTTCCGTTGTGCAATTGCTCTTTACGTAAATCCGAAAATTTTCCGATATTCACCCCCCTCTATCGGTGTTCTCGATCCAACAAGTGGTATCAGAGTGGGGTTATTCAAACTTGGTGCAACCACCAGTTTGAAATTTTTTTTTGGATTTTTTTTTCTCATTCGAATTTTTTTTTCTTAATTTTTTTATTATTATTATCCTTATCCCGCACTACTAATCCAAGACCAAGTCTTGGGATATTTTCTTTGTTAGTTTTCTTTTCTAGATCAAATGGTCATGCAAGAGGGATTTAGCACCGCCAGACCTCCACTCTTCAGTGGAGAAGACTTTTCCTATTGGAAAAGCCGTATGGAGGTCCACCTGGAAACTCAGGTGGACATGTGGATCATCTTCCAGTCCGGTCTGGAGATCCCTAAAAACGCCGAAGGACTTCCTCAAAGCTACACAGAGTGGGACACCGCTCTGAAACGAAAAATCGAAGCCGACGCTAAAGCGACTCAGACTCTTCAATGCGGATTGACGAAAGAGGAACTGAACCGGGTGGGACCCTTCAACAGTACGAAGGATCTTTGGGCAAAATTGATCGAGCTGCACGAAGGGACATCAGATACTCGGATAAGCAAGAGGGATCTGCTTCTGAACAAACTCTACACCATCAAGATGGCCGACAACGAGACAGCAGCCCAGCTCCACGCACGAATCCAAGAGTTGATGAACGGTCTTCACACAATAGGTCACAAGGTTGAAAACCGTGACTTAATAAGGTATGCCTTAAACGCTTTCCCTAGAAACACCTTGTGGGCATCTATGGTAGATGCATACAAGGTCTTAAGGGATCTTTCAAAAATAAAATTAGACGAATTGTTTTCCGAACTAGAACTGCACGAACAAACTAACACCAATATGGTCGAGAAAGGTATTGCTTTCGTTGCAGGTAAAACTGGAAGGACAACAAAGAAGAAGCCTGAACCTAAACCCGAGTCTAACTCAGACTCAGAAGACGAAGAAGGGGATCAAACTAAGCTGGTCCGACTAGCCCGAAGCTACTACAAGGAGCTGAAGAACCGAACCAACAAACGGAAAACCGGCCGAAGAAAGGACGAACCAGCTGAACCCGTAAACAAGCCCAATGTGACTTGCTACGAGTGCAAGAAAAAGGGCCACTACAAGTCAGAGTGTCCTAACCTAAAGGAGACTAAAAAGACGAGAAGAAAGAAGACACTGCAAGCAATCTGGGACGAATCTTCCTCAGAAGAAGAAGAAGAGGCACCCCAGTCCAACCTCCTAGCTCTGACCGCCTCAGAAGAAGTCGGAACCGAATCAGAAACAGAACAGGACGACGGCGAGCTGACCTTCACAGAAGACGGAGAAATTAAGGTAACTGGTTTTAATAGATCTCAATTAAGTGAACTAATTTCATTTCTTTCTCGAGATTTGGCAAAAGACAAACTCCGAGTCGAATCCCTCCGACAGGAAGTAAAACTCCTGAAAGAGGGAGCTGACTCTAAACCCTTAACCGAGAAGGTTCAGGAAGGAACTCCTACTCAAGTTGAAAAACTTGAAAAGGAGAACTCCTCCCTGAAAACTCAGGTTAAGGATCTTAGATCAGCATTAGAACGATTTACATCTGGTTCCAAGGGTCTTGACATGATCCTTGGAAAACAGAAATCAGTTCTAAATCGATCCGGACTGGGCTATAGAACCAAATCCCGGCAAAGATCTTACTTTGCTGTACTAAATCAGTCCAGAGGTAAAATTCAGGCATGGGTACCTAAACTATACCTGAACAAACCGACTGGATCAAATCAGTATTGGATCCCCAAGGACAAGATTCACATCTTGCCCAACCATCACCGTGGCTTTAGTCTAGGGGGAGCCAAACTGAAAACAATATTCATTATTAGATAAGAATTTAATTCTTGATTGCAATATGATTGTTTGCTTGTTTATTTAATTTCTGCAATTTACCATGCTTAGACTTAGGCTAGTTTAAGGACTGAACAAACTTAGCTGAAACTTGACAACATAGTATTGGGTGGAGGTGAGATGATAGTACGTTAGGGAAGCCAATTTGGCGGAACTAGCCGAAGCTACCGATCCAAGACCCAAACTAGTTAGACCAGAAATTTTTCAAAGAATAATTTTGAAAATGAAATTTTCATTAAAAGGCTTTGTCAAGGAAAAGGTGGATGATCCCATAAGGCTACGGCCAAAGAAGGCCTAGTGCCTCGCCAAGACCTGGAAGCCAATTTTTGAAATTCAAATTCAAATTATTTTTTGTCAAATTCGAATCTAACATAAAATTTCAGTTATTTGTAGATTTAAACATCTTTTTAAAAATATTTCAAAATTAATTAAGTTTTCAAAATTTAATTATTTTCAAAATTAATTAAGTTTTCAAAATTTAATTTTTTTCAAAATTTTCAAAACAGTCATAACTATCAAAACCTGTCTCACGAAAACCATAAGGCTAACTTGATTGAAAACCCTAGACTGGGTGAGACAGTAGGATTAAGACTCAATTGGAAATTCTTTTAATACCTATAGGATGAGATAATCAAACCATGGTCAACATAGTCAAACGATGGTCAAAGCAGTCAAACCATGGTCAACATAGTCAAACCAAGGTAAACGTAGTCAAAGCATGATTAAGACGATCAAACCACAGTCAAAACAGTCAAATCAATTCAAACCATGGTCAAACCGATTAAACCATGGTTAAAAGTAGACAAGACATAAAATTTATCTTTACCTACCCTATTCCGGGAGCCCGGAACCACGCGGGCGCCCCCTCCCATAGCTTTTCTTTCTCCCTAGGCAAAAAGCTGCCACTGCCCTTGACCAGGGCACCCGGAACCACGCGGGCGCCCCCATCACTTCCAATGCAGCAAAGCTGCAAAAGTACCCTGTTGAGGGCGCCCGGGCTATCCCGGGCGCCCCCAACAGCCAAAAGCCACTGCCTTTGGCTGCAGTTACTGACCGGGGCGCCCGGAAGCTCCCGGGCACCCCCCATGGGTTTGCCTATATAAGGCACCCGAATTCCCCTTCTCTTCCACACCAAAATCAACCTTCTTCTTCACTTCTTTCTCTTCAAGAAGACCTTGCAAGTCCTCATCCTCAACTATGCCTCCCCGAGCCGTCCGATATGATTATTATTTATTTTTATTGCATTTAAATTTATTCTCTCATGCAATATCTTTATTCTTCCTTTAACTCCCTTAACATAGAAGACGCCGACCAAACCCCGCCAACGCCGGTGCCGAACCTAGTTCGGACCTAGATTTCCTACTGACGGCCCCGAAATACTAGATTAAATTGTCACGAAAGTGTGGGACCATCAGATTTAATATTAATGAATAACTGGAAACCCTTTTTGCAATCAAAAAATATGAAAACGTAGTAAAGGGGCCACAGGTCGTATTTTTCTCGGAGCTAGTTGATATTGTGTGATTCGATGCTTGTGTTTATGTGTCGTTTGTGAATTTTGGGTTTCGAATAAAACGAGGGTTTGGTTTGCAATGAGGCACGAAATTGCAAGGAAAATTTAAGAAACTCAGCTCATAACCTAAGCAAAGTGATGGCACTTAAAAACTCAATCAATTGGCCACTTAATCACTTAATACAAATTTGCAAAATTTAGGAAATCAAAGCTGAAATCAATTCGATCCTAGTCCTGATTGATAATAATTCAGAGTTTTGCTTCAGTGATTGCCATTCAAAACTAGCCAAATGCTAAACAAATTTTTTCCTAATCAATAATGAAGTCTCCTTGATACAACTTCCCGAAATGATATTACTTTTTGCAGGAAACGACAGTTACATCTCAGAAACAGTTGGATGCAATTTGGACTGAATCAAGAGCAAGAATACACTAAGAATTGAGTTATGCTTGGGTCCAATAAGCGCTAAATTCTCCACTTGACACAAAGTGCAGAAATCCCACAACTTGGCACACAGACTAGGTAATGTGATGTGCTGAAAAATGATGCTAAAGGTAACTCTATAAGCTGCTATAAAGCAGACGAAATTGAAGCAAACAAATCAACTACAAATTCAGAAACAATTGAATGTAAAGCAGCAATTCAGATTCCCAAGCTGCTGTACAGAATCGGAAATCACAGTCCAGGAACAAACCTAAGGCAATTGGAAGCTGTCAAGCTAACTTGATACTGCCTAAATGCATTCAGAATTAATCCAACACTCTTTGAGGTTATAAAAACTCATGCGCAACAAGAAAACTGATACACAAACACTGATACTAATTCAGAAACAATTTGAAGACAGTAATGAATGGAAGCTTCAGAAATCCAATGCAGAATTCAGACAAGTTGAGAACAAAATTCTGAAATGAATTCCACCACCAAATGCACAGAGATTTTATTTCTTGAAGAAAGCAAGCACACACTTAGATAGTACACACTTGGGAATGAGAGTCTTGGGATTGCTCAAGGCGTCCTCAAACCCCTTGTAACCTTAGCCTTTTATAGATGTAAAGGTTGCATATGAATTGAGGTGGGTGTAATTCTGTGAACCCCATCGTCCCTCAATTATTTGCCCCTTACCGTCTAATCAGGCTTTACAGCTCAAAAGAAAATATTCTGAAAGGACCGCTGTTGGTTCTATCCTTCCAGCACACTACTTTACAGCACACTGCTTTAATAATAGAGCTTACTTTACAGCACACTACTTTAATAATAGAGCTTACTTTACAGCACACTACTTTAATAATAGAGCTACTTTACAGCTGTCTTTTGGGCTCATCACGCTTCACGGGGGCACCCTTTTGATTTCTTGTCCTATTCGTTGTACACGTAGAACCTCTTGGAACAGATCCCTTCTACTTTCACGCACTTCTGCAAGATGCTTATGGTAGTAATTTTCAATTATTCCATGCTGATTCTGATAATGCTTGGTATTGAAATCATATTCCTTCATCTGCATAATTAACTCCAGCTCCCGAAGCTTTTCCAGCACATTGCTAATGGCTTCTTTCTCAATCTTTGCCATTTGATTTCTTTTATCATGGTCCTCCTGCAAGAATATTCGTCATAAGGTCTGACTAAGTAAGTCTTCATACCTTGTTAGCAGAGGGAATCTGCTAGAACTTGAGGCTTCTTCAGCTGCATCAATAATAATTTGATCAGAAGAATCACTAAGGGTCGCCAGTGTTTCTGGTTCTTCTATCAGCCTTGAAAGTATATCAGCAAGAATATTGAGCTTGCCGTCGATATGCTCGAAATTTACTCGTACTCCAGGCACTCCCAGGCGACATCATCATCTTCATGGGAGACTGCATCTACTCCAGAGTCAACGTTTTCATGGGAGACAGCCACGACCTGCTCCTGTGAAGCAGCCGATGAGTCTACAGCATGCCAACGCTGTCGACAGGCTGAACAACCTCTGCGATGGGACGATGAGCTGCCTGAGCATCCTGGCTGTTACCAGGCAATTGAAAGGATGTCCCATCCTTTTTCGAAAGGTGGTCGGGGAAGTGGTAACCTAGTGCCACTGCCACCTTCGGTGCATCTTCCACGAGCGCCACCACAACGATGGCAGAGTCCGTACTACCGGCGTTGGAAGAAGCTGATGAGCTCCGGCGTAGGGCGACGCCCGGAGACGAAGAAGAAGCAGGCCGAGCAGAAACAAGCCTGTGGGCCTTGTACTGTTTAGAAAGCCATCTCGGCCTCTACTGCAAATCCAATTGAGACCCATAAGTCAAGACTGGCCCAGAGCAAACCTGCACAGGCAAGGCCGAGCAGACGGCGCTTCCGTTGGAAGACTATTCAGAAGAGGATGCGGAAGGCGACCGCGACAGACGCCGTGAAGATTGGTGACGGAGTTGCTAGTCTGTCAGGCAAAAACCAGCGACAGCTCCGTACAGCCAGCTGTCCCAAGGCTATACACTATCATCAATAATGGAGCGTGGTGGACCCAGGTTATTTGCCCGTTCCTTTGTCCGAGTCCTGTAACGTGGCTGAGTCAGCCACGAATCTTTTTCTTTTGTCGTGTCGAACAGTGTGCCTGAAAAGCACCCAAGGGTGGCTGTCCATGTGCCATACTGTTCAACAGGGGTCCACTTGGATTCTTGGTTTTGGTAAACCAACGGTGGGCTCGTGGTTTTGAGCCCGAGGTCTTGTAAAAGTGGTGTTGTCCCGCCACTTAGTCATGACTTGGTGGAGAAGAAAAGAATCCTCGCATGTGACGATGGGGCCCAATGAGCACCCGACATGTGATGATGTCCCCTTTCTTTCTCTATATAAGTCCTATTGTAATGGGTTGCAAGGTAGACGAGCGATCCTCGATCCCTTACTTCTCTCTTGTTTTCCTAATAAAATCCGTTGGCCTTTCTGTGAGTCTCTCCTTGTGTGTATCTTCTCTTGTTGTTCTCGGCTCTAGGTGATGGCTCCGTCCTGAGCCGAGTTCGAGAAGGAGATCCTCCCCTACCAAAAAGAGGGGATCGCCTTCAATTTGAAAAGAAAACCCGAGCAGAGAGCTCAGAGATTTTGTTTCTTGAAGAAAGCAAGCACACATTTAGGTAGTACACACTTGGGAATGAGAGTCTTGGGATTGCTCAAGGCGTCCTCAAACCCCTTGTAACCTTAGCCTTTTATAGATGTAAAGGTTGCATATGAATTGAGGCGGGTGTAATTCTGTGAACCCCATCGTCCCTCAATTATTTGCCCTTTACCGTCTAATCAGGCTTTACAGCTCAAAAGAAAATATTCTGAAAGGACCGCTATTGGTTCTATCCTTCCAGCACACTACTTTACAGCACACTGCTTTAATAATAGAGCTTACTTTACAGCACACTACTTTAATAATAGAGCTTACTTTACAGCACACTACTTTAATAATAGAGCTACTTTACAGCTGTCTTTTGGGCTCATCACGCTTCACGGGGGCACCCTTTTGATTTCTTGTCCTATTCGTTGTACACATAGAACCTCTTGGAACAGATCCCTTCTACTTTCACGCACTTCTGCAAGATGCTTATGGTAGTAATTTTCAATTATTCCATGCTGATTCTGATAACGCTTGGTATTGAAATCATATTCCTTCATCTGCATAATTAACTCGAGCTCCCGAAGCTTTTCCAGCACATTGCTAATGGCTTCTTCCTCAATCTTCGCCATTTGATTTCTTTTATCATGGTCCTCCTGCAAGAATATTTGTGATAAGGTCTGACTAATTAAGTCTTTATACCTTGTTAGCAGAGGGAATCTGCTAGAACTTGAGGCTTCTTCAGCTGCATCAATAATAATTTGATCAGAAGAATCACTAAGGGTCGCCAGTGTTTTTGGTTCTTCTATCAGCCTTGAAAGTGTATCAGCAAGAATATTGAGCTTGCCGTCGATATGCTCGAAATTTACTCGTACTCCAGTGCCCGTTATATAGTCAGTAAATGCTAGCCATCTTACCCTTGAAGGCTTGTTTCTTGCAGTCTTGTTGTGAAAGCTAATGATAGCCTGACAATCTGTTCGCAGCGTTATTTCCTTCTTATCCATATAGTGAATTTTTAACGCTGTCATTGTTTCCATGGCTGCATAAATTTCTGCATCAATTACTGACTTGACAGTTGGGAATTTTCCATGGGCGTAAGCACATATGCGTTCTATGCCTTTTGGATCATACTTAGTGGGTTTCCACTTACAAATTCCTCCCCATCCTAACATACTTCCGTCGGTTTCAAGGACTATGTAAGCATTCTCAGGAGGTATTTCTAAATCTGGTAGCTGATTGACTTGGGCTTTTATTTTTTGGTTAAGGCCCAATCTGAAGGTTTCATCCTTTTATCCCCATGAGGTGAAGGCTTCTCGTAGAGAGGCCCAAGCTTAGAGCTTAAATTGGGAATATAAGTACGAGCATAGTTTAAAATGCCTAACCATGATCTAAGCCCCTTCTTTTCCTTCAATTGCTCATCTTTGAATTCCATAATCTTCTTAATAATGTGAGGTTGCAATTTGAGTTTTCCTTCACCAATTTCAGCTCCGAGAAATTCAATTTTTGGAACCCCAATCTTGTATTTAGTCGGAGAAAGTACGAGGCCATGCTTTTCACAAATGCCAAGCATAATTTCTAAATGCTTGATATGCTCCCTTTCTGTGTTTGAAAAGACCAAAATATCATCAATATAAACAGAAATAATGTCTTCAGTACCTTGAAAACATTGGTCCATTTTTCGCTGGAATATTGCTGGTGCATTTTTTAAGCCGAACGGCATTACAAGCCATTCAAATAAGCCGGATGGACAAAAAAAGGTCGTCCATTCAATAGAAATGGAATCCATTTTGATCTGATGAAATCCAGATTTCAGATCGAACTTAGAATATATTTTTGAATTCCCTACTTTCTTCAATATGGTATTGATTCCAGGAAGACTATACTGATCCTTATAAGTATTATCATTCAATGTCTTGTAGTTGAAAACCATTCTTTCCTTACCCTTGGTTTCCTTACCAGTAGTAGGATCAATAGAGGTTCCTGACTGCACGATCATTGCCATTGTTCTATGTCTGCTTTTGCTGGGTTTGATTACTTTGAGTTTGAGAAGTGCATCCACATGCCTTTTAAAAGCTTCCTTAAGCGCGGGTGAAACATTGTTAAGTGGTTTGTCTTGAATAGTGATATCAGGATTAATAATCTCTATTTTACAAAGAATTCCATTCTTAGCCCAATGCTGAAGGGGGTTCTCCCCTATATACCCTTGCTCTTTTAATCTATTAAACAAAGAGCTATGCTTGTGCAAAATATTCTGATTAGAGATAGTACCAGCGAAGTAAACTTCTTCTTGGAGCTGAATATATTCCATTTCTTCTAGTCCAAGTTCTTCAATTGCGGCTGCAGCACTTTGATTTATGGCAATTGTGGTAATATTTTTGTAGAAAGTAACAGTATTACCTTCTATTCTGACTCCTCCTTGCATACTTCGTATGAAATTACAGCCAAGCACCATTTGTACTCCTTTTCCCAAAGTCATGTCAAAAGCATATGTGAAAGGAATTCTAAACTTATTTTCCCCGATTATCATTTGTCCCATCTTTAGCTTCAACTTGGCTTCCTGTTGAGAATTAACACCATTAATCAATATAGTGTAGGAATTTGGTTCTACCGCCTTACTTGGAATTGATCTTGAATCAATACAACAAGAAGTTGCTCCAGTATCTAGTATTGCGTTCACGCTGAAGGGCTGTAAATCCGGTATTTCCAAGTTTATTTTGATGTTGTAAAGACGATTACTAACATTTCTTTGAGAAATCTGGCCATCAGTAATTTTAGAAACTATTTGCTCCTCAAGATAAGTAACCTGCTCCTTTCCTTTTTGAAAATCTTTGGTGAAAGTTGCTGCAAGTCTTCCAATAATGCCTCAGATAATTCATCTTCTGCCTTTTGATTTCTTCTAAGAACCCTGGATAATTCTTCTTTCAACCTTTGATTTTCTATCAATAAATACTGCGTATAGTTGATTAATTCAGAAATCAGAGTTCTGTCATTGTACTGTATTGTAGGTGGTAGTAATGGCTTCAATGAAAGTCCCAAATAGCTGCCTGCACATAAAGTACATGTGGTTAACTTACAAATGGCACAATGACCTCTTGACCTTTGGCTTGTAATCCTCTTGCAAAAATGGCATTTAATGCATTGAGAATTTAACTCCTGGTTTATCTGCCATTCATGGTTGCATACATATTATTCTTCTGGTATTTCTACCTGAACCTGCCATCCTTGGGATTCCCCTATTAGCACAAATAAGGTTTCAGGTAAAGAATTTGTTACCATACTGCAGTATTGTTCTGTATCATGTTCTCCTTCCGATATACTGCATATTGCATCACTATCTGTCTCCTCAGGGTCTACAGATACTACATCGAATTCCTCAGGTAGGTCAAGTTCACTTAGCATAGCTACTCGCTCCTTGTTTCCCACCTTATTTCTGCATTCACGAGCAAAGTGTCCCTCTTCACCACAAATAAAACATTTACATTTGCGTACCTTTGCTCTATCATTCTGGTATTTCTTCTTGATGACCCTCACATGTGATTTGTGAGGTTTTCCTTTATAAGATTTTGCTTTCCTCAGACCATATCTTCTTGCCGGTTTTTGATAATGATATGGTAACGGAATTTTAGAACAGAATTGGAGATCTTTCAAACTTCTTTGTAGGGATGCTTTCTTACATATTTCCATTAATTCTTGATAAGCATGATGTATTCGTGGTAGTACACCGATAGTATTTCCCCTGTGCCTTTCCTGGAATTTCTTCTCGAGGTAACTGCCAATGAGGGGTGGCATTTTTCTGTAAAACTTGCTTGATAGTTCTTCATTTACGAACATCCTCCCCGTTTTGGCTGCAAGCACTTTATATTCATTCATGTATGAAATTAAATCTTTAGTATCATGACATACCAGCCTTTCTAAGTCCAAGTAAGCTTGATTTTGCTCCACTGTGGATCCTGATGCCGGATCTTCCAAAGTAATTATTCTGCGGATCTGAGTCAGTATGTTCTGAGTCTCATCTGCCATTCCGACTAGTTTATCATACTGATCTGGATACATCATTCTCCATTGAATAAAAGTTTTCATTTCCATTTCTCCCAAAAAATTCTCTACGTATTGCACCTTGGTTCTGTTGTCACTCCAAATTTTTGAATCCACAACATTTGTTGTAATAGATTCCCACCTGGAAATGACATCATGATATAAACCAATGTTATCAGGGAGAACTAACATAACACCTGTTTGCTGCTGCGCAGATGGTAATGTCCAGGTTTCATTGGAGTACATCTTTTGCATATTTCCCAATTTAGTGCCGTAGTATCCTGGGTCGTTATAGACATTTGGTTCCTCTTTCTTAATTGTTGCGGGTGCATATTGAGGTGGCCCCATTGTAGCATCTGGAGGTGGATGGTATTCAGATACAGCTGATGTTGAGGCTAGTAGACTTTCATTAGGTCTTTGTACTGGATAGTCCATCTCCATTTGTTCATTAATAGAGGCTACATACTCTCCTTGCTCTTGAAAATCATCTGTATTTAAGCCGAAACTAGTAGTAACAGATTTATAAGAAGAAGAAGACTCATCTGTTTTATCATCATCCCATTAGGGATTTTCCGGCTTGTACGTCCAGTAATAATCTGGCTGCTGGGGGATTGCATATGATACATAATAATCATATTTGCCGCTAGGCTCACCTAGCGTATCCCATCTGGGATCATCAGGAACTTGAGAGAGATGAATTTGAGAGAGAGCGGTAGGTTCCCCATCACCTTCCGCAAATGGATTGATCCATTCTTCATCAGAGAGGGTATATAAATGTTCAGCAGGTTGCCAGGGGCGTCTGTTTCTACGCTGCTGTTCCAATTGTTGATGTTCTTCACAATATTCATCCACCGAGATCAGCCCATCTAATAACTTTCTGAAGGGGTCATCATAGTAATCTTTGGTTCGAGAAGTAGAAGGATTATCTTTGTGAAGAGTAGTCGGCCAATACTCGTCATTTTGCATAATATATTCATGGGGAGCCGCATAAATGACTTGCTTGCCTTTACAGTCCTCTTCTGGGGGTGAAATTGGGTCTTTTTGAATTTGCTGGTTTGTTGACCCAAACCCTTGAATACCTCTTTGAGTATGTGTGAAGTCTTCTACTTCAATTACCTCGGGAAGGCTTATTTTCTCAATTATAAGCTGGGCAACTGCTTCTCCTTTGAAAATCATAATACTCTCATAATTTAAATTAAATACCAGAATTTTTACCTCTCCTCTATAATCTTGGTCAATAACGCCAGCACCTACATGGAGCCCTTGCTTCCAAGCCGCTCCAGATCTTGTGGCAATTCTTCCATACTGTCCTTCTGGTATCTGTATAGCTATGCCTGTAGAGAGCAAGGCCCTATCCCCAGGGCTTATTTCATAATGATCAATAATTTTTAAATCATACCCTGCTGACCCCATAGTTTGTCGTTGTGGGAGCATAGCATCTGGATGGAGTCTTTTGACTTTTAGTATTGAAACTTCCTCTTCATCTTCCAGGAAAGCTAAAATTTCCTGTTCTGGTGAATCCATATGTTCATATTGGCCTACTGGTTGCTCCGCCACTGGAGTGTAACCTTCAAACTGCATGCTGATGCTTCCATCCAATAATGTTCTTGTATTCACTTGAGTAGGTGCAACTGGGTTTCTTCGGATTGATGGCCTCAATATCCATCGTTGTTGCTGCAATTGATCGGTAGTGAAACGAGTACCGGGCAGGGCATGTACTCCTCGGTTGGTTCAATAGTCTGCAACATTTTGCACATTATAAGCAAAATTAGTAATGCTTGTATTAGTTAACCTTCCTATCATCATCCGGGTGAGGAGTAAATTGCTGGAACCGCCTTGCCACTCTGTATACCCATGCGTTTGGAAAGATATTTCTATATGATTTGCAAAATCATCCAAACTCATCATTATGTCAGGGATAACATATACCATCTGTGTTCCCCTAGTTAAATCCATTTCCATCGTGGCTATAATAGATCTGTCATCTCTCCATCTTGTGTCTCTGAGAACTGCTAAAGCCATAACACCAGTATCTCGTCGATGTGGAGCATAAAGTCTTACCATAATAAGACCTATATGAATATGTTGAAATCCTGCTTCTCTTAAAGTTTGCTGGCTTTGCTCAGTTACAAGTGGCAAATCCACTTGATTATTCTCTACACAGAGAATATCTTCTTCTGAATAATGCTGGTATACTCTGTGCTGAGTAGGTCTATATCCTGTTGAATAGAGAACCTCGGCTGGAACCATACCAGCCCTTTGTGGTCGAGAAATTTCCAGCTCAGCTTCAGGACTTAATTGAGTTTCTATAGTTCTTCTGAATCTTCTTTGGCATGGCATGAGTCGCCGTTGTAGATTAAGAATACGCCGTTGGTTTCGCCGATAATCCCTAATCTGGTCTTCTGAACTAGGTACAGTTGTTGTAGTTGCAAGTACCGCATTTCTGGCGGTCTTGTAGAAGTACTTGTTCTTGTACTCATCTTCGTTTCTCACTTTCAAGGATTTTTGCTGGATCTTTGAAGACAAAAATAGATCCTGTCTTCTTTGGGATAATTTGATCACTTCCCAGATTTAATCCTCCGATTCTCCTTGTTAGGTCAGCTATAGAGTCTTCAAGTTCCTTAGATGAAGTTGTGGGAGTCTTTATGGAAGTCGGGACTTTCTTCACCAAGTTTTGTAGTTCTTGAACCTGCTCAGTTAAGCTGATGATTAAAGAAATCAAAGTATTATTTTGTTTTACCACGGCTTTTAAAAGATCAAAGCTAGTTTTAAGCTCAATAGTTGATGTAAATCCAACTGCTGGTGTTTCAATTGCTTCTGTGGTTTTTAAGGCATTTTTGTAGTCAGTGTTTTCTCTTTGTTCTTCTAGATTCATTCGCCACCAATCAGCCTCTTAACCTCCTCTATTAAATGTTCTATTTTGCGAACACTCTTTTTCAACTCCTCAGTGAGTCTAAGAGCCTCTTCTTCAACAAGTTTAGGTTGTCTGACAACTTCCTGAACTAGGTTTCTGACCTCTGTGTTTGTCAAGGATTTTTGAGTAATAATAGCCTTATGAATTTTCACAACCTCACGTCTTAATTCCTTTTGTTCTTCTTCTATCACATAGAAGTGCTTTAAAGTTACTTTAGAAAGCAGAGTAAGTCGGTTATAATAACGCCAATGTTATTAGCAATTTCAGAAGGTTTTGGTGTACTTGTTTCAGCTAGGTCAAGGTATTCAAGGTTTACGGTTCGGGATTTACTATACCATTCCCTAATATTTTGTTCAAATCGCTCACTCATAAATTAATACCTACTTTTCTCTTTTGCTTACAGCTTAGGAATCAGTAAAACTTTCATGCTCACCTGACGGGCAAATTGCTCTTCTCAAGAGTCTTACAAGCACTGCAGTCTTTTGCAATAAGTTAACCAACTCGGTCGCCTTATTACAGAAGAGAATTATAAGTCTTAATCATGTTCTTGCATCAAGTTATATCTGAGAATATACCTATTTGAGGCCTTTCAACTTACCGTCTTACGCACTTACTAGTCTTGCGGAAATTCCGGACCAAGGATGCATGTCGAGTCTCCACCTTCCAGCCTCTAAGTCTTTCTCAGAAAATATAACTATTTGAAAGATTTTCTTAAATTAAACGAGAATAATATAACCCTTACCTTCACCTTGAATATTAAAATTTTAGCCTGCCATTAACTGCAAGCTCTGATACCAAAAAGAGCTTACGCCCATGGAACGCATATATGCTTACGCCCATGGAAAATTCCCAACTGTCAAGTCAGTAATTGATGCATAAATTTATGCAGCCATGGAAATAATGACAGCGTTAAAAATTCACTATATGGATAAGAAGGAAATAACGTTGCGAACAGATTGTCAGGCTATCATTAGCTTTCACAACAAGACTGCAAGAAACAAGCCTTCAAGGGTAAGATGGCTAGCATTTACTAACTATATAACGGGCATTGGAGTACGAGTAAATTTCGAGCATATCGACGGCAAGCTCAATATTCTTGCTGATACACTTTCAAGGCTGATAGAAGAACCGGAAACACTGGCGACCCTTAGTGATTCTTCTGTTCAAATTATTATTGATGCAGCTGAAGAAGCCTCAAGTTCTAGCAGATTCCCTCTGCTAACAAGGTATGAAGACTTAATTAGTCAGACCTTATCACGAATATTCTTGCAGGAGGACCATGATAAAAGAAATCAAATGGCGAAGATTGAGGAAGAAGCCATTAGCAATGTTCTGGAAAAGCTTCAGGAGCTGGAGTTAATTATGCAGATGAAGGAATATGATTTCAATACCAAGCGTTATCAGAATCAGCATGGAATAATTGAAAATTACTACCTTAAGCATCTTGCAGAAGTGCATGAAAGTAGAAGGGATCTGTTCCAAGAGGTTCTACGTGTACAACGAATAGGACAAGAAATCAAAAGGGTGCCCCCGTGAAGCGTGATGAGCCCAAAAGACAGCTGTAAAGTAGCTCTATTATTAAAGTAGTGTGCTGTAAAGTAAGCTCTATTATTAAAGTAGTATGCTGTAAAGTAAGCTCTATTATTAAAGCAGTGTGCTGTAAAGTAGTGTGCTGGAAGGATAGAACCAACAGCGGTCCTTTCAGAATATTTTCTTTTGAGCTGTAAAGCCTGATTAGACGGTAAAGGGCAAATAATTGAGGGACGATGGGGTTCACAGAATTACACCCGCCTCAATTCATATGCAACCTTTACATCTATAAAAGGTTAAGGTTACAAGGGGTTTGAGGACGCCTTGAGCAATCCCAAGACTCTCATTCCCAATTGTGTACTACCTAAGTGTGTGCTTGCTTTCTTCAAGAAATAAAATCTCTGAGCTCTCTGCTCGGGTTTTCTTTTCAAATTGAAGACGATCCCCTCTTTTTGCTTTTGGTATCAGAGCTTGCAGTTAATGGCAGGCTAAAATTTTAATATTCAAGGTGAAGGTAAGGGTTATATTATTCCCGTTTAATTTAAGAAAATCTTTCAAATAGTTATATTTTCTGAGAAAGACTTAGAGGCTGGAAGGTGGAGACTCGACATGCATCCTTGGTCCGGAATTTCCGCAAGGCTAGTAAGTGCGTAAGACGGTAAGCTGAAAGGCCTCAAATAGGTATATTCTCAGATATAACTTGATGCAAGAACATGATTATGACTTATAATTCTCTTCTGTAATAAGGCAACCGAGTTGGTTAACTGATTGCAAAAGACTGCAGTGCTTGTAAGACTCTTGAGATGAGCAATTGTCCGTCAGGTGAGCATGAATGTTTTACTGATTCCTAAGCTGTAAGCAAAAGAGAAAAGTAGGTATTAATTTATGAGTGAGCGATTTGAACAAAATATTAGGGAATGGTATAGTAAATCCCGAACCGTAAATCTTGAATACCTTGACCTAGCTGAAACAAGTACACCAAAACCTTCTGAAATTGCTAATAACATTGGCGTTGTTTATAACCAACTTACTCTGCTTTCTAAAGTAACTTTAAAGCACTTCTATGTGATAGAAGAAGAACAAAAGGAATTAAGACGTGAGGTTGTGAAAATTCATAAGGCTATTATTAGTCAAAAATCCTTGACAAACACAAAGGTCAGAAACCTAGTTCAGGAAGTTGTCAGACAACCTAAACTTGTTGAAGAAGAGGCTCTTAGACTCACTGAGGAGTTGAAAAAGAGTGTTCGCAAAATAGAACATTTAATAGAGGAGGTTAAGAGGCTGATTGGTGGCGAATGAATCTAGAAGAACAAAGAGAAAACACTGACTACAAAAAGGACTTAAAAACCACAGAAGCAATTGAAACACTAGCAGTTGGATTTACATCAACTGTTGAGCTTAAAACTAGCTTTGATCTTTTAAAGGCCGTGGTAAAACAAAATAATACTTTGATTTATTTAATCATCAGCTTAACTGAGCAGGTTCAAGAACTACAAAACTTGGTGAAGAAAGTCCTGACTTCCATAAAGACTCCCACAACTTCATCTAAGGAACTTGAAGACTCTATAGCTGACCTAACAAGGAGAATCGGAGGATTAAATCTGGGAAGTGATCCAATTATCCCAAAGAAGACAGGATCTATTTTTGTCTTCAAAGATCCAGCAAAAATCCTTGAAAGTGAGAAACGAAGATGAGTACAAGAACAAGTACTTCTACAAGACCGCCAGCGGTACTTGCAACTACAACAACTGTACCTAGTTCAGAAGACCAGATTAGGGACTATCGGCGAAACCAACGGCGTATTCTTAATCAACAACGGCGACTGATGCCAAGCCAAAGAAGATTCAGAAGAACTATAGAAACTCAATTAAGTCCTGAAGCTGAGCTGGAAATTTCTCGATCACAAAGGGCTGGTATGGTTCCAGCCGAGGTTCTCTATTCAACAGATATAGACCTACTCAGCACAGAGTATACCAGCATTATTCAGAAGAAGATATTCTCTGTGTAGAGAATAATCAAGTGGATTTGCCACTTGTAACTGAGCAAAGCCAGCAAACTTTAAGAGAAGCAGGATTTCAACATATTCATATAGGTCTTATTATGGTAAGACTTTATGCTCTACATCGACGAGATACTGGTGTTATGTCTTTAGCAGTTCTCAGAGACACAAGATGGAGAGATGACAGATCTATTATAGCCACGATGGAAATGGATTTAACTAGGGGAACACAGATGGTATATGTTATCCCTGACATAATGATGAGTTTGGATGATTTTGCAAATCATATAGAAATATCTTTCCAAACGCATGGGTATACAGAGTGGCAAGGCGGTTCCAGCAATTTACTCCTCACCCGGATGATGATAGGAAGGTTAACTAATACAAGCTTTACTAATTTTGCTTATAATGTGCAAAATGTTGCAGACTATCTAACCAGCCGAGGAGTACATGCCCTGCCCGGTACTCGTTTCACTACCGATCAATTGTAGCAACAACGATGGATATTGAGGCCATCAATCCGAAGAAACCCAGTTGCACCTACTCAAGTGAATACAAGAACATTATTGGATGGAAGCATCAGCATGCAGTTTGAAGGTTACACTCCAGTGGCGGAGCAACCAGTAGGCCAATATGAACATATGGATTCACCAGAACAGGAAATTTTAGCTTTCCTGGAAGTTGAAGAGGAAGTTTCAATACTAAAAGTCAAAAGACTCCATCCAGATGCTATGCTCCCACAACGACAAACTATGGGGTCAGCAGGGTATGATTTAAAAATTATTGATCATTATGAAATAAGCCCTGGGGATAGGGCCTTGCTCTCTACAGGCATAGCTATACAGATACCAGAAGGACACTATGGAAGAATTGCCACAAGATCTGGAGCGGCTTGGAAGCAAGGGCTCCATGTAGGTGCTAGCGTTATTGACCAAGATTATAGAGGAGAGGTAAAAATTCTGGTATTTAATTTAAATTATGAGAGTATTATGATTTTCAAAGGAGAAGCAGTTGCCCAGCTTATAATTGAGAAAATAAGCCTTCCCGAGGTAATTGAAGTAGAAGACTTCACACATACTCAAAGAGGTATTCAAGGGTTTGGGTCAACAAACCAGCAAATTCAAAAAGACCCAATTTCACCCCCAGAAGAGGACTGTAAAGGCAAGCAAGTCATTTATGCGGCTCCCTGACAAGCCCAAATATACTAATTAATTTGTCACGAAATGTATGGGCTCATCAAATTTAAATATGAATGAATGAAATGCTGGAAACCCTTTTACAATCAAAAGTATGAAAATATAATATAGGGGCCACAGGTCGTATTTTTCTCAGGGACAAGTTGATGGGTTGTTCGATTCGCGCTTGTATTTAGGTGTCGTTTGTGAATTTGGGTTTCAATCGTGAATTTGGAATTGGTTTTGATTTAAAATCGGCAACACAATGGGAATAAAGGTGGCTTGACCAAATTAACCAAACAAGGAAATGCAAACTAAATGCCAAGCAATTATATGAACAACTAATGCAAAGATAATATCGAAACTCTTCTTGCCGCAAGTAGCTAAAAACTCCTATGCCGGAATAGGAACTGAAATTCAGAACTAATTGGTTGTAACGTAAACTAACTTCAAGCAAGCCTTAATGCTGAAAGATAAATCCAGATTTGAATTTTAGACAGCTCAGAAATTTGAAATGCAAGACAATGCAGAATTGCAATTGCAGAAACTGCAGTGGCACATGCAAATGTAGAAGCTGAAATAAACCTGCTACCAAGAAGAAGTGATACGCATTGAAAACAGATTCTGAGTTCCAAAAGGCTAAGGATCAGTTTGATACAAACTTCTGAACTGCAGCTAAGAATGTAGAACTCGGATGCAGAAAATGCAGTCTAACTCCCTTGCAGACACATGACCAGGGCAGCTGAGTTCACATGCATAAACCCATGCTTGGAAAGAATTTCAGCTAACATGACACAACCACAACTGCATAAACTGCAGTAAACTGCAGGACTATTGAAGATTTGCAGAAACTGCAAGGTTGCAGGAGCAATGTGCAGAATTTTTAGATATTCAGTGGGGAAATTCGGCTGCAGTTGGTTGCAAAGATAAACAAGCTATTGCTGTGAAACAATTTGATGTGAAGTAACCAATTCAGAATCGAATTGAGTTGCAGAACAACTGCAGCATTTCATATGGCATGAACTGGATGGGCAGGATTCAAGCAAAACCAAGCTACTGATGTGATATAATTGGCTATCAAACACGGTTGCAGAATCGAAGTTCAGATGCAGAAATTGAAGTGTCACATGCAAGGAAAACCTAATACGCACAGCATGGAATGCAGTAATTCAGGAATTGCAGAAAAAAACACAGAATTTCAGAAATGTGATGCTAGCTAAACTGAAATCATGGACTGCCTTCGCAGGAAATCAAAACCAAACTCTATGTTAGCCAAGCAAGCATATACTGGACTCGAAGGCAGGAATTAACACAATGAAAACGCAGAGACAATTTGGCAACAAATAGCTCTGATACAATTCAGAAATCTGCAGGAAATTCAGAATTGGAATTGCAAACAATATACATTTGGCACGCAAGCAATGGAGTTTATATTCAGAAATTTAAGCCGGAAACAAACTGAGATGAAGTATAACTACTCACTAACAAGTGTCTTAACTAACTAGACTGAAAAATTAAAACAAACCACAACAGAAACACATTGAAAAATTCAGAAACTTGAAACTTGGCACGCAGAACAGATTGGCACGCAAGGTTTAAATTGCAAACTACTGAAATTAAATCTAATTATCATCTAAACAAGCTCGTAAACTAACTAACTTAAAGATTGACAACCTAATTAAGCTCCAACAATTCAGAATTACAAACTAATTTGCTGAAAACTGAAATTTGCAGGAAACAAAACAGAATACAGCAGTAATTGAAAATTACAGCTAAAGCAATGAAATTAAACTATCTAAGCTACTCCTCAACCATTCCTCAACTCAAGAGCTCCTTGGTCGTCAATCAAGGGAGAACCTCGGACCCGCAAGCTCCGCAAATCAGCGAAAATCGCCTATGCTACCGAATCTGATCAGCTCACTGCCCAAACTGAAATCAGCTTCCAATTTCATCAAACTAGCTGTGGTGGCTCACGATTGGGATTAGGGAGTGTCTGAAACCTTCCAGGGCACCCCTCTGGTCAGCTCGGATGCAGTGGAAGTGGAGCACAGCTGAGTTCGTTGAATCGGATAGCAATTCTGCCGAGACCTCGCGCAGCTTGCTATTGAACAGAAAATCAATCGGAAACCTCACTAAGAGCTCTCTTCACTGACCTAACTCTTGCGTTGATGATGGAATTGAGGGATCGCGCCTCCTTGACGAAGAAATTGGCTAGAAACGAAGAAGAAACGACTGTAGCGGCGGAGACGCGACAGGGAGAAGCGCTGGGCATTTTTGATTAAATAGCTATCAATGGACGGCCCAGATTGATCGGAGGAGATCCAACGGTAGATCTTGGTCTGATTTGAGCCAAACTTTTATGATGATGATCTGGGGTCAGGATCTGCCTTGTGGTAGCTCGGATCCTCCAGATATGCAACGGATGGTCCAGATCAACTCTATCTGTGAATGGACGCTCTAGAGCCCTCCTTGCTTGATCCAACGGTTGATTGAGCTCTGATTGGAATGAAACCTTCAGATCTTGATCATAGAGCTTGATCAACCCTAACCCTAGCTCGGATTGCTTCAGATCGTCCCGGATGGCTCAGATCTAGCCGCTCTTGAATCGGACGGCCCGGATTAATTAAGCTGATAATTCGATCCGGTTCACATCCGACTCAAGTTTGACCCATATGCCCTAGTCCAGGATCCTTTCATGCCTACAAAAATATATCAAAAATTAGTGGCCAAATAATCCAAAAATGTGTAATTTTGCAATTAAGTCCAAAATAAGATAAAGTTCCAAAACCTAGGGTAAAATCATAATTAAGCAATAAAAACATGGGTCAAACATGGATTTTAGCAATTAAAATAATAATTGCTTATATATGAAAATGCGAGTATTGGCACTACCTAATCTTACCTCGAACCAGACTATGGACCCCTTCAGAAAGTTATTAGTGTTAGTGATATGAGAGAAGTGTCCTAAGGCAATCGCCTTATGATTGTAAACATTTATTTTAATAAATAATAATTCACTATTTGAGTATACATGTTAGTGTATTTGATTGGGATCTTAAACTCATCTACTGAATGTCCGCAATACAATTCACAGCATAAGAGAATTTGTGATGGGATCACAACTAGTGATTATCTCTACATGTGTAATTGTGAAGTTTTGAAAATATCCCTAGTCGATGAATTGATAAAAATGGACACTATCAATTCTGTTGAGACTAGCATGAGTTATTCTCTAATCAGCTGATTCTCACTGGCTGGTGACATTGGAATGTCCGGAGATAAACATGGATGCTAGTTAAGGGAACTAGTTCATTGGAGTGACTAGCTGTAAAACTTCATATGGTAATCTATAAAGATATGTCAATGAAGTTATTACTGCAGCTTAAGTGCGATGTTCCTTTGACTTGCGGTGTTCAAGTCATCTTGGTCATGGAGAGTTATACTTTAACATCTTAAGCAAGCATCTCCAAGGAGGTGTGGACCCAGGATGATTGGGTATAAGCGAAGTGCCCGAAGATGTTTGAACAGCTACAAGGATTCACCATCTTGCGAGGAGATGTATACCCAGGCCTATCTCGGATTGTTACTCAAAGCTCTGGCCAGAGATATCATGTTTAGAGTATGAGTCTCTTAATACATGAGAGTAATTAGAAATCCAAAGGACGAGAAAGACACTACTTGGGCTAGGTGTGACGTAGTCAGCCTAGTGGGACTGACACAACAGACCATGTCCTGAACCAAGTGGGTATAAGATGGTGAAGGGAATGGGCACGATTCATTAGAGCTGCTGAAGGGTTTCAGAATTACTTCTGAGGTCAACCGTTGATCTTTCGATTAATTGGGGGTCATGATGTACTACTAGGTGCCACTCATGATCGTTCTATAATTGGTTGATTATAGACGGCCAACATAAATCGAAAGCCTATTTAGTCACACGCACTACGAGTAATCCGAGGGATTTAAAACGAGTTGAAAATTGGATTTTCCAATCAAGAGAAATAAGTCGAATCTGAATTAATCAGAGGCGCAATGGAAACTTAAAATGGCTAAGTCTTTTGAAGGCTTATTGGCGAATTAAATGAGTTTAATTCGCGATGGGTCGGCTCGGTTTGGCCGGCCAAAGAGGGTGCCAACCCCTTTGGTTTGGCCGGCCACAACATGGGAGAAACCAATTTATTTGGTTTAATTAATAAAATAAATCTAGCGCGATTTGTTTTATAAATTATGGATAAATAAATTTGTATAAGAAATTTATATAAATAAATTTATAGAAATTTATTCTTTTTATGGAAATTAAAATGATCCATGGAATGGTTTATTTTAATTTTATAAATCAATTATGAATTGATTTTTCCATAATAAGAAAATTTATAAATTTCTTGAAAATTTATTCCATAATAAAAGGAGAGATGTATTTGTTTTATTATAAAGTTAGTTATAATAAAACTTGGTTTAAACGGAATAATTCATAAGAAAATTTATAGGATAAATTTTTATGAAAAATTCCGTTAAAAGGGAGACTTGGCAAGGAGAGACTACTATATAAAGGAACCAAAGGCAAGCCTTAATTCCTAATTGAGTTGTCAAGAGATTAGTAGTTCTCTCCCTCTCTCTCTTATTCTCTCCTCTCTCTTCCCTTAGGGCCGGCGCCCCTCTCCTCCCTAGGGCCGGCGCACCCTTCCCCTAGGGCCGGCGCACATCCCAGGTGGCCGGAGCCATCCACCAAGAAACCGAAGAAGAAGAAGCGGATCGCGACTCCTTCCTTCCCTTCTCGGAATTTAGATTCCGTTCTTGGTGGTTAGTTTCCTTTCTTCTCTCTTGATCTTCTAGTTGTGCCTTTGAGAATCTAGTAGTTCTCGTCGCACAAACTCGTGGCTTTGCGAAGTCATCCCGAAGAGAACTCGGCGTGGACGCGAATAGAGGCGGAGCTTCCAAGGGACGCTACGGTTGGATCTCGTCCCTTACTTCGAGTTACGAGAGGTACAAGTAAATTAGTTTACTTTTCCGTAAAGTTTTAATTTATGATCATGTCCACACATCATAAGGTTGCATGCTAGATACGTGGTTAAAATAATTTGAGAAATTATTTTATGCTAATTCTTCCGCTGCACGTAAAAATTTAAAATTTTACGAACCCGTATCCTTGTCAACATGCACCCGGTCCCAACAGTGGTATCAGAGCCGGTTAGTGTTCGACATAATCATATAATTGTTTTGTGGAAAACTTTGTCATAATCTCAATTTTGGAAAAAAAATTTCAATTATGGAAACTTTCCAATTATAATAAATTTTAGATTTAGGAATTTCAAAGTTTGGAAATCCTCATGAAATTTCGCAAACTTTTGAAATATCCTAGTTTCTGAAATTTTATGATAATTGTGAAAACTTCCCATCTTTGGAAACTTTCCAATTTTGGAAATTTTCTATTTTAGAAATTTTCAATTTTGGAAATATGTAAGTTTTCTTTGTACCAGAAACTTACAATTATTCTGAAAACCTATTATGAAATCTCGCAATTTTGGGCACTTTCTTTCAAGAAAGTCTAGACAAATTTATGGACAATTAATTGACAATTAAATTTGAATTGGTTTTTAAATTGTCAACAAAATTCTTTATTTTGGATTGAGCCTCGGGGAGCCGTCCAATTTAAAGTTAGTTGTTGTAATTTAATTTCCCATTTTAAATGAAATTGTCATGTTTAATTTGGTTACGCTTCCGAAGCGGACCAAATTGGATTTACGACAAATTACTTTTCTTTGGGTATCTGAGCCTCGGGGAGCCACCCTTAGAAAACAATTTGTTGTAATTAATTAAATCCATGAATAAAATATGATTTAAGAGGTGATGCTCTTACATATTGTTGTCTCCAAAATTAATTAGGAAAATGGTTTCCTATAGAGTTTTCTTAAATGAGATTTTCATGAAAATAATATGTGGTTGAATTAAGGGAATCTCTCTCTTAATTTAATAAGATTTGATTTAGAGAAATCAAAGTCTTAAAACATATTATTTCCGAAATTGATTATGACAATTTAGGAAATTGTTTCCCAAAACAATTCCTTTAATAAAGTATGAAATTAGAATTAGGAAATCCGGTTCCTAATTCAATTAATGAGACTTGATAAATTAAGTCACATACATACTTTATTAAGGAAATCGTTAGTCATGACATAATTATATGTCATGAATGTGCTTAGAAAAGAAAGGATGAGACCCAAAACCCCTTACAAAATATTAAGGCTAACACCTTCCATTAATATGGTTAGAATCGGAGTTTTGTTTCTCGTTTGGGTTGATGGACACATCCATGCCCGGCTTGAACCTCAACATGTTCAAACCATGGAATTAGTTTATGAATAATATAGTTGGAGTCAGAGGTCAATCCTTAGTTTTGGTTGTTGGACACATCCAAGCCTGACTAAACGGTTGAATGAGCTCCAACCATATTAAAACTATTTCTTGATTAATGGGTCAGCCTTAAGCTTGGAGCATCGATTTGTTGTGCCACAGCCAAGGTCGATGTAAAGAGAGGTGCAGTTGGGTGCTATGTATAATGTTGCATACTTGTTAATGAGTTAACAACCCAATGATTTATGCAAACATTCAATTAGTTGATAGCATAAAGTGATAGTTACATATATGTGATATGTAATCGGTATAATTACCTACCTTCATAGCTAAGAATAACTTGATGGCCACAGCCATGGTTGTTCTTATCTATGGTTGGATATCAACCTATTTGGAGATGTTCCTACGATCTCCCGAATTGATAAAAAGGGTTATTCAATTTGAAAAATAAATAGGATTTTATTAATGTATATTGATACATTCTTTATCATTCTTCTCACATAAGCTCAATTTGTATTTCTAGGTTAATCACTCGATCATGTCTTCTCTAAATTGCGTTCCATTTTGGACACCAATAAACTAACTGGGCCAAACTTCATGGACTGGCTTCGAAACCTGAGGATAGTCCTCAAGGCAAGAAGCTTGCTTATGTCATTGAAGATCAACTTCCCAACCGTCCTCCAGAGGTGCAACTCCAGACCAGTTAGTGGCCTATCAGAAACATGTGACCGATTCTGAACTTGCGAGTTGCATCATGCTAGCCTCTATGGTACCTGAGCTGCAAAAGCAGCATGAGCATATGGATGCTTATACCATCATCTTCCATCTTCATGAGTTGTTGAAGAGCAGGCGAGATCCGAAAGGTTCGAAGTCTCCAGACTCCTCTTCACCTCTAAGATGCAGGAAGGCACTTCTGCCTCACAGTTTGTGTTAAAGATGTTGGGGTACATTGAGCGACTGAGCACACTCGGTTTTGCAATGGATCATGAACTAAGTATTGACTTAATTTGCATTGTTTGCCCAAAGTTATTCACAATTTGTGATGAACTATCGGATGAACAAGCTGGAAACTACCATTCCTGAGTTGCTCAACCTGCTGAAGACTGTAGAGCCTTCTGTAAAGCAGGATCAAAAGACGGTTCTGTTAGTTGGTTCCTCGAAGAAAGGTTCTAAGAGGAAGGCCAAAGAACAGAATAAAGGAAAGAAGAAAAAGGCCAAAAAGACTGAAAAGAAACCAAAAGGAACTTGCCATCATTGTGGCAAGGAGGGTCACTGGCGAAGAAACTGCAAGGTTTATCTTGAGTCCTTGAAGAATAAGGCATCCGATGCCCCATCCTCTTCAGGTATCTTCGTTATTGAATGTCACTCTATTTCCTCAATACCTGGGTACTTGATACTGGTGTAGCTCACATATATGTAATGACATACAGGGGCTAAGGAATAGAAGAAGACTCGTCAAAGGAGAAGCGAATTTGCGAGTTGGAAATGGAGCAAAGATTGCTGCTGTTGCCATCGGAACATATTTGCTAAAGCTCCCCACTGGACGTGTCTTAGAATTGGATAATTGTTATTTTGTTCCTTCGTTAATAAAGAACATTGTATCTATTTCATGTTTGAATGAAAGGGTTATCATTTAACTTTTAGTAACAATTGTTGTTACATAACTTTAAATGGCGTTCTTTATGGGAATGGAACTTTGTGCAATGGTATCTACACGTTAGATTTATCCAGTGACGTTTTCAATATCGAAGTTAGCAACAAACGTGCTCGAATAGATAATCGAATAGACTCCTACACTTGGCATTGCGTCTTGGCCATGTAAGTAAGAAACCATGACCAATTACACCGATGTGGAATTTTAGAATCATTTGAACCCGGTTCATTTGATACATGCGAATCATGCTTAAAAGGCAAGATGACCAAATTACCCTTTTCCGGAAAAGGTAATCCAGTGGGAGAATTGCTTGGTCTAATACATACTGATGTATGTGGACCAATGTCAACTCTTGCACAAGGAGGCTATAGCTACTTCATCACCTTT
>JAGFNQ010006990.1:0-87960 GCA_024364735.1 Boesenbergia rotunda
AGTTTCTTGAACTTCTTCAAGTTCAATGTACTCCCACTGTTTTCTTGTAAAAGAAATTCTTTTTCCAGAAATACAGCATGCCTTGAAACAAACACCTTTTGTTCCAAGGGATGATAGAATTGGTAATCCTTTGTTTCCTTAGGGTATCCAATAAATAGACATTTATCAGACTTATCATCCAATTTGTCTGATACAGTCCACTTCACATAAGCAGGGACAACCTCATATCTTAAGGTGAGTTAAGTAAGGTTTCTTACTATTCCACGTCTCATATGGAGTAGTAGAGACTACCTTGGTCGGGACTCTGTTTAGCAAGTAAACAGTTGTCTTAAGTGCATAGTCCCAAAAGGATTTTGGAAGAGTTGCATGATTCAACATAGATCTAATCCTGTCCATCAAGGTTCGGTTACGCCTCTCAGATACACCATTATGCTGTGGTGTATACGGCGGAGTCCATTGAGACAATATCCCATTGTCCCTAAGATAATCTTGAAAACTCTTGACTTAAGTATTCACCACCCCCGTTCGGATCGAAGTATTTTAATACTTTTGCCAAGCTGTTTCTCTACTTCATTTCTGAACTCTTTGAATTTCTCAAAAGCTTCAGATTTGTGTTTCATTAAGAACACATACCCAAATCGTGAGTGATCATCGATAAAGGTAATGAAGTAGCTATAGCCTCCTTGTGCAAGAGTTGACATTGGTCCACATACATCAGTATGTATTAGACCAAGCAATTCTCCCACTGGTTTACCTTTTCCGAAAAAGGGTAATTTGGCCATTTTGCCTTTTAAGCATGATTCGCATGTATCAAATGAACCGGGGTTCAAATGATTCCAGAATTCCACATCGGTGTAATTTGGTCATGCGTTTCTTACTTACATGGCCAAGACGACAATGCCACGTATAGGAGTCTATTTGATTATCTGTTCGAGTATATTTGTTACTAACTTCGATATTGAAATGTCATTGGATAAATCTAACGTGTAGATACCATTACACAAAGTTCCGGTCCCATCAAGAACACCATTTAAAGTTATGTAACAACAATTGTACTAAAAGTTAAATGATAACCCTTTCATTCAAGCATGAAATAGATACAATGTTCTTTATTAACGAAGGAACAAAATAACAATTATCCAACTCTAAGACAAGTCAGTAGGGAGCTTTAGCAAATATGTTCTGATGGCAACAGCAGCAATCTTTGCTCCATTCGCAAATTCGCTCCCTTGACGAGTCTTCTTCTATTCCTTAGCCCATGTATGTCATTACATATATGTGAGCTACACCCAGTATCAAGTACCCAAGTGGTTGAGAAAATAGAGTGACATTCAATAACGAAGATACCTGAAGAGGATGGGGCATCGGATGCCTTCTTCTTCAAGGACTCAAGATAAACCTTGCAGTTTCTTCGCCAGTGACCCTCCTTGCCATAGTGATGGCAAGTGTCTTTTGGGGTCTTTTCAGTCTTTTTGGCCTTTTTCTTCTTTCCCTTATTCTGTTCTTTGGCCTTCCTCTTAGAGCCTTTCTTCGAGGAACCAACTAACAAAACCGTCTTCTGATCCTGCTTCACAGAAGGCTCTATAGTCTTTAGCAGGTTGAGCAACTCAGGAATGGTAGTCTCCAGCTTGTTCATCCGATAGTTTATCACAAATTGTGAATAACTTTTGGGCAAACAATGCAGAATTAAGTCAATACTTAGTTCATGATCCATTGTAAAACCGAGTGTGCTCAGTCGCTCAATGTACCCCAACATCTTCAGCACAAACTGTGAGACAGAAGTTCCTTCCTGCATCTTAGAGGTGAAGAGGAGTCTGGAGACCTCGAACCTTTCGGATCTCGCCTGCTCGTCAAATAACTCGTGAAGATAGAAGATGATGGTATAAGCATCCATATGCTCATGCTGCTTTTGCAGCTCAGGTACCATAGCGGCCAGCATGATGCAACTTGCAAGTTCAGAATCGATCACATGTTTCTGATAGGCCACTAACTGGTCTGGAGTTGCATCTTCTGGAGGATGGTTGGGATGTTGTTCTTCAAGGACATAAGCAAGCTTTTCTACCTTGAGGACTATCCTCAGGTTTTGAAGCCAGTCCATGATGTTTGGCCCAGTCAGCTTATTGGTGTCCAAAATGGAATGCAAATTCAGAGAAGACATGATCAAGTGATTATCCTAGAAATACAAATTGAGCTTATGTGAGAAGAATGATAAAGAATGCATCAACATACATTAATTAAATCCTATTTATTTTCGAATTGAATAACCCTTTTCATCAATTCGGGAGATCGTAGGAACATCTCCAAATAGGTTGATATCCAACCATAGATAAGAACAATCATGGCTGTGACCATCAAGTTATTCTTAGCTATAAAGGTAGGTAATTATACCGATTACATATTACACATATGTAACTATTACTTTATGCTATCAACTAATTGAATATTTGCATAAATCATTGGGTTGTTAACTCATTAACAAGTATGCAACATAGCACCCAACTGCACCTCTCTTTACATCGACCTTGGCTGTGGCACAACAAATCGATGCTCCAAGCTTAAGGCTGACCCATTAATCAAGAAATAGTTTTAATATGGTTGGAGCTCATTCAACCGTTTAGTCAGGCTTGGATGTGTCCAACAACCAAAACTAAGGATTGACCTCTGACTCCAACTATATTAATCATAAACTAATTCTATGGTTTGAACATGTTGAGGTTCAAGCCGGGCATGGATGTGCCCATCAACCCAAACGAGAAACAAAACTCCGGTTCTAACCATATTAATGGAAGGTGTTTGCCTTAATATTTTGTAAGGGATTTTGGGTCTCATCCTTTTCTTTCTAAGCACATTCATGACATATAATTATGTCATGTACTAACGATTTCCTTAATGAAGTATGTATGTGACTTAATTTATCAAGTCTCATTAATTGAATTAGGAACCGAATTTCCTAATTCTAACTTCATACTTTATTTAAGGAATTGTTTTGAGAAACAATTTTCTAAATTGTCATAATCAATTTCGGAAATAATATGTTTAAGACTTTGATTTCTCTAAATCAAATCTTATTAAATTAAGAGACAGATTCCCTTAATTCAACCACATATTATTTTCATGAAAATCTTATTTAAGGAAATAAACTCTATTAGGAAACAATTTTCCTAATTAATTTTGGAGACAACAATATGTAAGAAATCAAATAAAGAAATTATCGTTTGAGAATCACCTCAAAATTTCCAAGATTTGATCACATATTTTATTTATGGACTAATTAATTACAACAAATTATTTTCTTTGGGTGGCTCCCCGAGGCTCAGATACCCAAAGAAAAGAAATTTATCGTAAATCTAATTTGGCCCGCTCCCCGAGGCGTAGCCAAATTAAACTTGACAATTCTTATTCAAAAAAGGAAATTAAATTACAACAACTAACTTTAATTTGGGTGGCTCCCCGAGGCACAGATACCCAAAGAAAAGAATTTTGTTAGTAATTTAAAACCAATTTGAATTTAATTGTCAATTAATGTTCCATAAATTTGTCTAGACTTTCTTGAAAGAAAGTGTCCAAAATTTCGAGTTTTCCAAAAATGGAAAGTTTTCAGAATAATTGTAAGTTTCTGGTACAAAGAAAACTTACGATTTTCCAAAATTGAAAATTTTCCAAAATAGGAAATTTTCAAAATTGGAAAGTTTCCAAAAATGGAAAGTTTTTCACAATTATCATAAAATTTCAGAAATAGAGATATTTCAAAAGTTTGCGAAATTTCATGAGGATTTCCAAACTTTGAAATTCCTAAATCTAAAATTTACCATAATTGGAAAGTTTCCATAAATGGAAAATTTTCCAAAATTGAGATCATGACAAAGTTTTTCGCAAAACAATTATATGATTATGTCGAACACTAACCGGCTCTGATACCACTGTTGGGACCGGGTGCATGCCGACGCGGACACGTATTGTAATTTTTCCATAATTACATGCAGCGGAAACAAAAGCATGAATAATTTCCTAAATTATTCTAACACATATCCTAAGCATGCAATGTGTTCACATAATCGTAATATAAAATTTTTGCAGAAAAGGAAATTACTCTACGAATTACCTCGCGTAACTTGGAAGAAGGGACGAGATCCAATCGTTAGCGTCCCTTAAAAGCTCCGCCTCTATTCGTATCCACGCCGAGTATCGTCGGGATGACTTCGCTAAGTCACGAGTTTCGTGTTCACGAGAACTACTAGATTCTCCGTGAACACGACGAAACCCGAGAGAGTAATCAAATCGAAAGACTCACCACCAAGGTTGGCCGAAGAGGAAGATCGTCGCAAGGAAGAGCTTCGTCGCCTTGGTGCTTCTCCTTGTGCTCACGGCAAGAAGAGGGAGGAGATGCCTATGGCCGGCCAAGAGAGAGGGAGAGAAGAAGAGGAGAGAGCCCAAGCAATTCTTGGATTTCTATCTTTCATGGCACCCCTTGGGTCCTTTATATAGTGGCCTCTCAACCATCAAGCCTCTCAAATATGGAATAACTTATTCCATCATGCCAAGTTTGATTTTTATATCATTGTTAAAATCATATTTTAATTCATGATAAAAAAAACAATCAAGTCTCTCAAATATGGAATAACTTATTCCATATCATCTTGTGGTGGCCGAAATTCACACAAAAGGAATTCATCACAAGTGGTTGGCCAAGTTTTATCCAAACCATAGGTCCATGGTTCAAAACCCACCTATAAATTTCTATAAAACAAACCAACTCTTTGTTTTATTTTAATTCATGATAAAATAATCCCATGGATTATTTTAAGCTTATAAAAAACCATACCACCTTGGATCAAATCCCTTAGTGAATTAAACTTATTTAATTCACCCATTAAGTCTTTAAAAGACTTAGTCATTCTATGCTTCCGATGCGTCTGAAATAAATTCAGTTTTGACTAATCGTTTGGCTCAACCAAACTTAATCTTTCTCGATTGGAGAATCCAATTCTCAACTCATTTTAAATCCTTCGAATTACTCGTTATGCGTGTGACTAAATAGGTTTTCAATTTATGTTGGTCGTCCATAATTAACTAATTAATTATAGAACGATCATGAGTGACACCTAGTAGTACATCATGATCCCCAATTAATTGAAAGATCAACGGTTGACCTCAGAAATGATTCTGAAACCCTTCAGCAGCTATAATGAATCGTGCCCCATTCCCTTCACCATCTTATACCCACTTGGTTCAGGACATGGTCTATGTGTGTCAGTCCCCACTAGGCTGACTACGTCACACCTAGCCCAAGTAACGTTTCCTAATCATATGGATTCTAATTACTCTCATGTATTTAAGAGATTCATACTCTGAACATGTCATGCTTTGGCCAGAGGCTTCGAGTAACAATCCGACGATAGGCCTCGGGTATACATCTCCTCGCAAGGAGTGGTGAATCCTTTGTAGGCTGTTCAAACATCTTCGGGCACTTCGGCTTATACCCAATCATCCTGGGTCCACACCTCCTTGGAGATGCTTGCTTAAGATGTCAAAGTATAAGTCTCCATGACCAAGATGACTTGAACACCGCAAGTCAAAGGAACATCGCACTTACGCTGCAGTAAGAACTTCACTGACATGTCTATATGTAGACTACCATATGAAGTTTTACAGCCAGTCACTCCAATGAACTAGTTCCCTTAACTAGCATTCATGTTTATCTCCGAACATCCCAATGTCACCAGCCAGTGAGAATCAGCTGATTAGAGAATAACCCATGCTAGTCTCAACAGAATTGATAGTGTCCGTATTTATCAATTCATCGACTAGGGACAATTTCAATACTTCACAATTGCACATGTAGAGATAATCACTAGTTGTGAATTCATCACAAATTCTCTCATGCTGTGAATTGTATTGCGGACATTCAGTAAATGAGTTCAAGATCTTACACGAACATGTATACTCAAATAGTGAATATTCATTTATTAAAGTAAATGATTACAACCATAAGGCGATTGCCTTAGGACACTTCTCTCATATCACTAACAAACTTGCCCCTACTCCTTGGCGTGCCCTTAAGGTGGGCGATCCCTTGATCGTCGGCAGATCAAGCCCCGATGAACACCGGATAAAATGCAACCTCCTTCTCGGTGGAGTAACCTCTCCACAGGGTTTCAATAAAGATAGAGTTTTAAGCACAATGAAACACAAGAAAGATCTTACTTAGCACTTAGGACAGCAAGAACTCAGACAAACTTCTCCCGAGCTCCACTCAGCGCAGATCTCACGCAAGAATCCCCTTCTTCGTGTCTTCTCGCTGATGGACTCGCCAAGCCTTCTGACTCTTCTTCCCAATGCTCAAGTAACAGATGGTTGCTTCAAAGATTGCAGTTGCTTGCTCAAGATGATGGAACAGATTGCACGAGCGCAAGCACAAACACAATGTGGAGAACTTCGTTACTGAGACTTGTTCGCCACCAAGCCTTAAGTCCCAGCTCTCTGAGCACAAAGTCACCGCCATCTCACTGCAGCCTCCAGCTGCTCACCTGCCAACGCCAGCTACCACTGAGCTCTCCCTGGACTCCCTGAGCTTCCCTCAGCCAAGCTCCAGTCAGCAGCTCCGGCCATTGCAACCTGAGATGGCAAATGGACAAAGCTGCTCCAAGGAAAGGCTTCCATTGACTCTCCTTGAGTGTTTGAATCCATCCCTGTCACCTGCACACTTAATCAGAGCATTAGTATAGCATATCAAGTATAGAATCAAGTATCAGAGGTTAAGTGCAGAGAATCAGATGTGTTCAGACGTGATCAGAGTATCTGTCAGCGTGTTTGAATTAAAGTGATCGGTCACCGGACCGATCAGGACTATCCCAGACCGATCAGGCTCTAACCTGATCGGTCCCCAGTGAGAAACTTGGGATCGCAAGCTCGTACGATCGGTCACCCTGACCGGTCACCAGATCGGTCACCAAACCGATCCGGAAATCAGCTTCCCAAAATCCCGCCAGGAATTCACTGGCTGATCGGTCACCAGACCGATCAGGCTGCTCCCAGACCGATCAGGCTCTAGCCTGATCGGTCAGGGTGAGAAATCTCGCGACAGTTGATCGTTCAGTCTGATCTGTCGCGGTTTCTCCCTGATCGGTCACCAGACCGATCAGGAGCAGATCAGTTGGTTTGACAAAGACCTACTGAATGCTCCCTGATCGGTCACCGGACCAATCAGGAGCAGATCAGCAGGGGAACTCAACCCACTTGTGAGCTCCATGATCTGTCACCAGACCGATCAGGAGTTGTGCAGTGAGTGAAATGCATACTCCCTGATCGGTCACCAGACCGATCAGTCATCGCTGGATCGGTCACCCGACCGATCCACGAAGGAGCACCATGCCAATCTCCCTGATCGGTCACCAGACCGATCCAGGGGCTCCAACCTAGCCCTCCAAGCTAGGACCTGACCCTCCAAGTCAAGATTGTTCACCTAACCCTCCAAGTTGGGACTTTTCACCTAACCCTCCAAGTTAGGACTTTTCACCTAGCCCTCCAAGCTAGGGCTTTTCACCCAACCTTCCAAGTTAGGACTTTTCCACACCTAACCCTCCAAGCTAGGATTTTCCACACCTAACCCTCCAAGTTGGGACTTTTCACCTAACCCTCCAAGATAGGACTTTTCACCTAGCCCTCCAAGCTAGGACATTTCACCCAACCTTCCAAGTTAGGACTTTTCCACACCTAGCCCTCCAAGCTAGGATTTTTCCACACCTAACCCTCCAGGTTAGGATTTCTCCACACCTAGCCCTCCAAGCTAGGATTTTATCAAACCTAGTCCCACTAGGTATGCCTAGTCCACGACCAGGACTTAAACCCAATCATAATCATAATCATCCACCTAAACTTAAAATCGATGTCAACACCAAAATAACAATCAGGGTCAGACTGTATCAACAATCACAAGGCACCCCGCACACCTAAACTCCCCATGAATTAGGATTTTTACCAAAACGGGGTTTTTAAGAACATCTCCAAAGCTCCCCCTACATTGGACTTATAAAGGCTTTTCAAGAATCTATCACAAGGTTCCCCATTTGCCAATAAATGAGCAACAATGCTCCCCCTTCACCTAAGCTCCCCTTTGACCTAGAATTTCTTGCAAAGGCGTGTTTGGTTTCCCACTTAAACCTAACACTTCTCCCCCTTTACTATACATTAAAAAGACCTCCAACAATCACCTAATTATTGGATTCTTTACCCTCTAATAATTACAAACATTGTGTAATAACCACCGTAAGATTACACACAAGGTTGATATCATTAGAACCCTTTTCGATATTGCTAAAAACAGTTTCAGCCTGTATCAATCGACTGAGACAGTTACCAGTCGACTGATCCTTATCAAAATATAAACTCACAGTAACATCAGTCGACTGCCTTCTTTATCAGTCAACTGATCTTGTCAGAAAACCCATACAGTAGCTAGTCTCTCTCTAGATAGCACTGTTGTCAGTCGACTGAGTCAGTTACCAGTCGACTGGTACCCTGATATCAGCCTTTTCAATATTCTGAATCCAAATTCAGAAATACGCTGATAACTCCATAATTCTCCAAATAGTATCAAATTTTATAGTAAGGTTTATGGTACCTGTATCTTCTTGGGAAAAATACATTAAAAAATATATCTATCATCAATCCCAAGATTGATACAAAAATCAAAATTATCTAAATGGTTCAATTGAACCTTGACCTAAAGTCATATTTTTGACCTCCTCCTGATGTATCTGCCAATATCAAACCATAATGCATTCCTTGCATTGGTTTATATGACATCTCTATATCAAAAATCAAATTCTCATGCAATATGACCCCAATATCATATTTTCATGCATGACACTCAATTCCAATGTGCTTGTTAAATATCGAACTTTTGGGGGCTAAAAGCTTAAAATTCCAAAATTAAGGGTCTTATTTGGATTAGCTGAACTTGGAGGGCATTTTTGCAAAAAACCAAAACTAATAAAAACCCTAAAATTTCTCTCTTTAATCCTCTTCTCCCATTTTCTTTTCCCCCAATGCCGAGCAATTTCTCCTCTTTGTCGACTTCTCCTTCCTCTTCTTCTTCTTCTTCTTCGTCTCTTTTGACACACACGAACGAGGTGTCGAGCGCCCTGTCTCCCTAGTCACGCCATTTCCCTTGCATGGAATCCTAGCCGACGCCGCCGTACACACTTTCCTTGTCGGTTTCACCCAACGACGCCACCCCTTCGCCGGTGCGAGTTCTCCTTAGCAAGGTGTCTGCCCACGACCAGTCGGCGATCTTCCTCCTCTTGTGCCGAGTTGCCAAATTTGGAGAGATAGCAAGGTAGGGATTGTTTCCTCATTTGGGTGGCAGATCATTTTGCTATGCGTTGCTTTTATTTGGCTAGGTATCAATGCTTTTAGAGATGATTTTGGTGCTGGTGAAGTTTGAGGGTGGATTTGTTGGAATTGATGGAATTCTGTGAGTCTTGGAGATGAGTTCAAATTCTTTTTTTTTTATCGCATACTGTTTGGTGAACTCAGTTTCAAAGGGATTGATTTATAGGCCTATTGTTGGTTGGAGTTTGATTTAAAAATGCATTATAGCATGAAGGATAATGATCTAGTGAGGTTGGCAATAGAGCTTCTCAGCGTACACATTAAGAACTCCAAATGCCTGATAAGATTTTTGCTCTGTTAAACACTTGCAAACTTTAACAGAGCAATCCTTATCTTATTTCATTAGTTAAAAGGTACAATTTCCTATTTTTGGGTCGTATATTATAAAAAAATTTTAATGGGTTCGCCAGCTTTGCTCTTGATAATAATAAATAGGTGGGATATAAAAGAGGCACGATCTTGTTTTCTTGAAAGAGGTGGAGTTTGATTTATTTTAGACTACATAATGGAGTTTAGTATTTAAATTAGCTATTTTATTGGTTGTATAAATAGTTTAATTCTAATCTTAATACAGGACCCTGATTGGATACAAGGTCTTGGATGGGAGATTTATTTGGACACGTTCTACATAAAAGACGGGTACTTCTCCTTTGTATTCTTATAAGTCATTTATCTTAAATGCATGACTTTTTATGTTTGAGTAGGACTGCTTGACCTTGTTCTTTGTTGTTATTTATTTTAATATCATCCGTTGATACTTTCTTCGTTTGATCTTCGAGTTAATCGTATTTTATATCTGTATAGTCTTAATGTTGGTTTTCTATTACGTAATGTACCGCTTGTACGTGAGTACTTTATGTTCATTAAACACAACTAGATTTGTTGGCATTACAGATACCCTACCTAGTAGACCTAGTAGTTTAGTTGCATATTTATTGGTTTCTAATACTCGTTACTTATATCGTTGCATCGTTGTTATTCGAGTGTTTGTGCATTTTGTATCATGCACCATATCTGCACCGTTGCATACTGACAACTGTTGGCATCCATATGGTTAAGTCGTCGTCAGTCATTTAGTTGTTTCGCCACTCAACCACTCGTCGTGATAATTGCTAGAGTGTGAGCAATTATCCTGTTACGTCACACTTGACCACTCATGTACAGTGGATGTTGGAATTGTAGGCAATCAGTTTACACCCTCACCGTTATTACCCAGGGATATCAGAGTTGTTGGTGGCTCCCCCTTTATCTCGGGGTTTTGGAGTAGTTGGCTCCCCAACATCCTGTCCACTCAACCACATATTCTGGTGGTATTCGTTGGAGTGCGTACAGTTATTACAACCCTACCCACTCGACCACACAGATGTGATGTGTTGACGGTTTGACTGACGTCAGGGGTGACACATGTCATTGCATCATATACATTTATTGCATTATGCATTTTCTGGTGTTTGCAGCATTTATATGAGCTATGATTGCTGCATTTGGTTGACATGTATATATGTTTTTGATATTATGTTATCACTCAGTTTTCACACATGCTTAGTTGTTCTTCTATTTTCTAGAGACTGTATACAGTTGTTTCTGTTGTTTGTTATATCTTTTTGTTATGTAATGCATTTGTCTACTCTTATGCCCGCAGAGTCAGCCCGAACTCACCACTCCCACCGTCTATTTTTGTTTCAGGTAGCAGATAGATGCGTTGCTTGGAGCCAGGAGAGGATCCAGTTGCTAGTCTCACCGTGTCGATTCATTATTAGAGTTTGTTTCAGGGTTTATGTTTATTTTCATAGTTATTACATTTCGGCACTTCCATTGTTTTACGCATTTTCATTACCAGAGTGATGTTACTAGTTCAGGGGGTTTTTCGTTCTATTATTGGTAGTTTTACATTATTTGTTATTACTTATATAGACTTACTATTATTCGCATTATTCGTTGTGGATCGAATTTATTTTTGAATATAGGACTCCTTTTAATTCTATCATTCTTATTCATATAAAATGCGTGGTTGTGATAATTTATTTACTATTATGATGTCAGTCGGTTGAGACTCAGCTAGATATATGAGAGTTATGTATATTTGTCCCAACTTGTCCACCGTACAAGGGCATGTGAGACCAGTTTTCAGGAGCTCAAGCGGTGATTGGTGTCTGCGCCTGTTTTGTTGTTACCTTCGGGAGAGGATGATTTCGTACTCTACACTGACATATCACATTAGGGTTTGGGCGTGGTTGTGATAATTTATTTACTTTTATGATGCCAGCCGGGTGAGGCTGAGCTAGATATGTGAGAGTTATGTATATTTGTCCCAACTTGTCTACCGTACAGGAGAGATGCTGTCCGATTTTCGAGCAAGTATGGGCCTCTGGGGGCGTGACAATTTTTTAGCATGGACCTCTAGGGGCGGACAAGTTGGGACAAATATACATAACTCTCACATATCTAGCTCAGCCTCATCCGACTGGCATCATAATAGTAAATACATTATCACAACCATGCATTTGATATGAATAAGAATGATAGAATTAAAACGAGCCTTATATTCAAAAATAAACTCGATCCATAATGAATAATGCGAATAATGGTAAGTCCATATAAGCAAGAACAAATAAAGTAAAACTGTCAATAATAGAACAAAAACAAAAACCCCTGAACTAGTAACATCACTTCGGTAGTGAAAACGTGTAAAACAATGAAAGTGCCGAAATGTAATAATTGCGAAAATAAACATAAACCCTGAAACAAACTCCCAAAATGAATCAACACGGTGGGACTAGCAATTGGATCCTCTTCTAGCTCCAGGTAACACATCTATCTATTTTACCTGAAACAAAAATAGACGATGGGGGTGGTGAGTCCAGGCAGACTCTGCGGGTATAAGAGTAGACAAATACATGACATAACAAAAAGATATAGCAAGCAACAGAAACAACTGTGTATAGTCTCTAGGAAATAGAAGAATAATTAAGCATGTATGAAAAATGAGTGATAACATAATATCAAAAACATACATGTATGTCAATCAAATGCAGCAATCATAACTCATATAAATGTAGCAAACACAAGAAAATGCATAATGCAATAAATGCATATGATGCAATGACATGTGTCACCTCTGACGTCAGTCAAGCTGCCAACACATCACATCTGTGTGGCCGATTGAGTAGGGTTGTGACAACTGTACGCACTCCAACGAATACCACCAGAAAATGTGATTGAGTGGACAGGATGCTGGGAGCCAACTACTCTAAAACCTCGAGATAAAGGGGGAGTCACTAATAGCTCTGATATCCTTCGGAAACAACGGTGAGTGTGTCAACTGCTTGCCTACAACTCCAACATCCACTGTACATGAGTGGTCGAGTGTGGCGTAACAGGACAGTTGCTCACACTCTAGCAACTACCACGACGAGTGGTTGAGTGGAGAAGCAACTAAATGACTGACGATGGCTTAACCATATGGAAGCCAATAGTCGTCAGTATGCAACGGTGCAGATATGGTGCATGATACAAAATGCATAAACACCCGAATAACAACGATGCAACGGTATAAGCAATAAGTATCAGAAACCAACAAATATGCAACTAAACTACTTGGTCTACTAGGTAGGATATATCTAATGCCAACAAACCTAGTTGTGTTTAATGAATATTTTCAAGTACTCACGTACAAGCGGTACTTTACATAATAGAAAACCAACGTTGAGACTATACGGATATAAAATACGATTAACTGGAAGATCAAACGAAGAAAGTATCAACGGATGATATTAAAATAAACAACAGCAAAGAACAAGGTCAAGCAGTCCTACTCAGACATAAAAAGTCATGTATTTAAGATAAATGATCTACAAAAATACAAAAGAGAAGTACCCGCCTTTTATGTAGAACGTATCCAAATAAATCTTCCGTCTAAGATCTTGTATCCAATCAAGGTCCTGTATCAAGATTAGAATTAAACTATTTATACAACCAATAAAATAGCTAATTTAAATACTAAACTCCATTATGTAGTCTAAAATAACTCAAACTCCACCTCTTTCAAGAGAACAAGATTGTGCCTCTTTTTTATATCCCACCTATTTATTATTATCAAGAGCAAAGCTGGTGAACCCATTAAAGAAATTTTATAATATTCAACCCAAAAATAGGAAATCATACCTTGCAACTAATGAAATAAGATAAGGATTGCTCTGTTAAAGTTTGCAAGTGTTTAACAGAGCAAAAATCTTATCAGGCATTTGGAGTTCTTAATGTGTATGCTGAGAAGCTCCATTGCCAACCTCATTAGATCATTATCCTTCATGCTATAACACATTTTTAAATCAAACTCCAAACAACAATATGTTGGAACTTGGATGGCTAGAGAGGGGGGGTGAATGTAACCAGACACTTAAAACTTAGCAATTTTTGAGATTTCTCTGCACTTCAGAGGTTAGGCAGCGGAAACAAAGAAAACAAACAGAAATGTGCAGAAATGTAGAGCAAACCAAAATGCTAACAAGGATCGTTTACAAGGTTCGGGGATAACTTGCCCCTACTCCTTGGCGTGCCCTTAAGGTGGGTGATCCCTTGATCGTCGGCAGATCAAGTCCCAGAAAATCCGGATAGAATGCAACCTCCTTCTCGGTGGAGTAGCCTCTCCACAGCGTTTCAAGATGAATGAAGTATTAAGTACAGGAAACACAAGAAAGAATCTTACTGAGCACTAAGAACCGCAAGAACACAAGAGAACTCCTCACCGAGCTCCACTCAGCACAGATCTCACGCAAGAACTCCCTTCTTCGTGTCTTCTCGCTGATGGACTCGCCAATCTCCTTGTTTTTTTCCAAGTGCTCAAGTAACAGAAGGTTGCTTCAGATTCACAATTGCTTACTCAAGAGATAGATCAATGTTGTCGCTAGATCACAGAAGTTATAGCAAAAAATAGAGTCTCCTCCTCTTCTCCACTTCTCAGCACTTTTAAGCATCTGGCTTCTCCAGCTCACCTCGCCAGCCACCAGACGCTCTACTGCAGCTTACTAGCTGCTCAGCTACAACTGCCCACCTACCACTGAGCTCTCCTGGGCTCCCTGAGCTTCCCTCAGCCAATCCCCAGTCAGCAGCTTCAGCATCCGTTGCTACCTGAGATGGAACCTGCTCTAAGGAAAGACTCCCATTGACCCTCCTTGAGTGTTTGAATTCATCCCTGTCATCTACACACTAAATCAGATCATAATCACAGCAAATCAAGTAGAGGATCAAATATCAGAAGATAAGAGCAGAGAAAGCAGACGTGATCAGACGTGATCAGAGCGTCTGACAGCGCGTTTGAATTAAAGTGATCGGTCACCGGACCGATCCAGGGATCGTGAATCGGTCACCGGACCGATCCACAGCTTTGCACGGATTCCTAACTTTCGTGGCCACAAGGGCCTGATCGGTCACCAGACCGATCAGGCTGTGCCCTGATCGGTCAGCAGACCAATCAGGGAGCTCTCCGACCGATCAGGCTCCAGCCTGATCGGTTATAAGGAGAACTTCGCGACAATTGATCGATCACCAGAACGATCTGAACAGTATCTCTGATCGGTCACCAGACCGATCAGGAGCCAAGCAGTAAGGTTCCCAAAACCCACTGTATGCTCCCTGATCGGTCACTAGACCGATCAGGAGCCAAGCAGTAAGTGAACTGTATGCTCCCTGATCGGTCACCAAACCGATCAGGAGTTGATCAGTAGCCCAACAAGGTCACTGTGTGCTCCCTAATCGGTCACCAGACCGATCAGTCATCGCTGGATCGGTCACCAGACTGATCAACGAGGGAGCACCGTGCCAACTTCCCTGATCGGTCACCAGACCGATCCAGGCAAGGCTGAATCCACTCCAAGTCACGAGAACAAGCCTCCAGCCCTTCTCTGACTCGTACTTGGTCCCTCGGACCAAGACTCCATGCCCAGTCTCACTCACCGAGACTTCAACCTAGCCCTCCAAGCTAGGACCTGGCCCTCCAAGCCGGGATTTCATCCAACCTAACCCTCCAAGCTAGGACCTGGCCCTCCAAGCCAGGGTTTCATCACCTAACCCTCCGAGTTAGGAATTTTCACACCTAGCCCTCCAAGCTAGGACTTTTCCACACCTAACCCTCCAGGTTAGGAATTTTCACACCTAGCCCTCTAAGCTAGGACTTTTCCACACATAACTCTCCAGGTTAGGAATTTTCACACCTAGCCATCCAAGCTAGGACTTTCTCACACCTAACCCTCCAAGTTAGGATTTCATCCACCTAGCTTCTCAAGCTAGGACCTGACCCTCCAAGCCAGGCTTTCATCATACCTAGTCCCACTAGGTATGCCTAGTCCACTACCAGGGATTAATCCCAATCATCTCATCAACCTAAACTAAAATCGGTGTCAACACCAAAACAACAATCAGGGTCAGACTGTACCAACACAATAGGCCTAAAAATCAACCCCTTTGAAACTGAGTTCACCAAACAATATGCGATAAAAAAAATAGAATTTACACTCATCTCCAAGACTCACAGAAATCTATCAATTCTAACAAATCCACCCTCAAACTTCACCAACACCAAAATCATCTCTAAAAGCATTGATACCTAGCCAAATAAAAGAAAAGCATAGCAAAACAATCCGCCATCCAAATGAAAAAACAATCCCTACCTTGATATCTCTCCAGATCCGGCAACTCGACACAAGAGGAGGAAGATCGTCGGCTGGTCGTGGGCAGACACCTCGCGAATTAGAACTCGCATTGGCGAAGGGGCGGTGGCGTCGAGCGAAACTGACAGGGAAAGTGTGTGCGGCGGCATTCCATGTGAGGGCAATGCGCGACCAGGGAGACGAGGCACTCGGCACCTCGTTCATGTGTGTCGAAGCAAATGAATAAGAAGAAGAGGAAGGAGAAATCAGCGAAGAGGAGAAACTGCTCGACGTCGGGGGGAAAGAAAATGGGAGAAAAGGATTAAAGAGAGAAATTTTAGGGTTTTTATTAGTTTTGGCTTTTTACAAAAAGACCCTCCAATTTCAGCTAATCCAAATAAAGCCCTTAATTTTGGGCTTTTAAGCTTTTAGCTCCCAAAATTTCGATATTTAACAGTGTCAAATCCCAAGGATTGAGACTCAAGTCTATTTCCAAATCCTTTGGCACACTTCATGGTCCATCTAGACTTCCGGGAGAAATCCTCCTAATATCCATTGACCATGGGTCTTAACTTGGCTCCTAGAGCTTCCCCTTGAGCTCTTAGCCTTAGCCACCTCCCTAGGTGACTCATTTATAATCACAAGGCCACACCGGTGTACCTCCGATGATTTTTGACCTACAAACTTAATCTTTTTAATCTTGGACACCTTGTCCTTAGTTAAGCTTTTCTTTTTCCCTTTAAATGACTTTTCCTTGTCATTTTTGGGCTTCCCCTTGCTATAGTCATATGACACCCTTGCATATGACTTCTCCATAATATTTGAGAACTTAGATCGGTATCTCAACCCCGATCTATCATTGTTGGATTTTTTGCTACCCAACACCATTCCTAACCTCTTAGATCTAATAGTGTAACACCCGCTTTTTTTTTTAAAGTGGCGTTACGTTAACATACTTAAGGCATGTAGACATCATAAGGCAGCGGAATAACTTTAACTTATACATACATGCCCTACTACCATTCCTAACATAATGACATGGAAACTCGGCATATTGACTTCATACTTAAACATCATATCATGTCATATCATGTCATACTTAACATCACATCATAGAGTTCCATAAGTCATTATTCAAGCATATAAGTGACCAAAGTAAAGTTCTAGCATAAACGATAAACATATGATTTCCTGGGCCAAGTCACTACCATACACATGCGTTCTTGCCCTCCTGCTGCTTCCATCATTGTCCCCTTGAATGATCTGCGGTATAAGGAAATAAGACTATAAGCACACAGGCTTAGTAAGACTCTTTCCTACTCACAAAAACCATTCATCATCTCATAATGAGCACATGAAACATTTACATGCTTGGTGCTCTACTTAGAACATAACATCTTGAATCACTTATCATATACATAGCATGGCATGAACATAAACATAAGTGAACATTCCTAACATGGCATGAGATATGGCATAAACGTAAACATCGTAACATTCTAAGCATGGCATACTACGTGACATGAACATAAGCATGATAACATTCTCAACATGGCATACTATATGGCATAAGCATAAACATAATCAACGTTCCTAGCATGGCCTAATTCATGGTAAACATGGCATACTACATAGCATAATTCATGGTATAAACATAACATCCTAAACATTCTTGACATGGCATAATACATGGTATAAACATGTCCATAAGGTGTGAAACAACCTGTATGGCCTAAACATAAGCATACTTCCTATCATAGCATATGAACATCTTCTTAACATAATCATGACATAGATCATTTATTTTCATGCATCTTTCTTAACATGAAGTGTAAGCATAAAATCTTATTAGCATAGCATAATGCATAACATGAATGAATGCATGAGTGGAATGCATATACATAAGGATGCTTAACTTTTAAAAACATACTTTTAAATGCTTAAACATAATCATCATATCATTGGGGTCCCCGGCTTGTACCACATACATACATCATAAGCGCGCATCCCTAGCAAGTCCGAGGTAGCAAGCCCCAACCTACTAGGGTAAGGACAGCATAGTCGGTAGTCCCCGAACCGAGGCGTTCTTAAGGAGCTCATCCCTGTTGCACAGCTCCGGTAGTGCCAGAACCGTGGACAGCATAGTCGGTAGTCCAGAACCGGGGCGTTCTTAAGGTGCCTATCCCTTGGACCCATACTTCGGTCTGGTACAAGCCCATTCATAAAGTAAAATACTTTACATGCTTCATCATTTATAAGACATTCATGGCATCTTTAACATAGCATAACTTGTTACGGCTCGGCCCGTCCACCGACCCATTTACCGGTCCTCACGACCGTCGTACCGTCGTACCGTCGACCGTCGACCATGCCGTTTAGCATATTTATGCCTTAAAGACATAAGCATCATCTTTCATTCATAACATGGCATGCATCTTCTTTCGTAAACATGGCATGCATCATCATTCATAAAACATAGCATTCATCTTCCTACATAAACATGGCATTCATCTTCCTACATAAACATGGCATGCATACCTACACATCATTCCTATTCCTAGTACTTGCATGATCATAACATAGAAGGTACGCATTGCATTGAACTTGACATGTTTTCATAGATATTTATCCTACTACATAGAGCTTGTATAATCATGATACATAAGGTAACCATTGCATTTCTTGCCTAAGCATGATATCTATCTTAAGCATACATGGTAGGATTTCCATAGCATTCTACCTACCATTCAAATACATGGCATAAAACCTAAGACATACATAATAATCCCTATTAAGCATGGCATCCAATCATAAACATAAAACATAAAACATAGTGCTTAAACATTAGGGTTATGGTGAACATGATTTCTACCACATGCTTGATCCTATACATATAAATACTTTATGGTAAGCATGAACCATCATTCTTTGAACCCTAATTCCACCCCAAACCCTGGATACATGGCTTGGCCGAAACCTATAGGTGGAGTTCCATCAATCCCATAAACATGTACAATAGCATAAGGTAAAGGAACAACCATACATCATCTATGAGACCATAGGAAGACATTGGGGCTCATGATTAGGGTTAACCCTAACCTTTAGTCCACCTTCCTAGGGCTGGCCGAAACTCATAAGGCCATGGGGGCATGGAAAAATTCCATTAAAATCCCCAACCAATCATTAACCTTCAATTATATCTTACCATAGGGCACTTGGGGCCCTTACTTGAAATAAATCCTAACTTTTACCCTATTAACCCATCTTGGCCGAAACTCATAGGGTCTCTAGGCCATGTGAAAATTTACATAAATCACCCTCCATCTCCCTTATATCATGATAATACATAAAACATATACTTGAAGTTTAAGACCCAACCCTACCCATGGGTCCTTGAAGTTGGCCAAAACTTGTAGGGTCTCTAGGGTACCCCAAAAATTCTTAAAAATTATATTAAATCTCTAAACATCATAAGGGCACATTAGACAACATGATTTTGATTTTTATCATCATTATAGACCAAGAACCCATGGGGCTGAAACCTATAAGGTTAGGTTCATGGGTTTCCTTTGGTTTTTCCAACATAAACATCACTTACAAAACTTTCATATCATTTTAATCTTTAAGAAAAGCCATTATACCACAGGTGAGGGAGTCTTACCTTGGTTGATCTTGATTATAAACCTTAGATTTGAGAGAAGGATGGAAATCTTGTTGCCTCTTGACCACCCTTAGCCCTTGTACTCTTGTGAAGACCTTAGATCTTGGAGATGAAGCCTTGGTGGAAGTTTTTCCAAGGGAGAACTCCTCCTTGGGGTTTCGGCTAGAATGAGGAGGGAGGAGGGGAGCAAATGCAATTGATGGAAGGAAGAAAGAAACTCCCAAACCCCCCTCTTTATCACCTATTAAGGAGGTAAATGAAGAGTCTCTCCATGACCCTTCATCTTCTTCTAAGCCTTAACCAATCTCTATTTCATTCCCTTATAACATTCCCTTGCTAGATGAGTTGGTTAAAGCATACATGGTTGTACAAGAGGTCCAAGGTTCAATCCTTGGCCCATGCACATTATTTTTATTTTATTTTTCCTTTTTATTTTCTATTATTTTCCCCAATATTCCGAAAATTCTCTAAAAATTCCCCCATAATTATGTTAATATTTCTCATTAAAACCCCTTTATATTTATATAAATTTCTACCTAAAATTTTCCAATAATTATGGTACTAAAAAGCCCATATAATGCCCATTAGTACTTAACTTCTCAATTTAAATGAGAAAATATGGATTTCTAGGCCAAATTTTATATAAATATTTCTAGGCCCCTCGGAAAATTATCTAGACATGCGCAATATTTTAAGAAAATATTAAGAGAATTTTCCGGGTCGTTACAAATAGTGAATCTATCTAGGGTTTTCTCTAATTTCTCAAGCTTTGCCCTCAAAACTTGATTTTTCCTTTCTAGGTTCTTAAATCTAGAATCAACATGTCCACCTTGGACATTCTTAGACCTACCCATTTGTCTAGGCATGTGTCTCCCTTTCTTGGGATTAATGTCTTGGTCCATAGGTCTAAAAGTTCTAAGTTTATCATGATGCATGAATTTCCTAGGATTTTGATTTGTAATATTAACTCTATTTTTATCATGATATCTAAAATCAAAATTTTACATGGGTAAATGATAAGCATTATTTCTAGCATGCATGGAGGAGTTAAAATTTGAATTACATTTCAAATTAGGGATTACTTTCCATACCCTTGTAGCTCCTCCTTAATGTGAGCTTCTTTTTTTCTCTTTCTTCTTCCATTTCTTCAAATACTCCAACTTCTTGAATCTCCATTTCTTGAGCATTTGGTGTTGTAGTGTCCTTTGTCACCATATGTGAAACACCAAATGTGCTTCTTCTTCTTAGCTACATCCCTATAACTCAAATTAGATTTCAAATGAATTGAATTAAGTTTAGGGTTTACCTTTTTTTCTTATCCAATGGACACTTGTCCTTGTAATGTCCCCTTTTATTGCATCTAAAGCAAATTATGTTGTCTTTTGATTTTGCTTTGGTGGAGGTGGAGACTTCTTCTTGCTCCGGTTGTTAAAACCGAGATTCTTGTGTTACTTTGGAAATTTCCGGAAATAGACCCTAGGGTTTAATTGGGTTTTCGGATGTGGTTGGGGGAGTGAAGGGATTTAAAAGCTAAGTTGGAGGGGTTTTATTGCTAAAACTCAAAGTTAAGGGCGAGATTGTAATTAATTAAACTAGTGGGCTTTTTGCAATTGCCCCCTCACTTATAAAACCTCTCCTCACCCCGCTGCCCTAGCCGAACCCGACGCCACTCCCACCTTTCCTCTCTCGCTGCCGAAGCCGAAACCCGCAGCCAAGCAACCACACGCCGGCCGCCCCCTTCTTTCCTCATCGTCTTTCCCTTCTCTCTTCCTCTCGTTCCCTCCAGTCGGTCGCAGACCCTATCCCTGCTCTTTCCACGATCGGGGTTGTGCTCCCTTCACCGTGCCCTAATCGGGAGCTGCGACATCGGGAAGTTGTGGAGCGGAGGGTCGCCGAAGGGCTAGGAAACTGGGAGTCTCTGCCGGCAAACGATTTGAGGTAAGGGATTGGATTTCTTATCATTAATTTTGAAGTTGACCGTGAGCTGTGGTGGGCTAGTTCTGTGATCCATCCACTGAGTTCCTGTGCTATGCTGTGATTAGATACCTAAAGGAAGGTTTCTGTCTTGAACTACCTATGGCGAACTCATTGTTGAGGTATTTGGCTCTTTGGTTCGGTTTGAAGTTCTATTTAGGATTTCTGACGAGAGTGTTGGATGATGGATTTGTTCTCCTAATCTTGTAGCCGTTGGTGGTGAGCAATCCCTGTCATTAACCTGAAGAATCCCTGCTGTGGAGGTGAGCTCTACCTGGTTAGAGTAATTTTCTTAGAAAATTTCTGTAGTTCACCGTGAATGTCTTTTGTTCATTTAGGTTTTGTTCTGTGAGTGTAGTGGCTGAGTTAATTAAGGTGTATTAAGGTAATCTGTTTGATTTGTATGTTGTTTCAGTTTCGTGTTAGCCCTACCTTGTGAGCTCTTGCTACTGGAGCTGTGGGATTCAATGTGTAGTGATTGGTATCAGTTAGGTAATTTGGTACTAGGTGTTGTAGTGTTTGTCACATGTTACCTTGAAGTATTGGGTGATTGGGTTGAGATTGGGTTTAGTATGAAACTTAACCCTAATAATCTAAGTGTGGTGAATTCGAGTTTAGGATTGGACCTAAAGTAAAACTTAAACCTAAATCTTAATTACATAGGCTAATTAAGAACCCATCAGTTAATGGGATAACTGGGTTAACCCTAATTTGGTTTAGGGAGTAATTAGCTACTTATCTTTCTGTAAATAGCTAATTAAATACACCCTTGATACAGGGACTTGACTGGGAGTTATTGCTGCTTATTATTTGACGGGTGGTTCTTATCCAGTTGATACGGACTGCATCTATTGGAGGCGGGTACTTCCTGCTTGTTTTCTTAGATCCAGTTTATCTTTATGCATGGCTTGCACGTATTTATGCAGTAGGACCTTGTTTACCTTACCTGCTACCGTTTTGTTATCCTGCTTGATACTTATGCTTGACCCTAGAGTAATCTGATTTTACTTCTATACAGTCTCACCATTTGTTTATCTGAATCTGTATAGTATTGGTAAAAGCATCAGTCTGTAGATTTGATTAGCATGCCATGATATGATTGCACTGGTGGATTCTAGTTATACTTGCATGTGTATCTAGACATGATGTTTGGGTATGATTCATGATTATGACCTGTGCATATTAGATTGAGTCATGTGTCGATGACCTGGTAGGGTTTGCATGTATTGGAGTCATGCACCATACCTGCACTGTTTGCATGCCGGCGATCAGCGACTCCCTTGTGGTTGAGCCTGACGTCCTCTGGCACATGTTCTGCACACACGGCCACTCATGGGTTAGTGGGTACCGTAGCGTGTGTGCATTTGCTCTGTATTGCTCCGCTCAAACGCTCATGGGTAGTGGTTTTGGAGCGTGGTAGCAAGCAGGGATCCCTTCTCTTCCCATAGACCAGAGAAGATGAGAGAGATATCTCCCCCATATATACATGGGGCGGAGTGTTCACTCCACCAGCATCCTGTCCACTCGGTCACTCAGGAGCAGTGATAGCAGGGTGCGTACAGTGTCACAGCTCTACCCACTCGGCCGACACAGTATCGCCTGTCTCGGTGGCTTGACTGGTGTTAGGGGGTGACCATGACATTGCATCATATGCATACGATGCATTGTGCACTTGATTGTGTTTGCTGCATTTATTTGCTGCACTTGTTTGACATGCACATACAGGATTTATGATATATGTGTGGTATACTGACCCTGCACTAGCTCGCATGGTACGAGTCCTTTATATGCTCAGGATAGGCTGATTTACTGGTATGTATGTTCAGTTTTGCATATTCTGATATTTTCTATTGAGACTGTATCCATGTTGATTCCTTATAGCTTATTCAGCTATTATACTGCCATGCATATCTATCTATATCCGCAGAGTCCACTTGGACTCACCACCCGTCACCATGATTTTGTTTTTCAGGTTGATAGTTCGACGGAGGAGCCCAGTTGCCAGTCCCAGGGTCCCTACTACTCCGTAGCTGGTGCTTCCGCGTTCCTTTATTTCTATTCTTCGCATTTGTTATGCATTGTAGTCGATTGTTATGTCACGAGTCTGTATTCGTGTTTTATTCATTCGGCGTTGTATTTTTGAGTCCTCTGTTGGACTTTGGGTGTTTGTTTTGCTGCGCGTCTGCCCAGTGGGCAACTCTGGTGAGTTTTATAGTTTCTGCTGCATTATTTTTCGTTTTAGTATTCTTATATATCTGTTTTGAGGCCTGAGGCCTATTATTATTTGCGTGTGTTTGTATGTGTGTGTAAATTGTCCGTCGGACAGGGGAGGTGTTGTCCGATTCTATATTGGATCAGCAACTCCGCCGGTCTCGGGGCGTGACAATTTATTTTGGTATCAGAGCTTAGGTTTACGAGTTCTTTCGGGTTTTACGTGATTTATCTGATACCAATTTATTTTGGTATCAGAGCTCATGTTGCGAGATACCTCGGGAAATTTTTACGAGTCTTTTCGGATTTGTTCGGAGTTAATCCGATACCTTCTCGGTAGGTGTTGGAGCTCGGGTTTGATGAAGTCTACCCGAGTACATTGCGGATTTACGGAGTCGGCTTTGTAGCGTGATGTGTACGTGGGACCTGGCGGCGACGGGACATCTCCGGGCGACAATTGTAGAATCTGGTATGGTTAGTTAACTTATACCTTTAGTAACCAATTGGTAACATTGTAACAGGTATGACTCGGCGAGGACGAGCTCCTTTACCGAGACGTGGTCGAGGACGACCACATAAGTCCACTGCAGGATCTCCGGTGACTAGGTCACCCGAGAGACCGACGGAGACTGGGCCGGCCGATCATGGACAGACACCTCCCGGTGTTTCGAGGCCCCCATCTCCACTGTTATCTGCGGTTCCGACCGTTCCACCCGCGACCACGACACCGGTCATACCTACCGTGCCGGCACCGATATCCACTGCTGCTTATCCAGCCAGACCATCTGGGGTACCCTTGGCTACTCCACTAGCAGTGCCTTCGGTGCCGTATCCTGTCGTACCAACGGCGGCACACCTCCAGTGTACCCAGCAGTGCCTCCGGTTCCGTATCCAGCTGTACCACCGTCGGCACCTCCTTCAGCATATCCAGCGGTACCGACACCTTCAGCCGTCCCTACAGTTACTCAGCCGGTGGTACCATCGTCGGCCCTTCCGACAGCACATCTAGCGGTACCCACACCTTCAGTAGGGCCGACATTTGCGGGTGCGTCAGTACTTCCATCCGTACTCCCTACGGCATATCCGGTGGGACCATCAGCTGTCCCTGCTCCGGCAGTCTACTCGGCTCCACCAGCGGTTATTGCTCCAGGATTTCCTGCGGCACCGCTTGCATTACCGGTTGTAGCATCTACTACGGCTCCTTGGGTAGTACCTGCTACTCTAGCAGATTGGGCCAGGGCCAGAGCACGGATCCCAGCACTTGCAGAGTCGGTGAAAGGCCGATTCACTTTATTTCATGGAGTACCAGACCCTCGGATTGCACGTTCCTGGATCGACACACTGGAGGGCACCTTCTATTATCTGGCGTGCTCAGAGTGGGAGAAGGCAGAGCTGGCTGCCTACCACCTGCGCGACGAGGCCGTTTCCTGGTGGGCCTCGCAGCGCGTCATTATCGGAGAGCAGCGTCTTACCTGGGCCCTCTTCCGGGAGGCCTTTGAGAGTCAGTACATCCCCGTAGCATATCAGATGACTCAGCGGCAAGAGTTTATGATTATCCAGCAGGGGAGCCGCACAGTATTGGAGTATAGCGCAGAATTCAACCGTTTGGCTGAGTTCTGCCCCGAGCTAGTCACAGATGACCTATCGAGGATGCTGCATTTTACACGGGGACTAGCTGGCTACATCAGATCGCGTCTTGCGGGATTCAGTACCGTATCTTACCGGGAGGCTTTGGAGAAAGCCCTTCTGATCGAGATGACTCAGCAGCAGCTGAATGATGAGAAAAAGAAAGGAAAGGAGTCAGCGAAGAGCTCGGCACAGAGTCAGCCACCGCAGACCACCGGGCAGAAGAGGGGCGGTCAGAGCCAACCCTCTCAGAGTACTTCTGGGGACTCTGCTCGGCCTCAGAAGACCAGACGTTCAGGAGGATCATCCCGGTCTTCTCAGCAGCATCAGAGGAAGACAGGCGGGCAGTATCAGTGTACTCAGTGTGGGTCCAGAGGGCACTCGAAGACTGAGTGTCCCGTAGGGCATGTAGTGTGCTACTACTGCAAGCTCCCGGGACACATGATTCACGACTGTGCACTGAAGGCACAGAACGAGAGGACTGGAGCCGCGACTCAGAGTGGACATACAGCTCAGTCAGGATCTCAGAGGGGAGGCCGCAGGACTCAGCATTCTTACCGTCCACCCCAGACAGCCTCTTCAGCTACCGTGTACAGTATGCCAGGTCACGAGTACATGGGCATGCCAGGGGTATCTCAGGATTCCTTCCCAGGACCACCACTACAGTATATGCCTCGGCCCAGTACCACCCGGGATACCAGACTGCACCATACCAGCAGGGTTATCAGACGGTACCATATCAGCCTCAGCCACTCAGGGGAGCACCAGTACCCCCGGCTCTGCCACCACCGCAGCCGCAGCAGTGCCCACCTCTACCTCCACCCCCAGAGACAGGGCGAGTTTATGCAGTTACACGAGAGGAGGCCCAGAGGGCTGATGGATCAGTTTTCCGCGGTATTATTTCTGTATACTCAGTTTCTGCAGATTTACTAGTAGATACTGGTAGTTCGTATTCTTTCATTTCACGTATATTCATGGCTAGGATTGGTAGGTTACCTACCTCTATAGCACGACAGCTATCTGTGTCTTTACCCTCTGGTGAGACCTTGTCTATCACTCAGGAGGTCCGAGGATGTCCCTTGGATTTCGACAGTATGATTCTTACTGTAGATCTGCTTGTACTGGAGATGGTGGATTTTGACATCATTCTCGGCATGGATTGGCTCACAGCGTACCATGCCACAGTGGATTGTCGGACGAGGGTGGTCACTTTCAGACCTCCGGACCAACCCTCGTGGGATTTCACCGGCATCCGAGACGACGGCATATCGGTTATTTCTGCGCTCCAGGCGCAGAGATTGTTATCCCAGGGTTGTTCTGGCTTTCTATTATCCATGATCAGCGCAGACGATAGCATTAGCACATCTCTTCCAGATGTTCCAGTGGTTCGAGAGTTCTCTGACGTCTTTCCAGAGGAGCTACCCGGTCTTCCTCCCAGGAGACAGGTTGAGTTCACTATTGAGCTGATACCGGGGACTTCGCCGGCATCGAAAGCTCCGTATCGTATGGCACCGAGGGAGTTGGACGAGCTGAAGGTCCAACTCCAGGAGTTATTGGACAGGGGATTCATCAGACCTAGCGTTTCACCTTGGGGCTCCCCAGTTCTCTTCGTGAAGAAGAAAGACGGTTCCTTGAGGTTGTGCATCGACTACAGACAGTTGAATGCAGTGACCATCAAGAACAAGTACCCCCTGCCACGGATTGAGGATTTGTTTGATCAGCTCAGAGGCACTTCAGTGTATTCTAAGATTGATCTGCGATCCGGATATCATCAGTTGAGGGTCAGAGAGGCAGATGTCCAGAAGACAGCGTTCCGCACCAGATATGGTCATTATGAGTTTTTGGTAATGCCATTTGGGCTTACCAATGCTCCAGCGGTGTTCATGGATCTGATGAACCGCATATTCCTGGATTACCTAGATCAGTTCGTGATTGTCTTCATCGACGATATCTTGATCTATTCACGTTCTGAGCAGGAGCACGCGCAGCACCTTCGCATTGTTCTGGAGATCCTCCGACGGGAGTGCTTATATGCGAAGTTCAGCAAGTGCGCGTTCTGGCTACACTCAGTTGGTTTTCTGGGCCACGTAGTTTCCAGTCGAGGTATTTCAGTAGACCCCCAGAAGATCGAGGCTGTCACCAGTTGGGAGCAGCCGAAGTCTGTTCAGGAGATTCGTAGCTTTTTGGGACTGGCCGGTTACTACAGACGATTTGTAGAGGGATTCTCGAGGATTGCTATGCCCTTGACACGCCTTACCAGGAAAGGCGTGAAGTTCATATGGTCAGAGGCTTGCGAGTCCAGCTTCCAGGAGCTGAAGCAGAGATTAGTGTCTGCACCCGTCCTCGTTCTTCCAGCAGGAGAGGACGGATTTGTGCTATATACGGATGCGTCCTATCAGGGATTGGGCGCTGTTCTGATGCAGCATGGGCGGGTAGTGTCTTATGCTTCTAGACAGCTGAAGGAGCATGAGAGGAACTACCCTGTTCACGATCTGGAGTTTGCAGCCATCATCTTTGCTCTGAAGATCTGGAGGCACCACTTATACGGTATCACGTTTGAGATTTTTACTGATCATAAAAGTCTCAAATACCTATTTACGCAGAAGGAACTCAACCTCCGACAGAGGAGGTGGATGGAGTTCCTGAAGGATTATGATTGCACCATTAGCTACCATCCAGGGAAAGCTAATGTTGTGGCGGACGCATTGAGCAGGAAGTCCAGAGGGACTTTGGCCTGCTTCCAGGCATCAGTTACTGAGATTGTTCAGGGTTTCTCAGAGTTGGGTCTAGAGGAGCAGGGTCGGACTGAGCAGGGTATTCTAGTGACTATGGTTGCTCAGTCTTCCATCCGGACGAGGATTCGAGAGGCCCAGGCCACTGATCAGCACCTGCAGTCCCTCGGCGGTCAGATAGCTTCAGCACAGCAGTCTGAGTTCACCAGAGATGACGAGGGTACTCTCTACTTCCGAGGGAGACTTTGCGTACCCGCGTCACATCCGGTCCGAGAGGAGTTACTCCAGGAGGCTCATCACTCCCGATTTGCCATCCACCCGGGCGGGACCCGTATGTACCGAGACCTGAGGCGTTCCTACTGGTGGAACGGCATGAAGAAAGATATCGCGGATTTTGTAGCTAGATGTCTAGTTTGCCAGCAGGTTAAGGCTGAGCATCAGAGACCTGCTGGACTACTTCAGAGTATCCCCATTCCCGAGTGGAAGTGGGAACACATTACTATGGATTTCGTGGTGGGATTGCCTAGGACCAGACGAGGCCTTGACGCGATTTGGGTGATCGTTGACCGATTGACCAAATCCGCGCACTTCCTAGCTATTCGGAGGACCGATTCATTGGACAGATTAGCAGAGCTATATTGCAGAGAGATCATCAGATTACACGGCATACCATTGAGTATCATCTCTGATCGAGATCCGCGTTTCACCTCACGCTTCTGGCAGAGTCTGCAGAAGGCCATGGGTACCGAGCTTAGATTTAGTACCGCCTTCCACCCGCAGACCGATGGTCAGTCAGAGCGTACGATCCAGACCTTGAGGACTTACTACGAGCCTGTGTTATGGATTTCGGAGGCAGTTGGAGGATCATCTGCATCTAGTCGAGTTCGCCTACAACAACAGCTATCATGCGGCTATCCAGATGGCACCGTATGAGGCGTTGTATGGTAGGCCTTGTCGGACACCCACCCTCTGGGAGGAGGTTGGGGAATCCCAGCTGTTAGGACCTCAGAGAGCTCAGCACGAGGCAGAGTTAGTCCGTACCATCAGACGTAGGATATCTGAGGCGCAGGATCGTCAGAAGAGTTATGCCGACCGGAGACGGAGACCTCTGGAGTTCTCCATAGGTGATCATGTGTTTCTGCGAGTTTCACCCACGAAAGGGGTGAAACGATTCGGTCTTCGAGGTAAGCTTGCTCCGCGTTACATTGGCCCTTTCTAGATTCTGGAGAGGATTGGAGCAGTGGCTTATCGTCTAGCTCTTCCACCATCTATTGCCGGGGTACACGATGTGTTTCACGTATCTATGCTGAGGAGATATGTACCCGACCCTTCACATGTACTATCAGATGTCTCAGTTCCACTTCAGCCTGACGCGACTTATGAGGAGGTTCCCGTCCGGATTCTGGGTCACCGAGAGCGTCAGTTGCGGAACAAGACAATCCGGCTTGTTAAAGTCGGGATGGCAGCATCCACTCGGATGAGGAGGCTACCTGGGAGCTTGAGGATGTCATCCGAGCTCGCTACCCCCACTTATTCACTTGAGGTATGTACGGTTAGTTATTGTTCAGTATTTCTATATGCATACTTCTTAGTAGTGTTTACTATAGTGAATATCGAAATTTGGGGACCAAATTTTTATTAGTGTGGAGGATGTTAAAACCGAGATTTTGTGTTACTTTGGAAATTTTCGGAAATAGACCCTAGGGTTTAATTGGGTTTTCGGATGTGGTTGGGGGAGTGAAGGGATTTAAAAGCTAAGTTGGAGGGGTTTTATTGCTAAAACTCAAAGTTAAGGGCGAGATTGTAATTAATTAAACTAGTGGGCTTTTTGCAATTGCCCCCTCACTTATAAAACCTCTCCTCACCCCGCTGCCCTAGCCGAACCCGACGCCACTCCCACCTTTCCTCTCTCGCTGCCGAAGCCGAAACCCGCAGCCAAGCAACCACACGCCGGCCGCCCCCTTCTTTCCTCATCGTCTTTCCCTTCTCTCTTCCTCTCGTTCCCTCCAGTCGGTCGCAGACCCTATCCCTGCTCTTTCCACGATCGGGGTTGTGCTCCCTTCACCGTGCCCTAATCGGGAGCTGCGACATCGGGAAGTTGTGGAGCGGAGGGTCGCCGAAGGGCTAGGAAACTGGGAGTCTCTGCCGGCAAACGATTTGAGGTAAGGGATTGGATTTTTATCATTAATTTTGAAGTTGACCGTGAGCTGTGGTGGGCTAGTTCTGTGATCCATCCACTGAGTTCCTGTGCTATGCTGTGATTAGATACCTAAAGGAAGGTTTCTGTCTTGAACTACCTATGGCGAACTCATTGTTGAGGTATTTGGCTCTTTGGTTCGGTTTGAAGTTCTATTTAGGATTTCTGACGAGAGTGTTGGATGATGGATTTGTTCTCCTAATCTTGTAGCCGTTGGTGGTGAGCAATCCCTGTCATTAACCTGAAGAATCCCTGCTGTGGAGGTGAGCTCTACCTGGTTAGAGTAATTTTCTTAGAAAATTTCTGTAGTTCACCGTGAATGTCTTTTGTTCATTTAGGTTTTGTTCTGTGAGTGTAGTGGCTGAGTTAATTAAGGTGTATTAAGGTAATCTGTTTGATTTGTATGTTGTTTCAGTTTCGTGTTAGCCCTACCTTGTGAGCTCTTGCTACTGGAGCTGTGGGATTCAATGTGTAGTGATTGGTATCAGTTAGGTAATTTGGTACTAGGTGTTGTAGTGTTTGTCACATGTTACCTTGAAGTATTGGGTGATTGGGTTGAGATTGGGTTTAGTATGAAACTTAACCCTAATAATCTAAGTGTGGTGAATTCGAGTTTAGGATTGGACCTAAAGTAAAACTTAAACCTAAATCTTAATTACATAGGCTAATTAAGAACCCATCAGTTAATGGGATAACTGGGTTAACCCTAATTTGGTTTAGGGAGTAATTAGCTACTTATCTTTCTGTAAATAGCTAATTAAATACACCCTTGATACAGGGACTTGACTGGGAGTTATTGCTGCTTATTATTTGACGGGTGGTTCTTATCCAGTTGATACGGACTGCATCTATTGGAGGCGGGTACTTCCTGCTTGTTTTCTTAGATCCAGTTTATCTTTATGCATGGCTTGCACGTATTTATGCAGTAGGACCTTGTTTACCTTACCTGCTACCGTTTTGTTATCCTGCTTGATACTTATGCTTGACCCTAGAGTAATCTGATTTTACTTCTATACAGTCTCACCATTTGTTTATCTGAATCTGTATAGTATTGGTAAAAGCATCAGTCTGTAGATTTGATTAGCATGCCATGATATGATTGCACTGGTGGATTCTAGTTATACTTGCATGTGTATCTAGACATGATGTTTGGGTATGATTCATGATTATGACCTGTGCATATTAGATTGAGTCATGTGTCGATGACCTGGTAGGGTTTGCATGTATTGGAGTCATGCACCATACCTGCACTGTTTGCATGCCGGCGATCAGCGACTCCCTTGTGGTTGAGCCTGACGTCCTCTGGCACATGTTTCTGCACACACGGCCACTCATGGGTTAGTGGATACCGTAGCGTGTGTGCATTTGCTCTGTATTGCTCCGCTCAACCGCTCATGGGTAGTGGTTTTGGAGCGTGGTAGCAAGCAGGGATCCCTTCTCTTCCCATAGACCAGAGAAGATGAGAGAGATATCTCCCCCATATATACATGGGGCGGAGTGTTCACTCCACCAGCATCCTGTCCACTCGGTCACTCAGGAGCAGTGATAGCAGGGTGCGTACAGTGTCACAGCTCTACCCACTCGGCCGACACAGTATCGCCTGTCTCGGTGGCTTGACTGGTGTTAGGGGGTGACCATGACATTGCATCATATGCATACGATGCATTGTGCACTTGATTGTGTTTGCTGCATTTATTTGCTGCACTTGTTTGACATGCACATACAGGATTTATGGTATATGTGTGGTATACTGACCCTGCACTAGCTCGCATGGTACGAGTCCTTTATATGATCAGGATAGGCTGATTTACTGGTATGTATGTTCAGTTTTGCATATTCTGATATTTCTATTGAGACTGTATCCATGTTGTTTCCTTATAGCTTATTCAGCTATTTTACCGCCATGCATATCTTTCTATATACCCGCGAGTCCACTTGGACTCACCCCCCCGTCGTAATATTTTGTTTTTCAGGTTGATAGCCGCCGGAGGAGCCCAGTTGCCAGTCCCAGGGTCCCTACTACTCCGTAGCTGGTGCTTCCGCGTTCCTTTATTTCTATTCTTCGCATTTGTTATGCATTGTAGTCGAGTGTTATGTCACGAGTCTGTATTCGTGCTTTATTCATTCGGCGTTGTATTTTTGAGTCCTCTGTTGGACTTTGGGTCTTTGTTTTGCTGCGTGTCTGCCCCAGGGGCAGCTCTGGTGAGTTTTATAGTTTTCCGCTGCATTATACTTCGTTTTAGTATTCTTATATATCTGTATTGAGGCCTGAGGCCTATTATTATCTGCGTGTGTTTGTATGTGTGTGTAAATTGTCCGTCGGACAGGGGAGGTGCTGTCCGATTCTATATTGGATCAGCAACTCCGCCTGTCTCGGGGCGTGACAATTTATTTTGGTATCAGAGCGTAGGTTTCGATGCCTACGTGTTTTCGGATTTTTCGGTATTTATCTGATACCAATTTATTTTGGTATCAGAGCCCATGTTGCGAGATACCTCGGGAAATTTTTACGAGTCTTTTCGGATTTGTTCGGAGTTAATCCGATACCTTCTCGGTAGGTGTTGGAACTCGGGTTTGATGAAGTCTACCCGAGTGCATTGCGGATTTACGGAGTCGGCTTTGTAGCGTGATGTGTACGTGGGACCTGGCGGCGACGGGACATCTCCGGGCGACAATTGTAGAATCTGGTATGGTTAGTTAACTTATACCTTTAGTAACCAATTGGTCACATTGTAACAGGTATGACTCGGCATGGACGAGCTCCTTTACCGAGACGTGGTCGAGGACGACCACGTAAGTCCACTGCAGGATCTCCGGTGACTAGGTCACCCGAGAGACCGACGGAGACTGGGCCGGCCGATCATGGACAGACACCTCCCAGTGTTTCGAGGCCCCCATCTCCACTGTTATCAGCGGTTCCGACCGTTCCACCCGCGACCACGACACCGGTCATACCTACCGTGCCGGCACCGGTATCCACTGCTGCTTATCCAGCCGGACCATCTGGGGTACCCTTGGTTACTCCACCAGCAGTGCCTTTGGTGCCGTATCCTGTCGTAACCACGGCGACACCACCTCCAGTGTACCCAGCAGTGCCTCCGGTTTCGTATCCAGCTGTACCACCGTCGGCACCTCCTTCAGCATATCCAGCGGTACCGACACCTTCAGCGGTCCCTACAGTTACTTAGCCGGTGGTACCATCGTCGGCCCTTCCGACAGCACATCTAGCGGTACCCACACCTTCAGTAGGGCCGACATTTACGGGTGCGTCAGTACTTCCATCCGTACTCCCTACGGCATATCCGGTGGGACCATCAGCAGTCCCTGCTCCGGCAGTCTACTCGGCTCCACCAGCGGTTATTGCTCCAGGATTTCCTGCAGCACCGCTTGCATTACCGGTTGTAGCATCTACTACGGCTCCTTGGGTAGTACCTGCTACTCCAGCAGGTTAATTTTAGGACATGATAATTTTTTTTTTGAAAGAAGAATCTAATCATTTTTATTTTAAATTAAATTTCAGGACAAGCTGATAGCAAAAATTGATGAACTGGATTATACTATTCTAGGTAAGGTATGCTTAATTAATATTTTTCATAAATTTTAAGATATTATTAATTATTTTTCTTTTTTTTTTCTTTCAGAAAATTTACCTTGTGAGGGACAGAGAAGTGGCAGAAAATGTTGTTCTATCTGTTTCAGTTACTTTTTGGTTGCTGGGATCATATGTAAACTTATGTTTCCTATCTTTCTCATGATAAAACAATCATTATAGGTTCGATAGCATCCATTTTGTTTAGCTCTCTCTCTCTTTTTAGTCATATCAAATAAATCGAAGATTGAATTAATTAATTTTTTTTGGAACCAACCGAATCGACCGAATTTTCTGCAAAAATCAATCTTACTAAACCGATAAAATTTTAGTAAAATTTATCAGGGGCCGTAAAATTTGCTCGTACCAAGTTAGCAAATTGTGAGTAAGATTATTTTCCTGTGCAACAAGGATGGTCACAATGACTTCTGTTCTATTTCACTTCTCAGTAACAGAGCACTCAGAGATGCAGATGCATATCTGAAGCCGCCTGCTGGTGTTTAAATCATTGATGTACACTAAAAATAAAATGTCATCTAGAATTTAAATCAATTTTTTTCTTTTTTATCTAGAATTTAAATCATTGATGTACTAATTTGGCCTACTTCTAGAATTTGATATGCTTATTATTGTGAATTGATTTTTCTTTTGTTCAATCATTAAATTTTAAACATTGTGATCCGAAGCATCTTCAATGTTATTAATGAAACACTTGAAACTCGTTAACATAGTTGTTATTGTAAGTTTAATCTGTAATTTTAAGTGTCTCTTATACTACTACACTACGTCCTTTAGTAGGTTTATGATTTGAAAATTAACATGGAAGTCTTTGAGGGTGATCGAAGGTCGACAAGAGGGGATGAATTGCTCCTAAAAAAGAAAACTCAACCTTTTGTTTTTAACTTATCACAGATGTTAGTTAAGACACAAATATCATAAATAAATAAAGCAAACAATAAACAAGGAGACAACCAGATTTACTTGGTTTGCAACCGGGGAGGTTGTTAATTCAATGTTGAATATGACTCGATTCTGCTGAATAAAACTCCTTCGGGCAGAGAAGCCTCTTACATGTGGAAAGCTCAGAAAAAAGAAAGAAGGATTATACTAAACTTGTTTGCTAATGCTTGAAATGAATTGATTGAATAAAACTGAGTTTCAGGGGTCTATTTATAGTCTCGGTAGGATTTATCCATTTGCTGACGTGACACTTATAGTGCCCGAGAATAGAGGCGCCCGAGAGCCGAGGTGCCCGAGAGCCGAGACACCCATATGCTTACGGGCACCCGACATTGACATTTTTGCTCAGTGCATATCTAGCTGTATCATGATAACTAAATTAAGTTCGGTTGTAGTTGGTCAGTGCATATCTAGCTTTATCATGATAACTAAATTATGTTCGGTTGTAGTTGGTCAGTGCATATCTAGCTTTATCATGATAACTAAATTAAATTAAGTTCGGTTGTAGTTGTCCATCAGTGCATATCTAGCTTTATTCTGACTAAAGGTCTTTCCTCTTGCAGGTCGTAGCAAGTGGGCCATGCCGAGTGATGACACCTCTTTGTACAGAGCTGTCTGAGAAGTATCTACACTAATATTTTTAATTTTAGATGTCGATGAGTTATCAGCAAGATCTTCCAGATTCATCCTCTCTTTTCGTTTTACATACTATCCTGTAGATGTTGCTTATCTTGCTTATCCTTGTACTTTGCCTCTTGATTGATGTGTCCATTAGTTGACTCCGAATTTGTCACTAGAGATTTCAGTCTACCTTTATACTCTTAAACCAGTAATCGTGAAAGTGAAGTTAAATGTGTGAACTGCTTGATGCTTAACCAATCCTTGCTATCCTTGCTTAGAATGAACTACAACGTGCAACACGTTGTTGCCGAAATAGTATTGATATAGTGGTATATGAAAGGTTGCATAATTTTTCACTCAATATCTCAAGAAGTCACATGAGGCTTGAATGTGTGGGCCACTTTTACTTTTTTGTATGGTCACATTTGCTTTAAACCCTACAAGTTGCATATCAAAATATTTTGCATCAGTGACTTCAGTTCTTAGTTGGAGCCCCATTCCAGGGTAAATGTTATTATGTCTTGAACAATCAACAGATTTGCATGTTGTCTTCTGTAGATCAACACAACTGAAAAATTTTGATACATCCTTGACACACATTTTAGTCGAATCATGTTTCACTGAAGAACAAGATAGTCGATGATAAACTATATATTATTCCTCCCTCTCATGTCATACTGTTTGTTTAATGAATGTATTACTTGAAGAAACTATAAACTTTAATAATTCTCCTCCAGAATCAAGAACATACTAAGAAAGCAAACATGTACTATCGTGTGCAAAATAGGTAATGAATGTTGCACTTTCGCCGAACGCAACGGTGTCAAACCGGAGGGGTTTTTTCTGCCGTTACATATTTTCAAAATAAACTCCTTTTATGAATTAATTATTAATTTTCACTTCCAAGTTGAAATAAACTTAAATAATTGTGAAAAAAATTAAAATTAAAAAAAAATCATGAACGAGTTAGAACCAATGAGAAGACACGAGAATAGAACCGAAAGAAAAGAAATAAGGCTCGCCTGTCATTTTTATATAATTTAATAATTTATTTGATATATATTATTAAATTATTTTTAAGAATTTACAAATTACAAATAATATACCATTTATTTATAATTTGATATATATTTTATTAAAAAACCTGAATGTTAGTTACAATAAAATATAATTTACACCTATGTTATAACATATAAGAAATATTATTTTTACCGACAGAATTACCGACGAAAATATAATTAATTAATTTGATTCAACCAATACCAATTAAATCAATCTATTAACGGTTCAATAACATATGAAACACTATTATGAGACATTTGTAATCACGTGGTAGAGTCATAATAAAGTAAGGATTGAATCTTGACAGAGTAAAAAAAAAAAACGTGGTAGAGTCATAATAAAGTAAGGATTGAATCTTGACAGAGTAAAAAAAAAACTTTCAATATGATGATCTACTTAATTTTCTTATTTATCTCATTACAAATAATTAGGACCTAAAAGACTCAGTGAACTTTTATAGAATTACTATAAAAATTTTAAACGTTAAGTTGAAAAATGGGAAAATACAATAAAATATAATTTACACCTATGTTATAACATATAAGAAATATTATTTTCACCGACAAAATTACCGACGAAAATATAATTAATTAATTTGATTCAACCAATACCAATTAAATCAATCTATTAACGGTTCAATAACATATGAAACACTATTATGAGACATTTGTAATCACGTGGTAGAGTCATATAAAGTAAGGATTGAATCTTGAAAGAGTAAAAAAAAAAAAAATCTTTCAATATGATGATCTACTTAATTTTCTTATTTATCTCACTACAAATAATTAGGACCTAAAAGACTCAGTGAACTTTTATAGAATTACTATAAAAATTTTAAACGTTAAGTTGAAAAATGGGAACAATTCCGTCGGTAAAAAAATTGGGGAGTTTTCTGTAATTTACCGAAAAAAGAACAATGAATAACCATCAAATTAACAAAAATAAAAATTATAAAATTTGAGAAAAAGTTTAACAGCGAGGATTGACTCCACAGGGTATATCATTAAAAATTTATAATAAATTTGATAATAGAAAATTATCTTTTAATTATTATTTAATAATTAACTTTGGACTTCCAATTTTAACCGCCAATGACTGCAATTCAAACAAAGGTAAGCACAGTTGCGGAACATTGCTCCCGTTCCAAGTTTTTCTTTATGATGTCAATGCTTGCACTGGTTATTAAATACATATAAAAACAAAATATTTAAAAGACAAAAATGTAAATGAGAATAATAATAATACCATAAATTCAAAATCATAGGTGTTTTGAAAGGGAACGACGCGGATAGTGAGTCATCAAATAGCAGCCCACGGGGATGATGACGGGGAGAAGATAATCGCGCCCTACGAGATTAATACGAGCGTTAATGGGAACACACCGCAAGATTTTTCGACGAAGCCCACACCGACGCTCAAGTTAGGAATGTGAATTTTCTCAGGAGGACAATGAGGAAGCAAAATTTTGTTAAGTTCGGAAAGCTTACCCCCTTACCTGGATGCCGAAACACCTTATATACATGAGGGCTTGGTCACACGTGTCTCCACGTTCTCCTCCACATTCCTCAATCATCGATTACATGATATCTTTTAGGTAACGGCCGCTGCGATCATTAAGGCCTTAATTGCCGCGTGTAACGGACAATAATTATCCGATGACTTTCCGTTCTAGAAAGATGAATGACTATCTGAAGTCGGGCTGTCTGATATAGTGATCTCTGGGCTCCACTCTCCCGAGTCGGTCTTGGGGTCTCTTCTCCCGAGATGACCTCGGGGCCTTCATTCGGTTTACTAAGAGAGTCTCGAGAACTTGAAGCCCGACCCGACCTCGAACGTTTGTCTTCCCGAGGTAGTCTCGGGAGCCTAAAGCCTGGCATGACTTCGGACGCCTGTCCTCTCGAGGTAGTCTCGGGAGCCTGAAGCCCGGCCTGACTTCGGGCGCCTGTCCTCCCGAGGTAGTCTCGGGAGCCTAAAGCCCGGCTTGACCTCGAGCGTCTGTCCTCTCGGGGTAGTCTCGGGAGCTCGACCTTGGCGCTCAGGTTCAATGGAAACTGATATGCGACTTCCCCGTGCCACGTGTTAACCCTGAGATGCTCAACCCCATCAATAGGCATAATAACCATTATATTAAAAATAAAGAAATTTATTTTCAAAATTATAAAACGTTATTTGTAATAAGAAACACATAGTTTTAATATTATTTGATAAAACAAACTCACTAGGTATTTCATATTAATATGGTTATGGTATCAATTTCAAAAAATTACGATCACAATCACAAGATTAGTTTATTTAGTGATTTGAATCAATTTACAATTATTGGGTAAAAAATTTACCAAACACTTAGTGGGTGCTTGGTTGGTGGGTTTAGGAGGTTAGAATGAGAATAAAATCTGTTTCATTTCCATTCCTGAGGTTTGGTAGATGGATCAGAATCAAAATATGAGTTTAATACTCTTAATTTCATAATCCAACCCCTTAGGTGATTACTAAGCTCATTCCTCCTCATTTCTTTTTTTTTTCTTTTGTCATTTTCTTCTCTGCCCCTCTTCTTCCCCACCAGCTCGCGCCTCTTCCTCTTCATTCTCCTCCTCCTCCTCCTCCTCCTCCTTTTCTTTTCTTCTCCCTTTTTTCTCTTCCTCTTGGTCGCCCTCCTTTCTTCTCCCTCCTTCTTGACATCTATTTCTCTTCCTCGTCTCTGCTCGATGTCCGAGCTCCTCCACCCCTTCCCCTTCTCTTCCTCCTCTTCTTTTTTTCTTCCTTTCTTCTCCTTCCTATCTCATCCCAGATTTGTCTGAACCAAAGCTGTCGTCGAAAGGAGAGGATTTTTGATTTTGAGACAAATTGCAATACTTATATCGAAAGACTGTGGGTTAATCTGTTTATTTTTTTGGTTGTGAGTTAATTTGTTTATTTTTTTCAACATTTATGTGATATCGGATGTTATGAATAATTTTTTAGAATTATGATTTTTCCTAAGTGAATTGCTTCTGCTCTCTCTGTTCGCGCGCCTATGTTAGGTTTAATTTTGGATAATTATAAGATGAATATGTTTGATACGAAGATGATGGTTATTGAGAATGGTTGTTTTATATAGTCTCGATTCTGATTTATTATTGGTGACATCAGTTATTATGTGATATAGATAAACATGACATGACCACTATTTAATTATAGAAATACGTAGATTAATGTGCACTTTATGAAATATGTATGGAAGTTCATGATTTGTTGTTATCATACTTTATTAAATTACAATACTCACATATGTCGAAATAGGATTCGTTAAATAAAAATAGGGAGGACAAAACATCACTAATGTGTAGGTGAGTTGACCATATCGGATGACAAATCACCTGTTGAAACAGGAGTTGAAGTTGATTCAAAGCCAAATCAACTACCTCTGTTACATCAAGGGTATCTCACTCTAAGGAGAGAAGAAATCATTCGCTGACAAAGTTAAAAAAACTTTGAAGAGGGTAAAGACTTCAATGTGCAAAATGTTGATTCTGACTTCAAATTACTCAGTGATTGGGCTGATGGATTTATACAAATTGTTAACTCACACCTTGAGTCAATGTTATTTTGGGTCAAGGTAAATCCTCAAAAATGTCACAATGACAAGTTCATGAGATGTTGGATAAGTATGAGTTCGTTGATAAGAACAAATATAAGGCTGCTCAGTCAATTTGTAAATATTGTGTGAAGGTTGAGTTATTGTTCAGTTTGAATCCCTCTGATGTTGAAATTTTGTGCTCACTTGCTTGTAATGGTATGCTTGTGATAATGTTGGAGTTGATGAATACATTTATGCTTTTCCCACTTTTGTTATTAATCAAGTCATTGATGGGAGGACACGGCAACATTATCTTGTATAGTGAACATAACAATAGATATTATTGTGTTCGTTATATAGTGGTAAATGTTTTGATTATACAAAACCATTGACATAATTGTTGTGTATAAGGAAAAATACTCATCACAGTGTGTTTTTTTAATAAAATGGTTCTATCCATGACTATGTGGGATTATTTTTATATTTTATTTATAAGAGTAAAATGAGAATTTTAGTTGATTCCCAATCTATAATTTAAGTAAAACTAAGCAATATTTAATGAGAATAATACCTATTCCAATATCTAAATCAGGCACCATCAATCCAACAATCATTTCTATTGTCACTAACCCCTCAATCAAAATAAATTACTATTTCCATTGTCGAATATATATCAAGTGCCCCCTTAATTGTTTGAATATCATTCTAGTTAAAGTAAAAAATACTGCTTACAAGGTAGACCTGCTGATAGCGGTGAATAGTTGGAGAGGACACGTGGCATGAGAAAGCTACGTGGCGGTGCTGACTTGGCTAGAACCCCAGGGCCAGGCCAGGAGCCCGGGCTCTCGAGTTCAGCCCAGGATGGGCGATCTCAAGCTTAGCCCGGGAGCCGAGACCCCGAGCTCAACCCAGGAGACAAGAATCGGAGCTCAAGTCGGGAGGAAAAACCCCGAGACCATCTCAAGAGAGTGGAGCCCAAATAATAGCTCAGAGATAATAGAACGTAGCTTCGGGTACCTTCCTTTCCCCCCAAAATCGGAGGTTCGGCTAATAGTTATTGCCTATAATGCCTGATAATGATGGACTTAATCATTAGGACGACCGTTACTAGCCATCATGGGGGGGGGATAACAGTTGTCAAATCACCAATGACCATTAAATGTGGAGGAAAAAGCGGAGACATGGAGGGGAAAGACAGCAGCTATATAGATGCTTCGACACTTAGGTAAAGGGGTAAGCTTTCGAAAACTAAAATACTTGTGCTCTTCACTTTCCTATAAAGAGAGAGATTTTTGACTTGAGCGTCAGTGAGGGCTCCACTGGAAATCCTTCCGGTGCACCCCTTTTTACGCTTGTGTTACTTTCGCAGGCACTGACGTCCTCTTCTCGTGGCTGTTATCCTGGGCTACGCTTCGGTGATCTGTCATCCACGTCGTTCACTTCCGGAACACCTGCCATTGGGTTAGATTTGAACCAGACCCGGATCAAGCTCATAATCAGGTCAACAAACCGATTACTTGTTGACCCGGTTGTCGAGCCTGAATCGTAACTGGCTCGACCGAGGCCGATTACAGTTCAATGGTCTAATTAACTATGGAATGTGGTTTAGTTCAACTGATTTTTTCTTAATTTATAGATGAATATTTTTAATAAATTTGAAAGTCAACCCGCTAGTTTAGTTCAACTATATTTTTTTTGAATTTATAGATGATAATTTTTAATAAATGTAAAGAATTGTATTGGTGAGGAATTGAATATGTCTTCTTAGAAGATGGAGTATCCTAATCTACTAGATTACATAAAATAAATATTAATATGTATTAGTTAATTATTTAATAACTAATTATAATTTTCCTTTACAAGATTGAGAAAGTAAATATTATTTTAACGGTCAAGATCATTTGAAATTGTTTTAATGAATGCGATTTAGTATTCATTATTCTCTAAATTCTATAAATAAGTAGTTCATTTAATTATTATCACATTATCCTCATTAACAATTAAAATAAATCTAGCTAATGACTTTTTAACAATGCCACTTCATAAGATAAAAGAGTAAAAAGATTAAAAAAATGAGTTTTGATTCTTCTATATCCTAGGAGATACATAAATAACATAAATAAGTGCAAGTTTTTTTCCTATGAATTTATAATTTAATTTTTTTAATATAATACTATGGTGAACCGAATCGCTACGAACCCTAAATTCAATCGCTAAGACTACCATACAGGAAGTCCAAAACCTAGAATTCTACCATTTTACGATGGATTAATGACGAAAATTTAGGTTTCTTGTAGCAATAAAATCACGCAACGGATTATATAATCCGTCTCTCATCACTATTTAACATTGGATTAAATATTCTGTGGCTAAGACCAAAACCGTAAATTCTATCAATTTGTGACGGATTAACGATACAAAATTTGGATTTTCCGTGGCAATAAAAATGTGCGACGGATTATTTAATCCGTCGTTATATTTGGGATATTAGGGTTTCCCGTGCTTGATCTCCCCATTACGCATTCGTTGCTATCGATCATGGTCAATCTCTTCCGGCGATATGTCCTCCTCCTGTGGCTTCTCATCCTTCGGCGTTCAAATACAATCGCTTCTCACTCTTCTCAATCTAGTCTTTCAATGGAGAGGTGATAGTGAGAAAAGAAGTCCAGCCAATTCATAAATAAATCCAGGAGACACATCTTTATATAGGAATGTGAAACATGTAGCATTACTATTTTTTATATAATTTACACTTATTTTTCACAGAAAAGGTAGTTGACTAATTTGTAAAATAGGCGGAGGATTACAGTTTAACTATTTATGAATTTCACTGGTGACTGACTAATCAACATCTACTATCAGTGTAAGAGTTTAATCGAAAATCTCACATGCTCGCATTAGCACAGAAAAAACTGGCTAAGTGTAACTTATCTTTTTGCAGTGCCTCTAATCATAAATATATAGACATTAACCAGTCGGTATGAAACACAATTATGTGATGGTGTATTATCATCAATGAATGAACAACTCTAGGAAGGCCTTACTACCTTGTCCAAGTATAGTATCCTCTTGAGTTACATATTCACATATGGATCCAAACACTCTCCTCAAGCAAGCTAGTTCAAATATAATGCAAAAACTCAGCTTGTTAGCTTGTTATAAATGTATTATCATTAAGCCCTCTTAATAATTTAGCAATTGATATATGAATAAATCATTAGAACTGACAAAGAAAGCGACCATCTCATTAGATTGATTTTTTTCTCTAATAAAGTGAAAAACAATTCTATATGCTTTCTACTCTCTTGGAATAAAGGGTTTGAAGTAATGTCAAAGCAGCTTGATTACTATGGTGAAATTTCAGTGACTCTATAGGAGTAAATTCTATCTCTGTCATAAAATGTATTACCCAAATCAGTTTGCACATCGCTAAGGCAATGACTATATATATACTCCCAATGCACTCTATCTTATTATGACTATTTACTTGTTGCTGAGTCTAGATCTTCTGTCCTTAAATTTTGATATCCCCGTGTCTTATAATCATCATTTCTCACCGGCGACATGTCCGATTGGCAATCAGACACCGTCGGCAACTTTCGATCGCCGCCCCTAATCAAACTATGTCCTGGACGCAAGGTGAACCAGTCAGGAATCACCGCAATTACTATCTCGCCGAATTACAGCTGGATTCTGGCGAGCTCAAAATTATCGACGACCCCGACGGATTCACCATCCCCGAGGTATAGTTTTATTCGGAGCGACAATCGGAAATAGCTAATGATGCCCGATTGCCGATCAGGCATGCTACCGATGAGAAATAATGATTGTGGGACATAGGGATATTAAAAAAGTGGAACAGAGAATCTTGACTCTTGTTGCTTGATCTTCAAAGATATAAGATTTCCTCCTGTCAAGAATATCTAGATGCAAAACGTCTATATGTAGGAGATCTTCCCATTAGCCTCTAAGTACACCACGCTCTATAGATGGTCACAAAAAAAAAAAATTGCTTTCGGGGTTATGGAGTAATGGTAGGGCGATTAATCGCTAACCCAGGCAATCTCGATTTGATCCCCAGCTACGGCGTATTTTGTAGGAATTTTTCTTCCAAATGTGGCATGAACCCTGAGACGCTGGGCTTCTAGACCGCCTACCGCGAGCGCTTACCGATTTACCCCGGTGATCGGTGGAAAATTTCCGTGAGATCAGATCAGTCACCCCAGGTTCAATTTGTCTGCTACCTGATTAACATTTGATTTTTTTTTCACAAAATAAAAAACCCCTTTTCCTAGAGCACTCTTAAGGTACCATAGATTTCTATAGCTGTATCACAGTGATCATAACATGAATTCTCCCAAAGATAACGCACTAACACTAAATGAGATGTCAGATCCAACAATAACACTAAATGATATGTTAGATCCAATCATTGTTAATTGTGAGCTAGCGACCGTATTAATTTTCCAACCAATCTTCTCTAATTCTTTGAATTAGTCAATGATTCCTCTTATCTTAGTACTAATCTCATTTGAATATAGTTTAGCACTCATCATGCCAATCTCTTTAAGCATAACTAGAGGCTATGGTGTAATGTTAGGGTGGCTAGTCATCATTCCATACATTTGTGGTTCGGTCCCTAGTTACGATATATTTTGTAAAAAAAATTTCTCCAAATGGGGCATGAATCCTGGGACGCTAGGCTTCTGGACTGCCCACCGTGAGTATTTTTCGATTTACTCTAGCGGCCGATAAAAAACTTCCATAGAGTCGGACCGATTATCCTAAATTTTTTTATTATCTGATTCATCTGATTAATCATTTTTTTCTTTAAGCATATTTAGTATATCTTGCATTGTGAAATATAAATATCAACCTCTCCTCGTAAAATCCTTGAGTTTGAACTTGTCAATGAAAATAATTTTTTAGTTGTGTATTCCAATGATCATAATATCACCCACATACATAATAAAAAACTAAAAGACTAAATGTCTCTATAGGATTGACTGATAATTAATACATGAATATTGACATCTTGAGTTTTGTGGGTCAAAACTTGATAAAGCCAGTATGCCCACTCCCCCCACGCACTAGCCACAACATCCGGACTAATAATCCCGTAATTTACCTCTTCCATGTTGACCCTGAGATAGGTTGATGGAGACACTAAGACCAAACGAATCATTTTTTGCCACCTAAAAGACTAATGCTGCGTTTGGTAGGGGGTAATGTAATCGGGTCTGTAATGTAATCAAGTTTGTAATGTAATATAATTTAATCTTGATTACATTATTATGTTTGGTAATGAGTTATATGTAATCTTTGATAACCATTACAAGTTGGATTTCTTTGTTTGGTGAGAGGTAATCCATCCTGTAATGTAATCAAGATTGACTACCGACGACCGCCGCCGACGGCCGGCGGCCGACGACCGACCGGCGACCGGCGGCCGGCGACCGACCGGTGGCCGGTCGACCGACCGGCGGCCGGCGGCCAGCGACCGACCGGCGACCGGCGGCCAGCGACCGACCGGCGACCGGCGGCCAGCGACTGACGACCGACCGTCAGCTGGCACCCGTCGCCGATCACCGGCCGGCCGCCGGCGGTCGCCGGTCGGCGATCGCCGCTGACGGTCGGCGGTCGGCGGTGGCGGTCGGCTGTCGGCGGTCGGCGGTGGCGACCGGGCGGCGACGGCGATCGGGCGGCGATGGTGGTTGGTCGGGGGGCGGCCGACGACCGACAACCGTCGCCGCCCGGCCGACGACTTTACAAGCTGTAATGTAATCCAGATTACGAAGGTTTTAGTTTGTAATCCAGATTACAAATCATCAACCTCTTTTGTAATCGAGATTACATTACATTACAATTTTAAAGTTATTCCAAATAAAGAAATCCAACTTGTAATATAATCTTGATTATATTACAGGGTAGATTACACTCTACCAAACAGCCTAAATGATTTGTAAAACTTTTGATCATGACATATTGAATAAGAGTTGAGCCAAACTTTTCAAACCATGCTCGTGAAAATTACTTCAATCTATAGAGTAATTTATTTAGCTTACACATGAGGTCACTCTTCTCCTATGCAAAAAATTTAGAGGGTTGCTAAAATTTAGAGGGTTGCTACATATAAACTTCATCTTTTATGTTGTTAAATTCAACATCTCAAAAATCCAAATCAGAAAATTTTCGGAAAACATTCCGGAAGATTTTAGGGTTTTTAGGCCTAGGGACGAAGTTTTGGGGGTTTAAATAAGTTTAGCCTGAAAGTTCTAATGCCAAAGGCAGAGGAAACACTAATATTAAGGTCCTAATTGGGTTTAGTTAAAAGCTAAGGGGCTATTAGCAAACGACCTTAGCTCTTGTGGGATTAGTCTGGATTAGCCAGACTTGGAGGGTCTTTTTGTAAAAGAGACTATTTTAAAAGCCTATCTTCCTCCTCTCTGCTGCGGATCAAACAGATCGCGTCTTCCTCCTCCTCGCGATCAAGCTTCTATTCTTTCCCCTTTGCACTTGGGCCGTCGCTGAGAACAAGATCCTCGTTGTCCTTCCTTTCCGTCTTCCTCTTCTTCTATGTGAGGGAGAGCGAGAGGCAGTACGGGTCATCAAGCATCTTGCACGATTTAGCTTCGCCCCGTACCACGTTGGTTCACTCGCTGGCGATTGGTTGAGGTAAGGATTAGTTCTTTCAATAATAAGCTTGAACATTGATTACTGTTGAGTTAAAGAATGATCTAGTTTCTATTTCGGTTAGAGAGTTCTCGACCGTTGCCATTTTGGATCTGTGTATGGTTACTTCTATAATCTTGTGATGGGTTTTGTTTAGATCTGTAGATGTAATAGAAATTTTCCCTTTTGATTGAATATGGGGTTGGATGGAATGCGATTTTGATTCTGATACAGGTTTACTTTGCTGTGAGCATCAGAGTTCGTTGGGTTTCTTGCTGTAGGATTTGGTTCTAAGTTGTTTGCTACTTTGGTACTGATCAAGGAATGTATTGGGGTTTGTTTTGGATTAATGTTTTCCATAGTAACATTAGTGAATGGCTTGTGCTATGGGTTTTGCTGGCGAGATCGATTTTCCTGTGCAATTTTGATTGTTCTGTTTTGGGGATTTGTAATGGAATTCGAATCAGTTTGTGGGATGCTACTGAGAGTATTCGATTTGGATGTTCTATTTCTATTGTGTGTGTTTCTTCTCAGATCTGTTTTCTTTTTGGTGTCTCTGGAATCGAGCTTTGTTTTGGTGGAGGTCGAATGGAGTTTTGGTAATTTGAATGCTACACATTGGTAGTAGTAGCTATGATCGACAACTTACTGTTTTGGTTCTATTCTTGATCTTGTTGATGTTTGTTTTGGGTGCTTGAGGTTCTGATTCAAGTTAGGTTTTGGCCCTGAGCTAATAGATGGATTTAGATTTTGGTTTTGGATGTTTTCTCTTTTGTTTTCCAACCTCTGCCGTGAGCATCCTAAGGTGGATACCCTGTTGTGTTTTGATTTCTTGTCTTCGTCGGGGGCTGCCCATTTGGAATACACTTGCCATGAGATAATGGCATGAGTTGGTATTTGGATTTTTATGATGTTGTGAGTTCATTTTGTGCTGTACGAGTGGTTTAGTCTTAGCATATTGTTGAGGTTTGGTTTGGTTATTCTTTGTTTGATCTTCTACTATACCGTGAACCCTATGTTTAGGAGTGAGCATGAATTAGGGTTGAGTTTAATTTTAGGAATAAACCTAAATTGAACGAGGATAATTAGGAATTAATCATTTAATTAGGATTAATTAAATGATTACGGTACTAGGATTAATCCTAATATGATTTAGGAATTTGATTAGCTATTTACTACTTATATAAATAGCTAAATAATTATGTCCTTTGATATAAGACATTTGAGTTGATTTGGTTATTTCACTGCGGATATATTTGGATAGGAGTTCTCTTCACGTACGAGCACCTACATCGGAAGCGAATTCTTCTTACTTGTATCTGTAGTTATTTATCTTATGCATGGTTATTTGGATCGCAGTAGAATTATCTTTTATATCTGTTATTGTTTATCATTGCTTAATACTTAGCTATTTGACCTTTTGAGCTATTCGAAATTTATTTCAATATAGTCTCTTCGTTTGATACTCATATTATATAGAGTGCACACGTGAGATCTTGCACATAGGAGTATTGGTTGGATACATCATACCTGACATTAGCACTAGGCATGATGCTTAACTTTGGACCTGTGCATTATCGTGTGGTTGATAGGAGGTTTAGTTGATGGGTATTACATATGTTAGTGTTATGTACCATCCTTGCATTGTTGCATAGTTGCTGACTCTTGGCTTCCTTATTGTTGAAATAGGTCGTCAGTCATATAGGAACGACCTATATGACCACTCATAGGTTAGTGGTTGTTGGGGTGTGGGCAATGTCAGCTATGTTCTGCTCTACTCAGGCACTCGTGGGTTAGGGGATATCGGAGCGTGGTAGCAGGCAGGGACCCCCTTCTCTTTGTTTGGATGAGGGAATGAGAGCAACGATCCCCCTCCCTCCCCAATCATATGACATGGGGTAGGAGCAGCTCCCTCATAAGACATGAGGTAGGAGTGTTAGCTCCAACAACATCCTGTTCACACAGCCACTTAGAATAATAGTAGTTGGAGTGCGTACAGTCGTCACAACTCTACCCACTCGGCCATCACACATGATACGAGATGGTAGCTGGACTAAAATTAGGGGTGACATATGTCATTGTATCATGTGCATACGATTCATAGATCACAATTACTTGTGCTTGTCGTATTTGATTATTGCATATGGATGACATGCACATTCAAAAAGTATTATACATTTTGGTCTTATGACCCAGCATATTTGTGAGGACGAGTTTACTCGTGTAGTATGTGTTTGCAATGGAGGTTATATGGGTTCTTTAATCTATTACCCTACAGGATAGATTGACTCTGGTATGTATCATACATTCAGTATTTCAGTTTTGCATTTTATGCTTTTCTTTTGAGACTGTATCTATTATTTCTATACTGCTTTCTATAACTTATTTCTATATCATGCACATCTATCTTTATACCCACAGAGTTCGTCCAAACTCACCCCATCTGCCCCCCCCCCCCCCCCCCCCCCCCCCAATTGCTATGTTTATGTTTATGTTTTCCAAGTCATTAGATTTAATTTGGAATCGCCCAGAAGAGCCCCACAGCTAGTCCCACTATGATAGTTTTGAGTTTTGGGTTGTATTGGACTTTGACGGTACTCTATATTTCGTTTCTTGTATATGGATTGTATTTCCTATTCTTGTATAGTTACACTTATAATTTTGTCGGATTTTATGAGTTGATGTGTGATTGCACTATGGTATGTTTTCTTTTACATCTTTTATGTCAGCTGTGTTGGTTGAGGATTGGATTGGCCGTGTAGGCCGTGTAGTAAAGTTTTATATTGTCTATCATATAAGGAAAGTGTTGGCAAATTTTTATCGGACTAACTACCCCTCTCGGGGCATGACGTATGTGGTTAGTGGAACGTAGCAATCAGGGAGAGAAGCATACAAACTGAAATGATCTTGAGCATGGAAGAAAAGGTACCATCATAAATTTCTGTGTATCCTTTCACCTTCAATGAGCTTTGAGGCTATCCACGGAACCAACTAGATAATCCTTGACTATGACTACCTACACCCTACATTTGATCTCCCACCGAGACACATAAGAGAAATTTGACACACTATTTGAGGATTTCGACTCTTAGATACTGATTAACCATTTAAAAATCTAATCGTTGTACCATTGCCCCTAGATAACAACAATAATAATATCTTCTTTGGCAAAGAGGTGTCTCAGGACGTAGCATAGATAGTGGGTGCATGATATTTCTGACATAATGGTCAGGGGTCAATCCCAAAAGATGATAGCCTACATTTTCGACTCCACCATACACCTGCTATCTGTGTATCTGAACTAACTGCGCTTCATATTCATGGGGCCGACTTTAGGAGGACCGTTGTGGTAGCGGATCTATTTTTTTTTTCTTTGGCAAAGAGGCAAAATGTATGAGGATTTTTTTTAAAGGCATATATTTATCCTAAATTAAAAATTTCTTTATTTAAATTTATCTGTCTATTTAATAGTATAGAAAGTTATATAATATTTCAGTCGTTTTAATCGATATGAAAAGAAAGCAATAAACAAAATTTCATTTTATTTTTTTATCTACAATATAAATATATTTATAAATTTATAAAAACTAAATCAATATTTAAACAATCCAAAACAATAAAATTTTATTGAAACTATGAATTAAAGTTCATTAAACAAAATAATTTTATTGAAACTATAAGAATTTTGGATGCTCACATATATGCCTGATAAAAAGTACTCGACATTCGTAATTAATGACATCTTGGACAATCATTTAATTGAGGTACACAAGGCCAATATTTACCGCACAGTAAATTCCAATTACGAGGATGATGAATAAACGGTGCAACGCCACGGTGTACTTTCGGACTTTCAAGATTTCACCTGTTGAATTATTTCATACGAATACAAATATTAAATACTATTTACAAGAGTAGATGCAGATGAGAATATATAACAATAATGTAATAAATATATTTAAATCACATAAAAGCAAGAAACCATTACAATTAGATTACAATTTACAAGTAAGAAAAATCATATTCAAAATTATAAAATGTCATTATTTTTATAAACTTTAAGAGTTAAAATAATATTGCTCATTTATTTACCTTTGGGTATACCTTATATTAGTTATATGTATTCAATTGATCAATTAAAATTTAATCTATGACATAGCAAGATTTAATATAAAATTAATATTATTAGTATTATTTGATTATATCAACCTATCGGATTATATTTCCTACTCGCCATTTGTTAATTATGAGATAGCTAGCTAAGTAATAGTTTTAATAATCTCTAAATTGATAGAAATTCATTTAGGAATTACAAAACAAAATTTAAAAAGGTCAATTGAAATAAACTTACTTGTCTTTGCTTGTGCCTCTTTCATTTGTTTATTCTCATTCAAGTCTAGGAATGCAGCGTCCAACAGTAATGCGACTTCATCTTGTATCAACTTCCTTATTTGATCCTTCAAACCAGTCATTTTATCTTCACATGACTTGTTAAACTTTCCTATCTCACTCTTCATTTCTTCTTTTATTTTCAGCAACTTCTCATCCATTCGCTCCCTCAGTTCGGCTTTTAGCTGCGTTTCTATTTCACACAGATCTTGCAGAAGTAAAGCAAATCCATTTAATTAGTTGATAGATTAACAAAATATTATTTGGTGTTATATACACACACCAAATATGAGAGGTTTCTCCAAAGAAGGCTTACCATAACTGTCTCCAAATCCATCTCCATTATATGCTACACTTTGTTGCTTCGACTACAAAGAATTTAAAACATAAAAAAGATATAAACAATTATATATGGAAATCATACGAGAAAAAACTATGCCTTTCATTATCTCTAATATACCAAGAATAATTTAGAAAAATAAAATAAATTCCAGTCTGTAACTAGAACCAAAAAAATTAGGAAATTAATGAAAAAATTTATTCAGGTGTGCATTGATCGCTTTAATTTTGTAAAGGAAAGCTTAAACAGAAAACTCAACAATGAATTCTATTTAATTTCTTACTTGAGAAGGAGGGTTCCTGTGTATCGCCGATTTCAGTGTTTGGCCTTCCATGAAGAAAAGAAACAATAGATTAGGGTTTTGATTGTTCTCGATAGTCCCTTCTATATATAGATAGATAGATAATAATTATCTACTCTTTCTCCTTTTTTTTTAAAAAGAAGTATTTTTTTCTTGGATTTGTGATTAAAGTAAATTAAATCGATTCTTGCTTGAACTTTTCTATGAATCTAACTGGCTTATAATATAAAAATAATTAAAATTAGTTTAAAATTAAATATATATATATTAAATTCATAATATAAAAAAAATATGTCTTAAAATATTTAGAGGAATAAGTCAAATTTTACATGCCAATTTTTTTAGTGTGCAAAAATAGTTTTTTAGTGTCTTATAATATTTTTTTAGTCTGCAAAATTATTTTTTTATTGTCTTAAAATATTTTGTGTCTTAAAATATTTTTAGTGTCTTAAAATATTTCGAGGAACAAGTCAAATTAGTTTACATGCCGATTTTACATGCCGATTTTTCTTGATCAAATAAGTCAAATTAGTTTACATGACGATTTTTCTTGTTTTTTCTTGATAAATTCTTGTTTTTTTTCTTGTTTTTTTGTGTGCAAAAATATTTTTTTTGAATTTACAAGGGGTATATATACTTTGAATTTATTGATAGGTGAATTAGAAAAGATCGTTAAAGAAAAGAATAACAAATAAATTAAAATATTTATTTCCATTTTAATTTTTAAATTGAATTTGATTATAAGATGAGCTTTGATTAAATGAAGAGGCTTGTAGTTGTAAGGCTATAAATGATCCTATTGGTTATTTGGACTTTTGTTCTCTTTTAGAAAATTTTAACTCGGAACCCCAAAATTTCTACTCCTCCTCCTTCGCCCATGTCTTTCGATCGGCTTCCTCAAAATGTTAGAACAAAACATGCAATAAGTGGTTTACGTAGATGCCGTACGTCTGACATTAATTAATTAATTAGTGCAATAGGCCACACACACACACACACACACACACACACACACACACACACACACACACACATATATATATATATATATATATATATATATATATATATATATATATATATATATATATATATAGGCGGCTATTCAAATTCTAAAGGCAAAGAACCCAATGTTACGTTGATAAGAATAAACCAACCGGTATCGAAGGTCTTCAAAATTAAGAAATTTGTGCTACTTAATGCATGGGCCGGGGCTGGCTGATGGCAAGGATCAAATGCGTTGACTCGATTTCAAGAAGAAGGTCATCGTCATTGATTGGGGCGAATAGTCTGACGGAGGAAGTGGCAGGAGAAAGCTGCATGACAAGGTCCCGAGTCCTCCTCGGGCGAAGAAGAGCCCGAGTCCTCCTAGGATGAAGAAGGCCCCGAGTACCCCCTCGGGCGAAGAAGGTCCAGAATCCTTCTCGGACGAATAGGGTCCCGAGTCCTCGGGCGAAAGAGGCCCTGAAACCTCCTCGGCTGAGGAAATGCTCGAGTCACCCAAGCAAAGAAAGCCCCCTCGGGGAAGCCTCGGGGAGTGAAGCCGATCCAACCATACTTCCGACCATGTGTCTTTTCTCTCCAAGAACGTGGACCTCGCAGATAATCAATGAGGGTAACATTTAAATAATAATGAAGCAAGTTGGATAGCCGTTATCGGTGATCATGGGAGATAAGGTACAGCTGTCAGATAACTGACGCTCATTAAACGTGGCGGAGGAAGCGGAAGCACGTTGCGCAAGAAGAGTCAGTATATAAGAAGCGGGAAGACCCAGGTCAAAGGGGGGGGGGGGGGGGGGGGGGGGGGGGGGGTAAGCATTACGATTCAAGAGGATTAGAAACTTTGTGTCTCTTGCGGAAGACTAACTTGAGCGTCAGATAGGACTTCACCGGAAAACCTCCCGGTGTGTCCTGTCTTACGTTCGTGTTGACGTTGCAGGCAACGGTGATTTTCCTCCTAGCGTCAAATCTGATTCGGGGCGCCCATCCTTGGCTCGCCATCTACGTCGCTCGCTTCTGGAACAAGTTTGGCGCCATCTATGGGAAACGAGAAATAACCTACCAGAAGGAGCACGATGATGGGAGAGCCTGACGGGCAACCCATCATACTGACTAGAGAGGAGTTAGATCGCCTAGTATAGCCAACGCCGTCAAAGGGGCATTAGAGCAGCATCAGATCGAACAAGCAGCCTCTCAAACGACAACCCAGAGGCAGGGCGATATCCCTAGGATATCGATCTCTCACAAAAAACACGGCAGTCTGCCCCCCCCCCCCCCCCCCCCCCCAGAAGGTCCTGTGTGGGCAGCCCCAGTGCCCAGAAGGGACTCCATAGGAGAGGGGGAGAAGGCGCAATCCGCCGCCTCCAGCGCACTACGGCGGAACGAAGGAGAAGGTAAGGAGGGAACCGCTAAGTTCCTCGCGGGGGTCCCGTCTACCCCGTTCGCTTATCATGTCGTGGCGGACCCCATGCCCAAACAATTCCAGAGCCAGGGGATCTCCGAATATAATGGAAGGGCAGACCCGGAGGACCACGTCTGCAAATTCGAGAACGCAGCTTTGTTACATCAGTATACTGACGGCGTGAAGTGCAGCGTGTTTCTGAACACTCTGTCGGGAACCGCTCAGAGGTGGTTTCAGCGGTTGCCCCCATACTCAATAAGCTCTTTCGTAGAGTTCAAGACAACATTCCTCCATCATTTCGCCTAGCAGCTGTCATTATCAAAAGACGACGCTGAATCTGTTTGCACTAAAACAGAAACATAGAGAGCCCTTGAAGGACTACATCCAGAGGTTCAACCGAGTGGCGCAAGACGTGCCGACGGCTACCTCTGAAATCCTTGTCAGTGCTTTTACTCAAGGACTTGACGAAGGAGAGTTCTTCCGATCGCTGGTGAAGAAACCTCCTCTTAGCTTCGACGACTTGCTGGGACGATCTGTCAAACACGTCAACGTGGAAGAGTGTTAGCGTTACAAGCCGAGGCGTTACAAGCCTTGATTGTGAACGTTGAAACGTTCACAATCAATGGCATTGAACACCTCCATTGATGGAGGTAGAGGTAACGCCCGATTCTTCCACTATAAAAAGCGTCCGGATTGCAATCCAAAGGCAACGAAAAGAGGAACACGGAGCTTCGAATCGTGAGGGATTTGGCTTGTGAAAGAGAGTGATTGGTCCGTGGGTGGTTGATCGCACGACAGCAAGACAAAGGAGAAGAAACCAAAGCAAGAGGAAGATCAAATCACTGTAAGTCATTGTATTATGAAATCTAGTAGAATGCAAATCGATTTCATGCTTAGACACCATCAGTGGTATCAGAGCAGATTGTAAAAGCATGAAAAAAATCATTTTTTTTTACCTTTGCGATGAACACCTCGCGTTGTTAATCGCTTGAAATCGCCACTGTTCTTCTCGGCGTTTTCATCCCCTGGCCGACGATCGCCGACGATCGCTTCATGCGCGGGAGATCACTCCATGGCGTTGGTGATGGCAAGAAAAAATTAGGCTGGGTGGGGAAGAAGAATACGCGAAGAAGAAGATGAAAGGAGGCTGTTTTGGCGTTGGGCGGCGGCTGCGTGCGGTTGAGAGGAAGGAGATTAGGTTTCGGGGTTTTTTAAGGAGGATAAGTTGGTTTTTTTTATTAAAATTTTTTTTTTGAAAATCTAATCCACTCTGCACTCCACTGCCCAAGGGAGAATCGAACCGCCGACCTCCCGTTCGAAGGCAAACAGACCCAACCAGTAGCTCTATTCGGTTATTCGTTTAGATTTGGTTCAACTTAATTAAATTAGATTCTAGTTTAGTTTTAAAATGATTAAGTTGGTCAAATCGATTTTGATTAAACCATTAGTTGATTTAACCAAACCATTTTGATCAAATAATCTGAACTAAACAGACTGGTTTGATCGTTATGTTGAAATCTAAATAGGCTTAATGGTAGCTACAAACAAAAGGAAAATGATATGCTTTTATCTATTTGTGTTGTGAATTGAATTGAACCAGTTTTGTTACTAGTTTGTCGGTTTTGTACTGACATTGTGTATTTCAATTCCAGATGCCGAGATTTATTACCACGATGACTCGTCGAGATGTGCGACGAAATCATTTGAGGGAACAGATAGAGGAGATTGACTTCCTCCCAGATCTAGGCATCCAAGGGCATATAGGAAGGCTTGAACGTCTATTTTGGAAACTCGAACAGGAAGAGTTTCCAGTTCTAGATAACTACCGGATCGGGGCATTGATTAATTCATTGCCAAGGTGTGCTGAAGTAGCTGCAAGAGGTATTTGGGGATGCTACGAAGGACGTATCTCTTATACCGAGTTGCGTAGAGAACTACTTCGCCAGAATTTTTCAGAAGAGGATCTGGAAGATTCTGAAGACGATTTGGAAGAGGATCTAGAAGATTCTGAAGACGATCTGGAAGAGGATCTGGAAGATTCTGAGGACGATCTGGAAGAGGATCCTGAAGAATTTGAAGAGGATCCAGAGATGGATCTGATTGAAGAATTCCAAGGGGATCCTGAGGAAATCGAGTGGGATCCAATAGTGGATTCTGAGGAGGACCCAGAGGAAGATCCCGAAATGTTCGAGGACGATCCTGAAATGTTCGAGGACGATCCTGAAATGTTCGAGGACGATCCCGAAATGCCTGGGGAAAACCCTGAAATATTTGAGGAAGACCTTGATATTGAAATGATCGAGGAAGATCCTGAAATATTTGAGGAAGATCCGATAGAATCTGTGGAAGATCCCGAGCCTGATCAGATTGGCCAATTAGAGATGAACGAGAGAGTGATAGCCACTGCCATAATATTTTTTATTATGGGAATGATGTCAACTTATCTAGTTCGTTGAATTCTCTTTGTTTGTACCTGCTTATTAAGCCTATTAAATAAAGTTATGTTATGTGTTAACTAACTTGTCAATGATTAGTTCATTTATGTGATTAGTTCATATTCAAGATAAATGATTAGTTCATTTATGTGATTAGTTCATATTCAAGATAAATGATTAGTTCATTTAATTGGATGTATGTAATATAATTGATCAATGTTAATTAGATTGGATGATGCGAATGATGAGTGAAAACGTAGTTATCACTTGATTTCGTAATCCAAGTCAAGTTTACATTGAGTCAATCAAAAATTATGTACATGTGATATACACTGAATTAATGAATAATATGTTTATTTATCATAGATCATGGCAACCAAGAACATCATAGCTGAACTGAACAAGGGAGAGAAATTGTATGGGGACAACTATAAAATATGGCATCTCAAGATACAATATGTTCTTGAGGAACAAGAAGTTCTGGAGGCTGTAAATCATTTTATGGCAGAACCTGCTGTTGGTACAACTGCACAGTACAGACTGGATCTTGATGCCTATAGGGCAAGGAAGAAAAAGGACTCCACTGCAAAGGGGATATTGATTAGTTCAATGATAGATGACCTGTAATTTGAGTATGAGCCACTACCATCAGCTCATGCTGTCTGGGTTGCCCTGAGAGAGAGATACAGTGGAGTTAGTGTGAGCAAGCTTCGTCAACTGACAATCAAGTTTGACAGTTGTAAGAAGCGCCCGAATGTGACAATGACCCAACATCTGAGAGAAATGGGTAATATGATTCGGGAGCTTAAGACTGCTGGTCATGAGTTGACCGACGAACAACAGGTTCAAGCAGTTATTCGTTCCCTTCCTGATTCTTGGGAAACAATGAAGCAGAACCTTACTCACAGTGAGAGTATCAGGACTTTCATTGATGTCTCACGCCATATTGAACTGGAGGCGGAGAGAATAGAATCCGCCAGGATTTCTGAGCAAGCTTTTGTAGCTGAAGGTTCTGGAACCAAGAATAAGAAAAAATGGTTTAAGAAAGGGAAGGGAAAGGGAAAAGAAGCTGGTGCTACTACTGTGCAGGACCCAATCAAGAAGAAAGGAAAGAAGAATAGAAAGAAACCTAAGGGCAAGCTTACTTGCTACAACTGTGGCAAGAAAGGCCATTTTGCTCGGGTGTGTACTGAGCCGAAAAAGGTAAATCCATGTTTGTCTTCTTTTCATGAGCTTTATGTTGCTAGTTCGGTGTTGTTAGCTGATTCTTATCCTTTGTGGATTATAGATTCAGGAGCAACGAACCATGTAGCTCGTGATCGAGTTACGTACGTGGAGTACCGTCGTGTACCAGCTGGCAATAAGTGGATATATGTGGGAAACAATGCAAGAATTGAAGTCAAAGGAATTGGCACTTGCAAACTCAACCTTCGTGGTGGGCGTACATTGTTTCTGCATGATGTCCTGTATGCTCCTAAGATTCGACGGAATCTTGTTTCTGTGAATTGTCTTCTTGAATTGGGTTATTGTATGAATTTTTACAGTCGTCGAGTAGAACTTAAAATTGACTCTGTGTTAATTGGATATGGTTTTATATCAAACGGTTTCATGGTTCTTGATGTAGAACCTGATGTTAATTGTGAAAATAATGGTTGTTTTTCAAACATTGCTCTTACTAGTGATGCTGATGTTAATGATAATGTTTGGCATGCTAGATTGGGACATATAGGACAAGAAAGAATGAATAGATTAGCAAGAGAGGGTCTGCTCGGCACTCGTGCTAAAGTTGACTTGTCTATATGTGAGCACTGTCTTGCTGGAAAAGCAACTAGGAAACCGTTTGGTAAGGCTATTAGGGCTGATTCAACATTGCAATTGATTCATTCGGATATTTGTGGTCCGATGAACGTGAAGGCTAGAAATGGTAGTTCATATTTCATTACATTTATTGATGATTTCACGCGTTTTGGTCATGTGTATTTGATTTCTCATAAATCTGAAGCATTAGATTGCTTTAATCGTTATTTGAACGAAGTTGAGAATCAATTGGAACGTAAGGTTAAAACCTTACGCACTGACCGTGGAGGTGAATACTTGTCTGATCAGTTCAAGACAATATGTAATGAGAAAGGGATTATTAGACAGTTAACTATCCCTGGAACTCCACAGCAAAATGGAGTTGCTGAAAGAAGAAATCGAACTCTTCTTGAAATGGTTAGGTCGATGATGGCTCAAGCTAATTTGCCTATTTCCTATTGGGGAGATGCATTATTGGCTGCAACCTAAATACTTAACCGGGTGCCTTCTAAATCTGTTCCATCTACTCCATATGAACTTTGGACAGGCAGAAAACCAGATTTGAGTAATCTGAGACCATGGGGGTCAGCTGCTTATATTCATGATAAGACTCACAAATATGGAAAATTAGGACCCAGAGGTAAGAAGTGTATCTTTATAAGATATTCTGATACTTCTAAGGGTTATGTTTTTATTGGTGAGCAGCAAGATGGAACCATCTCTGAAATTGAGTCAAGAGATGCTACTTTTCTCGAAACTGAGTTCCCAACAAGAGGTGAAGTTGATAAGTCAACTCCTCTATTTGCTATAGAGGAGGAGGATAATGTTCCTCCATTAACAAATCAGGAATCTCAGGGAATGCCTGAATCTAGTCAACCTAGTGGGAGTGAATTGTCTATAAGTGAATTAGTTTCTCAACAGTCAAACCTGTGAAGAAGTAATCGTAAGATTATTCCTCGGAGAAGGTTTGACATTGAAAATGAGGCATTAATGATTCTCCCAGTTGACGATGAAGAACCTCGAACGGTTGAGGAAGCATTGAGATGCTCAGTTAGAGAAAAATGGAGAATTGCAATGGATGAAGAAATGCAGTCTATGAGAAAGAATCAGGTTTGGGATTTAGTCGATCTTCCTCCAGGCCGAAGGGCTATTGGGAATAAATGGATTCTCAAAATCAAGAGGAAGGCAGATGGATCGATTAATAAGTACAAAGCTCGTCTGGTTGCAAAAGGATATACCCAAATGGAGGGTATTGATTTTGAAGAAACATTTTCCCCTGTTGTGAAGTTTGTGTCAATACGTGTCATTTTAGCTATAGTTGCACATTATGACTTGGAATTACATCAGATGGATGTAAAAATGACTTTCCTTAATGGTAATCTTGACGAGGAAATCTATATGGCACAGCCAGAAGGTTATATTGCTGAAGGCCAAGAGGATAAAGTATGTAGACTTAAAAAGTCTATATATGGGCTAAAGCAAGCATCGAGACAATGGAACATAAGATTCAATAAAGTCATTTTATCTTATGGTTTCGAAATGATCAATTAGGATCATTGTGTTTACCTAAGAAAGGATAAAGGAAAGTTGGTCACTTTATCATTATATGTTGATGATATGCTAATAGCTGGAAATGACTCAAAAGTTGTGATTGAGGTCAAGTCTTGGCTTTCATCACAATTTGACATAATTGACATGGGAGAAGCTGAGTATATCTTAGGAGTACGGATCATTCGTGATCGATCAAAAAGACTCTTGGGTTTGTCCCAAGAAGCTTATATTACTAAGATATTACAACACTTCAATATGTTTGATTGCAACATTGAACAGACACCTACAGCGAAAGGTGTTGTTTTGAGCAAAAGTATGTCTCCCAAGACTCCTGAAGAGATAGCCGAGATGAAGAAAAGACCATATGCTAGTGCCATTGGTAGTTTGATGTACACTATGTTGTGTACTCGCCCTGATATAAGCTATGCTGTTGGCTTAGTTAGTCGTTTTCAGTCAAACCCAGGATCGAGACACTGGAAAGCGGTAAAAAGGATATTCAGATATCTCAAAGGAATGGCAGATTATTGTCTCTGCTTCCAAGGATCAAAATTGAGCTTGAAGGGCTACACAGATGCAGATTGGGCAGGGGACCTTGACGACAGAAAATCCACATCTGGCTATATTTTTATGCTGAATGGAGGTGACATTTCATAGAACAGCAAGAAACAGGCTTGTGTAGCACTGTCGACAATGGAGGCTGAGTATGTGGCTTGTGCAGTGGCTGTACAAGAAGCTGTCTGGTTGAGAAGGTTCCTAAAGCATCTCAAGATTGTTGAGGACAGTGGGAGCCCTGTTACATTGTGTTGTGACAATCAAGCTGCTATAGCTTTTTCCAAGGATCCTAAATATCACAGCAAAGGCAAGCATATAGAAATTAAATACAATTTTGTAAAGGATATTGTTGACAAGAAAAAGCTAATTCTTGAGTACATCCCTACCCGAGCAATGCTTGCAGATCCTTTTACTAAGCCATTGACTAAAGAGTCGTTTTATGAGCATGTGAAGTCTTTGGGACTACGCAAAATGTAAAACATTGTAAATGTATTTGTTACATTTATATAAATAAAGTGTTATGATCTATTCAGTGTGAATGTATTTGTTACATTTGAAAAAGTCTCGATGAGCATGTTGGCAGGCTGAGATTGGTCCACTCACATGGACAATCGTCTCTATTTGTTGAGTATAAATAGAGGTAAGACCATTACTTATGAGACAACTTATGTAGTTGTAAAGAGAGACATACTCATAAGTTGAGGTCGCCTTGATTTTGTATCAAGATGAGATCATTTATGTAATGATCGAAGTAAATGCACCCACCATTTACTAAACCTGTTTAAAGCCAGATTGGAATTCATAAGTTGAATTCGGATTAGACGTTAGGTATGTCTAGATCGAAATCTGTACGATGTTAGATATTTTGAGAAAAACATGCACTCTTTTTGGTAAAGAGAAAAATATCGTAGCATGTGATTCATACCACATGTGCTATAGCGACAATAAGGGTAGTAGGAGAAAGGATCCCTGCTTCTCTACTATGTGAGACCTTTGAGATTATCAGTTAATCTCAATCTTACCCTAAGTGACTATTTAGCTGTCTACTTGAAGTTTTAATCAGTGTTTGCTACTTTAGTGTGTGTCCTATTGAGTATGGTTGATTCGGTCTATGGAGCATAACTAGGAAAGCAACTGATTAGAATGAATAGATTCTAGCTGAAAAGGAAGATTAAAATTGGTTTACATCTGTAATACTTATTCACTGGTCGACCAGTTACATTTTTTGTTACGTACTTAAAAATGTAGTTGTGAGTAAATGTATTGATTTGAGATGTCGAACATGCTCTTGACATAGATGTCTTATGAGGGATTAGAGATGTTCATATTGATGTAAATATTTACTCTGGGGTAAAGGCAAGTTATTGATGTCTCTGATTCGTTCTATAGAGCAGCTAAGTTAAGTGTAACAACTTTCTTAGCATGAATTGCTCAGTGTGCTTGCTGTCGCACGAACCATTTTCCCTGAAGTATGAATTGAATGCTCTCATATGGTCTTTGTGACTTCCTTACATAGTCTTAGTGACTAGATGACCTATATGGATAGAATTGGACGAGTGGGAGATGTTAGCGTTACAAGCCGAGGCGTTACAAGCCTTGATTGTGAACGTTGAAACGTTCACAATCAATGGCATTGAACACCTCCATTGATGGAGGTAGAGGTAACGTCCGATTCTTCCACTATAAAAAGCGTCCGGATTGCAATCCAAAGGCAACGAAAAGAGGAACACAGAGCTTCGAATCGTGAGGGATTTGGCTTGTGAAAGAGAGTGATTGGTCCGTGGGTGGTTGATCGCACGACAGCAAGACAAAGGAGAAGAAACCAAAGCAAGAGGAAGATCAAATCACTGTAAGTCATTGTATTATGAAATCTAGTAGAATGCAAATCGATTTCATGCTTAGACACCATCAAAGAGGTGCAGCACGCTCGGCGGAAGGACCCAGTGGAAGCAACCGTGCTAGTGCCTGTGCGTTCTGAGAGGAAAGAACCCCTCCTCCTGACTCGAGCAAGGGAACCCCGATTCGGGAATGATCGCTGGAGCAGTAAAGAAAAACTGATAAAAACGGTAGACACGGAAGAGCCCAGGCGGTTGGCGAAGTATTGTGATTTCCATGGAAGCACAACGCACTCCACGGAGGAGTGTTACACGCTGAGGAACAAGAGGAACAGAGAGGGGAACTCCGGACCTCAGTAGAAGAAGGGAAGAGCCAAATACCGACGCAGATCCCCTCGGCGAAGCCCATCCGCTAAATGTCGGTCGCACGCCGAGGGTGGCGTGGTGAATCAGGCCCTGTTGCCTGAAAGGATAGAGGGACGAGAAGTACTGCCCTGTCTATCTGCCTCCCCAGAAAGAGACCCCAAGAAGGGTAAAGCGCCAATCCGGGGACCTCCTTCCGGGCTGGTGGGTGTCATCTCAGGCGGCCCCACGGGAGGAGACTCTCATCGCGCCAGGAAGTCGTCTACTCGCCAATTGGAGAACTACGCCATCGGCACGAGAGACGAACTGAGAAGGGTCCCGGTGATCTCTTTCGGCCCCGAGAATCTGGAAAACGTCGAAGCTCCTCATGAAGATGCACTGGTAATCATCGCACGCATTGCTAATTATAAAGTTAAGCGTGTTTTTGTGGATACAGGTAGCTCCGTCAACATCCTGTACAGGGCAGCATTCGACCAAATGCAAATAGATGAAGAGGAACTGCATCCGGTCTCTACGTCGCTTTTTGGCTTTATAGGGTACCGAGTGCAACCGATGGGACAAATCTTGTTGTCCCATTCGTTGGGGGATGATCATCTGGAGAGAACCCGGAGGACCCCTTTTATGATCGTAGATGCACCTTCCTCGTACAACGCCATCCTAGGATGACCCACGCTCAGTCTTTTCTAAGCCATGGTCTCCACCTACCATCAGAAGATCAAGTTCCCGATAGGAGATCGAGTAGCCGAGGTCAAAGGGGATCAGCTTTCTTCCCGACGATGCTATATCGGGGAGGTCCGGTCGGAGGCTCGTAAGAGCCTTAGGTTGCAGGAAGCCCTTCAAATTGAGGCAGCAGACCCTCGGATAAGGGAGGGGCACAAGAAGAACGCCGGGAGGTTGAAAGCGAGGAAGTACAAGTCCATCCTCAGCAACAATGAGGGAGCGTCCGGATCGCCACCAACCTCGAACTTGACCTTCGTCACAGGTTGGTCCACTGCCTGAAAGAACATCATGATGTGCTCACTGTTGGGACTGGTAGACGAGCTAGAGGTGGGGGGGGGGGGTGATTAGCTCCGATTTGCTTGTAGATGATTTGTCGCAGCGGAAGACTTCAAGCAATGCTAACACTAAGGATTTACTTGGTATCCACCCTGGACGGGTGACTAATCCAAGGATCCACTCTCCTCACTCTCTCATACACTATGAAAAATCTCCTTCTTGAGGTGGAGAAACCTCTTACAAGCTTTCAAGAAGAATACACCAAAGGAAAGCAAAATACAATGGAAAATCTTACAAGATTTACAATAACAAGCTCTCTTTGCTTTCCTTGCTTTCTTCAAGATTGTGATCGCCTCTAGAACCTTGGAAATGCAGCAGCAATATACTCCAAGGCTTCCCTTGAAATGGCACTGATGAAGGAGAAGAAGGGGAGAAGAGTTGTGGCTCAAAACCTGCGTGAAAACCCTTATACCCGATGCCTAGGGTTTCCTAATCGATTACCCAATCGATTACCACGTCATACTTAGTCTTCAACGGCTAGTTTTTGAATCAGAATCGATTAGCCAATTGATTAAGACTTCCCTTAATCGATTGACCAATCGATTAAGGGAAGGCTGAATCGATTACTCAATCGATTCAGCCACCTTCTGTTCTCGCAACAAAACTCTCTTAATCGATTACCCAATCGATTCACTCTCTCCTTAATCAATTACCCAATTGATTAAGATCCTCCTTAATCAATTACCTAATTGATTACGGTCCTTCTTAATTAATTATCCAATTGATTAAGATCCTTCTTGTTCTCGCGAGACAATAACCCAATCGATCACCCAATCGATTGAGACCAGCCTAACTTGTGTTCACGGTCAACCCCTTTGAGCAACCTGGATTTCTCAGTCAACCCCTTTGACCAACCTGGATTTCTCCATCCTAGCTCTCAACTAGGACTTAACCTGATTCCCAACCAGGTTTGCCTATCCCTTGAGTTAGGTCTAGTCTCTCGGTAGACTTCCACCTTGCCAGCGTGCGATCTACCCGATCCACCTGAACTTCACCTAGTCTCACTAGGTCTTTTCTCATTGCCAGTGTGCGATCTCCCCGATCCACCTGGACTTCACCTAGTCCCACTAGGTCTTTTCCCATGCCAACGTGCGATCTCCCCGATCCACCTGGACTTCACCTACTCCCACTAGGTGTGCCTAGTCCCACTAGGTCTTTTCCCATGCCAGCGTACGATCTCCCCGATCCACCTGGACTTCACCTAATCAAGTCTCCAGTCAAACTTGACCCACTTGACATCATACGACATTCAAACATTATCAAACATCGAAACATCCAACCTTAAGCTCACCAAGCTTATTAGACATCAACTCACCCGAGCCTAGTCAACCTAGGTCAACACTGACCTAACCAAGATTGCACCAACAATCTTCTCCTTTTTGATGTTTGACAATATGTTTGAGAAAGACTAATCCCTATTAGCCTTTCAATTTCTCCCCCTTTGACATACATCAAAAACACTCCCCGAGAGTCTATATGGTCGAAGACAAGCCCAATGAAAGTCCCATACCTTCCATTTGAACCCATGATCATCCTTGAGCATTCATCATAATGAAGATTTCCAATCTTCATTCTTTCACTTATCCCAAAAATAAAAAATTCAAACACATGCTTTTAAGGAAGACTTCCCCCTCAAAACATGCTCTAACCCTTCATCATTGCACCAACAATGATTGTTGAGCTCCTAAAACTTTAGGAAATACAACTCGAGGTTATGAGATTTTGAAATTCAAAACTTGAATCAAAATCTCTCCTTAACCCTATAGATTTCACTGAACCATCTCCCTTTCTGATTTCATACTGAAATTTACCCAAATGCACTTATAAAAGTATTCCAAGGGGCTAGGGATTGATAGGTTACTCAAAATTAGGTTATCAGACTGAAAATAGACAGTTTCAGTCTTTTCAAACGATTGGTGTTGGAAACCAATCGATTAAACCATGCCTTAATCGATCAACTGATCGATTACTGCTGCCCTCAATCGATCAACTGATCGATTACGCGAGCTTCTATGCTCGCATAGAGGCTCTACCAATCGATTGTCAAATCGATTGGCAACTGTCCCAATCGATCAACTGATCGATTGGGAGTTTCTGATTTCTGAAATTCATTTCAGTCCGAATTTCAGAAACTCCTAAATAATTCTATAAAATTTGAAAAATTTCAAAATTTCGTGTAGACATTATTTATTACATATACTATCAAGGAAAAATAGTTTTATATGAAAATAACGTCCTTTTTCAAAGATTGATACAAAATTTGAAACTATTGAGATATTTCAATGTTTCACTCCATTTTGTATCCAATTCATCAATGATGAGTTCTATCAAAAGATAGTCTTCACCAAGGTTTTCCAAGATAGTTTTGAAATAGGTTTCATAAATAATTTTCAATCATATTCTTTAGGCTAAATGCACATGACTTGTACATTAGCTTTCCCAATGATTGGAGTTCATTTATATTTATGTTTTGATGAACCTAAAACTCAGTCGGATGCACATTGATCAACACCTTGAGTTTTATTCATCACCCTAACATCTCACTTGATTCTAATGTGTCTCAAAACACACACAAGTCAACTTATGGTCTTGGTGAGATGTGAAAGTCATATTCTCCCTAAACTAAGGGTTCATGCATTTCTACCTAGGCATTATAAACTTTGATCATCCACTTAGAATGTCAATTAATGTCAATGTCCTTATTTTCAATAATAATTAAATTAATGCATGATAATGACTATGACGTGCATCATATGAGAATTTAGATAATAATATAACTAGATGATGCATGTATGACATGACATGTAATATTTGCATAATAAAATATGAATAATGGATTATGATGTCATGGCATGTGATAGGGCATACAAAACATGACATAGTAGCGTAAAAGGAAAAAAAATATACCTAGATTTTCTATCTAAGTATCAATAACTCATCGCTAAGCCATTGATAATCCTAATTTTGCCCCTAATTTCCAAGATAATGCCAAAACTCCCCAACTTGGCCTATCTTTAGATTCTAACCTAGTTGTGCCAACTTTATTGAGTTCAATTCTTCAAAAATATAGTTTGGCACAAATTTTACTCCTCCTAGAGTAAAATGGATTCCTTCATTTTCAAGGGTAGTAACTCCTTGAAAATGTCCCAAAGTGCCAACTTCATCAAGGTTGGGTTAACTACCCGTCCAATTTGGAGTTGACACTCCCTAGACCTATCTAGGGTGTGGCGAACACACTCTTAGGAACCCAAAACCTATTGGTGCTCCTTGGGTGTTCTAGGTATTCATTAGGGATAACTTCCCTTGATACCTTCCTAATGACTTTTCTAGGCTTCTCCGAAGCCTTAGCCATGTTGGTCTTGTCTTGGTCAACTTTAGGAATGACTTCCCTTGTGGCCTTGACTTGACCCCTAGACCTAAATTGAGTTCCATACCTATATGGAACTCTATAATAGGATGGACCATCATCCTTGGTTTTATATTTGTATCCCAAACCTTTCTTGCTCCTAGAGGGTCCTTGATTTCCTAAATCTAGGTTTTGAATTTTTGATCCCTTAAATAGATTTTCTATTCTTTTGAGGGATTTTTCTAATGTCTCAAGTTTTGACCTCAAAACTTGATTTTCAATCATTACCCTTTCAAGACATGGTTTTCTATGATTGCCTTGGTGATTATTCTTCTTTGCCTTGTTTTGGGTAGGTCTACCCTTAAATGATCTAAAATCTTTCCTATCCTTAGATGTGATAGACCTAGCATGGAAGACTCTATATTTTTCCTTAGGTTTTTCATACCTCCTATTTTCATGATAAATAGCATTAAAATGATAATAATTATTTCTTGCATGCATATTATCATGATTTAAATTAGTACCATTACCTAATTGTACCTTAATCTTGATCTTGGAGCCTCCCCCTTGATTTAAGCTCCTCCTCTTTGCTTTGGTAGGATACTTCCCCTTTGGACATTGATTTCGATAGTGTCCCTTTTGTTTGCATGAGAAGCACACAATGTGCTTCTTATCCTTCTTTACTTTGGGGCCGACCTCCTTTGACTTCTCCTTGGTCTTGGGTGTCACTTGCACCTTCTTCTTGACCAAAGTAGGACACTTACTCTTGTAATGCCCTTTTTCCCTACACTCAAAGCAAATGATATGATTTTTATACTTACAAATTGAAATTTCTATACCTTTGCTTGTAGGAGTGACACATGACTCTTCACTCGATCCGGAGGTAGAAGCTTCTTCTTTTTCCGGAGTTAAAGATCTTTGTTCCCCCTCAATCCTAGAGGAAGAGACTTCTTCTTTTTCTTCCTCAGCCAATGCTTCTTGAATTTCCTCCTCGGATGTTGAGCATCTCTCAACTTCCGAGTCCTCTTCATCCGATGAATCTCCCTCTTCGGATTTGTCTTGGTTTGGTATAGTGGAGGGATCTTCATGAAGCTTTGCCAATTTGCTCCAAAGCTCTTTAGCATCTTTGAATTCTCGAATCTTGTCCAAGATGTTGCTCGGCAAAAGATTGACCAATAACTTGGTCACTTTGTCATTGGCCTCGCATCTCTTGATTTTCTTCTCACTCCATTTGCTTTTCTTGAGAAGCTTTCCTTTGGTGCTTGTTGGAGCTTCAAAACCTTCCATTAGATCAAACCATTGCTCTATCTCCATCATGAAGTAATTTTCAATCTTTGACTTCCAAAGATCGAAATTTGCCTTGTCGAATGGTGGAGGTGCTCGGGTGTCGTAGCCAAACTCTATTTTTTGAAGTTGAACCCTCTTGATGATGACTTCTTGAAATTAGGGTTTCTTCCAACTTCTTCTTCTTCCTATAGCTCTTGCCCTCTTGGCGATGAGTCCAAAGCAGGGCAACCTTGCTCTGATACCACTTGTTGGGACCGGTAGACGAGCTAGAGGGGGGGGGGAGTGATTAGCTCCGATTTGCTTGTAGATGATTTGTCGTGGCGGAAGACTTCAAGCAATGCTAACACTAAGGATTTACTTGGTATCCACCCCGGACGGGTGACTAATCCAAGGATCCACTCTCCTCACTCTCTCATACACTATGAAAAATCTCCTTCTTGAGGTGGAGAAACCTCTTACAAGCTTTCAAGAAGAATACACCAAAGGAAAGCAAAATACAATGGAAAATCTTACAAGATTTACAATAACAAGCTCTCTTTGCTTTCCTTGCTTTCTTCAAGTTTGTGATCGCCTCTAGAACCTTGGAAATGCAGCAGCAATATACTCCAAGGCTTCCCTTGAAATGACACTGATGAAGGAGAAGAAGGGGAGAAGAGTTGTGGCTCAAAACCTGCGTGAAAACCCTTATACCCGATGCCTAGGGTTTCCTAATCGATTACCACGTCATACTTAGCCTTCAACGGCTAGTTTTTGAATCTGAATTGATTAGCCAATCGATTAAGACTGCCCTTAATCGATTGACCAATCGATTAAGGGAAGGCTGAATCGATTACCCAATCGATTTAGCCACCTTCTGTTCTCGCAACAAAACTCTCTTAATCGATTACCCAATCAATTAACTCTCTCCTTAATCAATTACCCAATTGCTTAAGATCCTCCTTAATCAATTACCTAATTGATTACGGTTCTTCTTAATCAATTACCCAATTGATTAAGATCCTTCTTGTTCTCGCGAGACAACAACCCAATCGATCACCCAATCGATTGAGACCAACCTAACTTGTGTTCACGGTCAACCCCTTTGACCAACCTGGATTTCTCGGTCAACCCCTTTGACCAACCTGGATTTTTCCATCCTAGCTCTCAACTAGGACTTAACCTGATTCCCAACCAGGTTTGCCTAACACTCGAGTTAGGTCTAGTCTCTCGGTAGACTTCCACCTTGCCAGCGTGCGATCTACCCGATCCACCTGAACTTCACCTAGTCCCACTAAGTCTTTTCCCATTGCCAGCGTGCGATCTCCCCGATCCACTTGGACTTCACCTAGTCTCACTAGGTGTGCCTAGTCCCACTAGGTCTTTTCCCATGCCAGCGTGTGATCTCCCCGATCCACCTGGACTTCACCTAGTCCCACTAGGTCTTTTTCCATGCCAGCGTGCGATCTCCCCGATCCACCTGGACTTCACCTAGTCAAGTCTCTAGTCAAACTTGGCCCACTTGACATCTTACGACATTCAAACATCATTATCAAACATCGAAACATCCAACCTTAAGCTCACCAAGGTTATCAGACATCAGCTCACCCGAGCCTAGTCAACCTAGGTCAAACCTGACTTAACCAAGATTGCACCAACATTCACGTGGGCGACAGAAGAACTCATGGGGGCCCCTCCTGCACTAGCCACGCACCGATTGCATATCACGTCGGGAGCTCATCCAGTGAAACAAAGACGGAGACATTTCTCCTCGGAGCAGGACCAGATAATTCGAGAGGAGGTGACGAAATTGTTGAAGGCTAGGCATGTCAGGGAGGTTCAGTTTCCAACATGGTTGGCCAATGTAGTGCTGGTCCCTAAACCCGGGGGTAAATGGCGGGTCAGTATTGATTTTTGCGATTTAAATAAAGCCTGTCTTAAAGACTGCTACCCTTTGCCCTGCATTGATCAGCTGGCGGATTCCACTTCCGGCTGTGAGTACATTTCTATGTTGGACGCTTATCAGGGGTACCACCAGGTCCCCCTTACAGCGGAAGATCAGAAAAAGGTTAGTTTTGTAACCTCGGATGACACATACTGTTACACGGTCATGCCCTTCGGGTTGAGGAACACCGAAGCCACCTACTAGCGGATGATGGATAAAGTCTTCCAACATCAGATCGGACGAAATATCGAGGTGTACGTGGATGACATCTTGATCAAAACTGAAAAAAGAAAAGACATGATTGAAGACATACAGGAGACTTTTGCCACCCTAAGAGTAAACCGGTTGAAGCTAAATCCTACCAAATGTCTGTTCGGGGTGAAGCGCGGGCGTTTCCTCGGCTACATGGTGACTGAAAGGGGGATTGAAGCCAATGCCGAGAAGAAACAAGCCGTCTTGGATATGTCGTCCCCTCGTAACCTCAAGGAGGTACAGCGGCTCAATGGGCGGATCGTCGCCTTGTCCCGATTCATCTCCCGATCGGCGAACAAGACTCTACCCTTTTTCAAAGTGTTGAGGAAAGTAGTTAAGTTTAGCTAGGATGACCAGTGCGAAAAGGCTTTCATAGAATTGAAGGCCTACCTTGCGGAGCTCCCCATCCTATACAAGCCCCTAGGGGGTGAAGCCCTGTTTGTGTACCTGTCAGCCGCCGAACATGTCGTGTGCTCGGCTCTCATACGAGAAGAAGGTGGCACTCAGTATCCTATATATTTCTTCGGGCACCTCCTCAAGGATGCTGAGACACGGTATCCTACTTTTGGAGAAATTGGCGTACGCCTTGGTCTTGACAGTGAGGAGGTTGAGACTCTATTTCTTGGCACATCCCATCGTGGTGCTCACCAACAACCCGTTGGGCTGGGTTTTGACAAACCCAGAAGACTCAGGGCGTTTGATTAAGTGGGCTGCGGAGTTGTACGAGTATGACATCGAATACCAACCTCGAACAGCCATCAAAGCACAAGCCCTGATCGACTTCATGCTAGAGACTGTATCTGAACAAGGGATCCAGGAAATCTGGAAGGTCTACGTCGATGGCTCCTAGAATCGCAAATCCAGTGGGATGGGAGTCCTGTTAATTTCCCCCCAAGAAGATGTGCTACAGCTGACCATCCGACTCAACTTTCAGGCTACCAATAATAAAGCCGAGTATGGGGCCATAATAGCAGGACTCCAAGCTGCGCTGCAGGTAGGAGCCCAACGGGTACTCTATACTCGGATTCTCAGCTCGTCGCCCAGCAGCTACAAGGAAAATTCGAAGTCCGGAACGAGTGTCTGCAGAGATATGCCCCCATCTATGAACAACTGAAGGCTTCATTCATCGAGGTCATTCTGCAGAAGATATCCCAGGTGGACAATATCAAAGTAGGCGAATTGGCAAAACTAGCAAGCTCCATCTCAAGGTGGACATTTGATTAGCCGAGTAGTACGAAGGAGTTGGTAGCCCAAGTAGATGAAGAAGCTCCCGGTCCGGGGACGTCCGATTGGAGAATCCCGTATATAGATTTCTTACGGAGTGGGACGGTGCCTCCAGGTACTCAGAAGGAGCGGCTTTTTCAACGTCGGGCTATCAAATTCACATTGGTTGGGGAATCCCTGTATAAAAGGGCATTCGCTCGACATTTACTCAAATGTGTCAGCCTCAACGAGGCCGAATATATCATGCTGGAAGTCCACGAAGGTGTGTGAGGGAGTCACATTGGGGGGAGGGCCTTGGTCAAGAAGATCATCCTGGTCAGATACTTTTGGCCCACCCTGCAAGCCGACACTATGAAGTTCGTTGCCGGTTGCGAAGCATGCCAAAGACACCAACATATTACCCATCGCCCGACCGAAATGATGCGCGCTTCTACTGTCTCATGCCCTTTCGATCAATGGGGGATGGGCATAGTAGGGTCTTTCCCGATTGGGCCTCAACAAAAGAAGTTCCTATTTGTATTGGTGGATTACTTCTCGAAGTGGGTGGAAGCAGAACCTCTAGCACGTATCACAAAGGTCGCTGTCATGAGTGTTCTGTGGAAGGATATAGTTGCAGATATGGCATACCCCACAAGATAGTATCGGACAATGGTAGGCAGTTTGTGGGAAGCAAACTCCGAGAATGGTGTAAAGGCTTGGGCATTCAACATGCTTTCACCTCAGTGGCCTACCCCCAAAGCAATGGACAGGTGGAGATAGTCAATCGAGAGATTGCCAGAGGGCTAAAGGTGAAGTTGGATCACGTCGGGGGAAGTTGAGTGGAAGAACTCCCCAGCGTCCTATGGTCGTATCGCACCACCCCCAAGGAAGGGACCGGACAGAGCCCTTTCACTTTAGTCTATGGTGTTGAGGCGGTTATCACCATCAAGGTAGGAGAGGAATCCACTCGGAGGCAGCATTATGACAAAGACCACAACGACCAAGAGCGGTTGATTGACCTGGACTTGGTGACGGAGGTTCGAGACAGAGCAACCACACGATTGGCAGCCTATCACCGGCGTATGCAATAGACGTACAATCAGCGCGTCATTGACGGGCCCAAATATACTAATTAAAGTTGTCACGAAATGTATGGGCTCATCAAATTTAAATATCAATGAATGAATGAAATGCTGGAAACCCTTTTACAATCAAAAATATGAAAATGTAATATAGGGGCCACAGGTCGTATTTTTCTCGGGGACTAGTTGATATAATTGGATTCACGCTTGGTTTATGTGTCGTTTGTGTTTTCGGGTTTCAAATCAAAATTGGGTTTTGGGTTGCAATTGGAAATAAAAACTCAATGAAAAGGCGAGGAGAACTTAATCATGAACTAAACCCAAGTGATTCCAACAATGACTCAAACAATTTGGAAGCTTAAATGCAATTTACCCTAGTTTGGAAAATAAATCTGATATGGAAGCAATTCAAATTTTGATGGATACTAATGTAGACGTTAGCTTCAGGAATTATTACTCTAAACAAACCGAATGCACTCAATATTTAACCAAACTGATACAAACTCAGTGCTAAGACTTTCCTTGGTACTAAGTGCAAGCCATTTACAAACTTGATACCAAAATGAGATAAAAACTGATGTGCCAAAGACTACAACTGATTGCAGACGTTAAAGTTGATCATCTCAGATTAAAGCTAATCAATTTACTTTGAAAACTAAACTCTAAATGAAGTGCTACGCATGAAGGCAGGGTAATACTCAGACCTGAAAGAAACAGTCCAGCAGTGTATCTAGATGTGGAATTAGAATGCAGAAATTCATTCATGGTCCGAATGCAACTCTAGCTGAGTTCAAGCACCAAAGCACACTGAAAACAGCCTATAATTGGATACCAACCAATGCCTACACTGCCTCTTGACACAAAGTTTCAGAATTTTAGCACTTGGCACACAAAAAAAAAAAAAAAGATTCAAGACAGAATGGTGCTGCTATTCGATTCCAATTGCAGAAACTGCAACTGCCAGATTTCGAATTCCAGCTGATCACTACAACTTGGTAGACAAATCCACTCAAGAAGTGCAATACAAAGATGAGTGAAAGAAATCAGCAATAGAAGCAGAATTCAGATATGCAAATGCAGTAAACTGAATTGTGTGCAGAAATGTAGAAGTGAGCTGCGAAAATTCAGAAATAAATTGGATGCACAAGCAACAGATGCAAGCTGAGTTCACTTAAATGCAGAAACCAATGCTTGGAAAGAATTTGAGCTATCATGATACAACTACAACTGCAGAGACTGCAGTTAACTGCAGAAACATTGCAAAGTTTCAGAAACTGCAAGGTTGCAGCAATAAACTGCAGAGTTTGCAGAAATTCAATGGGGAAATTCGGCTGCAGTTGGATGCAAAGATAAACAAGCTACTGCTGTGAAACAACTGGAGGTTAAGCAAACAATTAAAATGCAAACATTCAAAAGCAAATAAATGTGAAGAGAGGGGGTTTGATACGCATGAACAGGACTTAGGAAACTGATACGCATGGAAAGGAATTGGAAACAACTAGAATTAAAAACAACTATCCACTAAACACATTCCCTAGATATTAAACCAGTAGAAACCAATCCTAATTTAAGCAAAACAATTGCATTAAACCAAGTTACGAATCTGAAACCAATACAGAAACAGAACAGAAAGCAGAAATGGAAATTTACAGCTAATAAACCAAATTAAACTATCTAAGCTATCCCTCAATCTTCCCTAAGCTCGAAATCTTCTTGGTTGTCAATCAAGAGCCGGCTTCGAACCCCTAGGCACAGCAAATCAGTGGAGCGCAGCTTGGATTGATGAAATTCTGTTCAAACTGCACGCGGCTGGAATTTTCCAGTCCAAACTCTTCTATCTCGATGGATGGACTGCGATGATGGATTGAGACGCAATCTGAGCTCACCTGAGAACCCCTACAAGCAGCTCAGATGATCGAAAGTGGCTGTGGACGAGATACAAGTGAGTGGTTAGCAGAGATGCCGAAACCCTCAAACACCACTGTCCGGATGAAATTCGAACTGAATTCTCCACCCAAGCTATCTCCAACGATCCAAATCTCGATCTAGATGAAGAATTGAGGTGGTCGCGCCCCTTGGATTGAAGAAAACGAGCTAAAAACAGTGAAGAAAATGAAGAAGAAGCTACCGAGCGGCGGAGACGCGACGAGCGGAAATGTGGCTGCGTTTCTGATTAAATAGAAACAAATGGACGACTCAGATTAATCGTAGGAGATCCAACGGTAGATCTTGGTCTGATTGGAGCCAAACTTTTATGATGATGATCTGGGGTCAGGATCTGCCTTGTGGTAGCTCGGATCCTCCAGATGTGCAACGGATGATCCAGATCAACTCTATCTGTGATTGGACGCTCTAGAGCCCTCCTTGCTTGATCCAACGGTTGATTTAGCTCTGATTGGGATGAAACCTTCAGATCTTGATCATAGAGCTTGATCAACCCTAACCCTAGCTCGGATTGCTTCAGATCGTCCCGGATGGCTCAGATCTAGCCGCTCTTGAATCGGACGGCCCGGATTAATCGTAGGCTTGATAATTCGATCCGGTTCACATCCGACTCAGGTTTGACCCAGTATGCCTAGGTCCAGGATCCTTTCATGCCTACAAAAATATATCAGAAAATTAGTGGCCAAATAATCCAAAAATTGTGTAATTTTGCAATTAAGTCCAAAATAAGATAAAGTTCCAAAACCTAGGGTAAAATCATAATTAAGCAATAAAAACATGGGTCAAACATGGATTTTAGCAATTAAAATAATCAATAAAATGGTGCTTATCAGTCATCCCTCGAATTTTCCAGGTCGGAGATCAAGTTTGGAAGAAGATCAAGCCAGTCGGGGACGTGGGTAAGCTTGAACCTCGATGGAGCGGACCATATACCATAATCAAGAAGCTTGAGGGAGGCAGCTACTACTTGCAGGATAAGGACGGCAAGAAGCTGGATAGGCCATGGAATGCTCATCACTTGCAACCGTATCGTGCCCGGGAAACAGGGTAAAATGTACGAATCTGTAAGAGTATTGCTATTTCCATAAAAGTTGATGCATGGCCCAATCTGAGATGAGATCCCATGACCAACTCGAGGAGGTAAAACCAACCCGACCGTGGTGCCGAGTATGCCCGGTCCGGGATCTATAAAATTCTTATCATCTCGAGGTGTTGAGGATGCCTCAGGATGATCCAACCCGACCATGGTGCTGAGGATGCCAGGTCGAGGATTTATAAATTCTTATCATCTCGAGGTGCCGAGGATGCCTCAGGATGATCCAACCCGACCATGGCGCTGAGGATGCCTGGTCGGGGATTTATAAATTCTTATCATCTCGAGGTGCCGAGGATGCCTCGGGATGATCCAACCCGACCGTGGTGCTGAGGATGCCAGGTCAGGAATTTATAAAGTCTTATCATCTCAAGGTGCCGAGGATGCCTCGGGATGATCCAACCCGACCGTGGTGCCGAGGATGCCTGGTTGAGGATTTATAAAATTCTTATCATCTCGAGGTGTCGAGGATGCCTCGGGATGATCCAACCTGACCGTGGTGTTGAGGATGCCCGATCGGGGATTTATAAGTTCTTATCATCTCGAGGTGTCGAGGATGCCTCAGGATGACCCAACCAGACCGTGGTGCTGAGGATGCCCAGTCGGGGATTTATAAAGTCTTATCATCTCGAGGTGCCGAGGATGCCTCGAGATGATCCAACCTGACCATGGTGCCGAGGATGCCCGGTCGTGGATTTATAAAATTCTTATCATCTTGAGGTGCCGAAGATGTCTCAGGATGACCCGACTCGACCGTGGTGTCGAGGATACCCGGTCGGGAATTTACAAAGTTCTCATCATCTCGGGACGCTGAGGATGCCTCAGGATGATCTAACCCGACCGAGGCACCGAGGATGCCCAGGCAAGGACTTAGAAAACTCTTATCATCCCGAGGTGCCGAGGATGCCTCAGGATGATTGACCTGACCGTGGCGTCGAGGAAGCCCGGTCGGGAATTTATAAAATGCTTATCATCCCGAGGTGTCGAGGATGCCTCAGGATGGTCTTGCCCGACCTTGGTGTCGAGGATGCCCGGTCAGGAATTTACAAAGTTCTTATCATCTCGAGGTGTCGAGGATGCCGAGGATGATCTGACCCGACCGTGGCTCCGAGGATGTCTGGTCGAAAATTTATAAGATTCTCATCATCTTGGGGCGCCGAGGATGCCTCAGGGTGATCTAACCCGACCGAGACGCCGAGGATGCCCGGTCGAGGACTTAGAAAACTCTTATCATCCTGAGGTGTCGAGGATGCCTCAGGATGATAGATCTGACTGTGGCGCCGAGGATGCCTGGTCGGGAATTATAAAATGCTTATCATCCCGAGGTGTCGAGGATGCCTCAGGATGACCTTGCCAGACCTTGGCGTCGAGGATGCCCGGTCAGGAATTTACAAAATTCTTATTATCTCGAAACGTCGAGGGCGCCCGGTTGATGATTGATAAAAGCCTAACCCCCTTGAGGTATTGAGGATACCCCGAGATGCTTCAACCCGACCGTGGTACCAAGGATACCCGGTCGAGAATTAACAAAGATCTAACTCGCTGGAGGTACGAAGGATACCTCAGGATGAGCAGGCCTGCCCGCGGCACTGATGAGGCTCGGTCAATTTCCACTTTCTTAAAATGCTAGAGATGCCCGACAGGAAGTAAGCCCGAAAAGGAGACCGAAGATGCCCTGGTCGGGGGATGTTTATAAGGCCCACTACCCGAGAGCCCTCGAGGCGCCTCATTGAAGGGTAGAAACTACCAAAGGGCCGAAGGAGCCTGACCAGGGACTAGCATCAAGCCCTACCTTCCTAGGGAAATTTTAAGTAGAACGTGAAAAGACATGGCGGAAGAATGGAGATGCATAGTTGCCATGCACGATTGGAAGACAATGGAAGGCCAGTCAAAAAGAGAAATTCACATGCTAGATTAAGCAAGTACAACAACTAGGTTTTCTTAGCCTTAAAAAAAATGCTCAGGAAGTATAGCAACTAGGGGGGAGTTATAACTCCTTCTCCTTCTCAGGCAGATCATCCCAGACTTGGCCGACGCTCAGGAAGATCAAGTCCGTGTCCAGCTTTAGCACGTGAGCCCGCTGGAGCTGCTGGATGGCGCTATGAAAGCTTTGTTTGAGGCGCTTCAAGACCTGACCGGCCAAGATGTCACCGAACTCGTCGGATTGGAGGAAGGTAGCCTTGAACGATGCCTCACTCTCCGCCCACCGGGCCTCCTCATCCGCCTTGTAGTCTTCCAGCTCCTTCGAGGCCCACTCCAGGGCAGGCACCACCTCCGCCACCTCGGAAGACAGCCGGTCTCTAGTCGCTAGGGTGTCTTCAAGCTGGTCTAAAGTAGCCGAGAGACGTGACTTAGCCCGGGAGAGCTCCTCCTGAAGGTCAAATATGTAACCGGTAGCCGCCTCCAGGGTTGTCTCTTTGGCAGCCAGCTGACCAGCCTGCTCCTTGATCCGATCGTTAAGGTAGGTCGTGGACGACTCTAAGAGGCGAATATCCTCGGACATTTTTGCCCCTGAGCGTGGAGGCAATCCCTCTCTTGCATCAGTTGCTATAGCTCGGTCGAGAGGGTAGTCGCCTTCCCCGCTAGAAGGCGCTCTCGATGGCGGGCACTGTGTAGATTTTTCTTAGAGGCCAACAGGGTGTCCAGGTAATGTTCCACCTTGGCCCGCAGCCAATGGCTGACCTCCGCTTGCATCCGCCCTTCCTCCCGAGCCCGGTGAACCTCGGCCTCCAACTCGGTCACCCGGCGGCGTAGGGCCTCAGGCGTAGAGGGCACAAGCCCAGGCAACGAGGGGAGGGAGTGAGTCTCCCTAGGAGTTGCCCCAGCCTGGTGTAGGGGCTCGGGAGCAGCAGGCGGAGAAATCAGGTAATGCTCGGAAAGTGGAAGAGAATCCTCCTCCTCCTCACTCCCTGGCGCCGAACGGGTTTTCTTCCTCGAAGAGGCTCGAGGGCTTTCTGGTTGGCGAGGGAGGGATGTTCGTTCACCCTCCTTTTTATATGATAGACGAACCAATCGATGGTCCTAGAAGACGACCGACCAGATTTCTCCGACTGCCTCGGCTCAGGGATAGGGACAGGAGCCGCAGTTTCCTCCCTGTTCTCTGACTAGACTGGTACCGGAGGAAGGGCCAGTAGAGGGGCAGGGCCTAGCTCAGGGAAGTTCGCCTCCTGATCTGGAGTGTGCTCCGATTCCTCCGAAGGCTTGGTGGCAGGAGTTGTGCTGACTGGGGGAGGAGCGAGAGCCTGCTCGTCAGCCAACTCCCACTTGAGCAATCGACCCATGGCCCGAGACAGCATGACGTCCTCTGCATGAATAAAAAACACAAAACATCAGTTACCATAAACGGAGACGAGAGTAAATAATGAACTTACCTAGATGGCGGCTGAGACGGGTGGCCTTGGGGCTAAGCCCCGCCCGATATAGGAGCTCTTCACATTGGACCAGGTTAGGCCCATGGAACTCCATCCCAACCAAGATGCTCCGAGCCCGTTGATACACAGGGTCTTGCTGGAAGTCCCCTAGCCCCGGAGAAAGTGGCAGGTTCTCGCGCCAGCGAGTGGGGCACGTCGGATGCGCAGAAAGGCGAATGAAAAAAAATCATTCCTTTCACCCCTTATGGGAGGAAGGAAGGTGACCTATGAACTTATGGCTAGGCTGGGCGGTGAAGCTAAAGGAGCCCTTGGAGGCTAGAGCGGGAAGGAAGAAGAAATGGAACGACCGAGGGGTCAACGGAATGCCGAACAGTTTGAAAAGGATGAACGCCCCGCCCATCTGAGCGAAGGCGTTGGGGGCCATTTGGTGTAAGGGGAGATCAAAATACCTAGCGACTGCCATAAAGAAGGGATGGAGGGGAAGCGAAGCCCAAAATCTACCTGTCCCAAGAAGAAAGTGTAAAACCCTAGAGGAGGTTCGACGGGAGATTGGTCTACCCTGGGAACGAGAACCTCCAACTCAGCCAGGATGCCATAGGCCTCTCGAAGTGCACGCAGGTTGGCGGGTTTCACCTTAGAAGAGATCGACTCATACCATTCGAGCTTGTAAGGATTGGCTTCCCCGGTTTTCTCTTTTCGCCCTTGGGATGGTTTACCCTTGTCATCCTTACCCATAGTCGCAAGAGAAGGAGAATGAAGCGAGCAAAGGAAGACGAAACTTACGCAAGAAGGAGAGAGTCACAGGCGAAGCGAATGACAATGACCAAAAAATGCAAGTCGCAGATGTCGGGGGTGCAGGAAGATGGATAGTCTCACACCCAGCCCCCCTTTTATAGAGAGGAAGCGCCTGTCATGCCAAGGAATGAATGAATGACGTGTGGAAAGCGAAAGTCGCGGATCCCGGAGTAGCGCAGCCCATCGCGTCCGTTGATATGTTGATGACATTAGGGCCTGGCAGGAGGGGATCATAGCAGCAAGATTTCCGCCACGCGACAGCAAAGCACTCACGGGCAAAAGCTTGTCACCATTAATGCGGCCATGCGCCCTTAAGGGACACGAAATGACCATTATTACCAGAACATAGGAACCAGCAACGGCTCATGGGTAAGCCCAACTCTCCTCCTGGGGTTGCGGGACGAATGTTGTGCGTCCTAGGATGCAAAAGGTAAACGAACGCGGCGGAGTATAGCGCTCGCGTACCACAGCAGCTTTCTCACATACCGCCAGCCTAATCAGTCAGACTCACTTCCTTCGATTAGACCTAAAGGGGAGGACTTATGATTGGGGTGAATAGCCTGACGGAAGAAGTGGCAGGAGAAAGCTGCGTGCCAAGGTCCCGAGTCCTCCTGGGCCGAAGAGGGTCCCGAGTCCCCTCGGGCAACGAAGGTCCCGAGTCCTCCTCGGGCGAAGAAGGCCCCGAGTCCTCCTCGGGCGAAGAAGGTCCCGAATCCTTCTCGGACGAATAGGGTCCCGAGTCCTCCTCGGGCGAAGAAGGTCCCGAATCCTTCTCGGACGAATAGGGTCCCGAGTCCTCCTCGGGCGAAAGAGGTCCTGAAACCTTCTCGGCCGAGGAAATGCTCGAGCCACCCAAGCAAAGAAAGCCCCCTCAGGGAAGCCTCGGTGAGTGAAGCCCACCCAACCTTACCTCCGACCACGTGTCTTTTCTCTCCAAGAACGTGGGCCTCGCAAATAATCAATGAGGGTAACACTTAAATAATAATGAAGCAGGTTGGATAGCCGTTATCGGCGATCATGGGAGATAAGGTGCAACTGTCAGATAACTGACGCTCATTAAACGTGGCGGAGGAAGCGGAAGCACATTGCGCAAGAAGAGTCAGTATATAAGAAGCGGGAAGACACAGGTAAAAAAGGAGGGGGGGGGGGGGGGGGGCGGTAAGCATTACGATTCAAGAGGATTAGAAACTTTGTGTCTCTTGCGGAAGACTAACTTGAGGACTTCATCGGAAAATCTCCCGGTGTGTCATGTCTTACGTTCGTGTTGACGTTGCAGGCAACGGTGATTTTCCTCCTAGCGTCAAATCTGGTTCGGGGCTTCAAAATTAAGACATTTGTGCTACTTAATGTGTGGGGCTGGCTGATGGCAAGGATCAAATGCGTTGACTCGATTAAAAAAGAAGGTCATTGTCATCGTCATATGTTGCCATCTCTCTCTTTATCCTGAAGCAGCTAGCGTTTGGCACTCCCCTGGAACTATGACTTTGCTCAGTACGGATGTGCCGAGGCTTGGCGCCTTTTGGTCACATTTATGATGATGGACAACTTTCTCTTGTAGGAAGTGATAGATTGAAGACTACACATGGTCTTCAGCTAACTAGATGGATGACGCAGGAAATTAAAATAGTGCACAACAACTTGTAGTTTCTTAGGCATGGGATAGACTGTTATTTAATATGTGAGTAGTGTTATCATTTTGAAATTTAGGCATTAAAATCTTGACAAAGCCAATCTATTTACCCTCTCTACGCGATAACTATCGCATCCAGGTTAGTATTATCTTTTCCGTATTAGTCCTAAGATGAGTTGACAGAGACATTAAGACGAATAAATCACCTTATTGCCATTTTTAGGACATTTAGATATTTTATTTAGCTAGGGCAGGTTGTCTCAACGATTCCTAAGGTCGTAGGTAGGAAAAAAAATTAAGTTAAGTCTTTTTTGAAAATAAATATTATTAGAGATATTTGATTTTATTAATAAAATTTAAAAGGACAATTTCATATATTACAAAAGATTATTTATAATGAATGTATATAGTAATAACTTTATCTTGTGACAAATATTAAATAAAAAATATTTATCTTAAACTTTAAGACATAATTTATTAAAAAAATAAGACATTTGTCTAATGACAAATAAAATATTAAAAATACTAACTCATTTGACAATGAGTAATTAATTATTGTAATACTACATTTTAATTGTTATTTTAAAAAAAATATAGGTAATGGGTTTGAATTGTAGATATATTCACTACATGCAATATTCTTTCCCCAGATTCCATATTAATATAAGCTTCATGAACAAGTTGTCTTTTATCAATTAAAAAAAGAATATGCATAATAATTTACAAAAGGAAGAGCGTAATAATAAAAATGATTAAATTTAACTTTAATTTATAAAAATTAAAAATCATTGGTCAAATAAAAATTATGATCAAATCTAATTTGGCTTGTAAAAAATTAAAATTATTAATGAACAAAATAAAATTTATTTTTTCCTAATTTTAAATATTTAATATCCAAACTCATATATTTTTCTGACAGCCTACACATCTTATCCCTGCACAATTATGGGCATAGATGGTCACCTATATAATCAAAATGTGTGTAATGATGATTAGTGATAAAAAAAATAATGAATAAGACAGCAGATAAATTGAATTTGGGGTGATCGATTTGGTCCCACGGAAGTTTTCATGATTGTATAGGATAAAATGTGTAGGGGTTCTTGATTACACAGCAGATGTCCATGATTGTATAGGATAAAATGTGTAGGGGTTCTTGATATAGGGTTTAATTGTCTATATTTTGAGTCGGCCCGCCGGGGAAGAGGTCGATAATATTGCACCACCTGACATGAACATTGTCATATTTTATTTCAATTAGAAATTTTTAAACTTTCGAGGAGAATATTTTAATTTTCTTGAAAATGAAAATAGAGATTTTTTTTTCGTTCATCCAAAAATAGATCCAAACCGGCAACCGAAAGTATTTAAACAAAGCGAAATTTGTCGAACCAATTCTTGAGTTAAGAAGAATGTTTCCTTTGTATTTGAAAATAGCTGATTATGTGTCAAGAAAATACCTCACACCATTTGCATGTTTATATATTATCGTGCTTGACTGCTTGGTACACCACACTGCTTATGCGCATTAATTGTATATTATTCATGAATTTCATTTTTTAATTAAAAATATAATTTTGTAAACGAATGTAAATTTAAAAATGAACAATGATAGAGAAAGTGAAAATGGAAAAGTAAAAATTATAGTGAATGATGTAATATGACGTGATACTTAATTTACATGCACACGTCCGATTATCACTTGGACGTCATTGGCGGCCTTCGGCCACCGCTCCGAATCAAACTATACCCTGGGGGGCACGGTGAATCCGTCGGAGATCGTGCATGCAAAATATCACATCATTCATTGTGATTTTCATTCATTGTGATTTTTACTCTCTCATTTTCACTTTCTCAATTATTATTCTTTAAAATTTTATATACCTGTAAGCAGAGTTTTCATATTCACCATACTCGATGAAAAAAAGATGAAACTTAAAGGACTTGATACAAAAACGCAAAATTTTATTGGAACTATCAAATTAAAATTTGAACTTTTTATGCAAAAAAAACATATTTATTTGTATATGATATCATAAACAAACAATATAGGAACTACTTTTTTAAATGCTGCAGGTGTATAATGATCAATATGATTGTCAGAAGAAAACCTCCACCAAATAAGTGGAAGCGGATTGAACGAATCATCTGTGTCAAATCTTGCTTCGCGCCTACCAAGTTTTCCCCTGGTAAATTTTTTATACATATAAAAATGAAAAAAATTATTTATAAGACAAGATGTAAATGAGAATAATAATATTACCATAAAGGAATCCAAATAAACATCAGATTACAAATAAGAAATTAATATTTTGTAATGATAATAACTTCCTTTATAAGCTTATGTTTAGATGATATTGGACGGGCTATGAGGGGGCACCTTAATAAAATGCTACAAAAGGTTTAGATGATATTGATCCTTCATTTCTTTTTTAGTATACCTTGTACTATTTAGATGCATATACTTAATTGATCAATTATTTATTAGCATAAAACTATCAAATAATATATATATATATATATATATATATATATATATATATATATATATATTTTAGTTAATATTTCATAAAATAAGATGTAATTGAGTGCGATTGGTATCTATCTCAATATATATATATATATATATATTAGTTAATATTTCATAAAATAAGATGTAATTGAGTGCGATTGGTATCTATCTCAATACATATCAATGGTTATATAGGAATAGGATGAAGATTAAATTAATCAATCAATAGCACAGAGGTTAATTATAAAATAGTTAAATAAATAACAGTTTTAATAATCCTTTCATTATTGTGAAATTGTGGAAATGTGACTAACATGGGTTAATAGCAATCCTTTTAAAAATTATAAAGAAAAAAGATAAATAGATAATTTGAAAGGAACTTACCTAACTTCCCTAGTTTATGTTCTAATATTATTGACACTGCTTCATTATTCAATTTCGGCACTGGCGATTTCAATTCATCTCTGATTTTGTATTGTATCATCTTCCTTATTTGATCCTTGAAAGTAGTCATCATTTTATCATCACATGGTTCATTCAACTTTTCCATGTCTTTCAGTAGTTCTTCCTTTATTTTCAATAGCTTCTCATCCATTTCGTGGCTCAGTTCCACTTTCAGCTGTTTTGGTATATCACATAGATCTTGCAAACAAAAGTGAAAGGAAATCTATTTAATTAAATGATTCATCAATAGCATATATATTTTATTCATTCCAAGTGCAATAATATTTGTACCAAAGATGCGTGAATCCTCCAAAGAAGCTTTTCCATAATCTTCTACAGATTCATCTCTGGTAGCTCGTACAGTTTGATGCTTCAACTACATGCAAAATATTTCAGATTGAAAGAGATGAATTTGGAAAGGGCAAAGAACTGAAAACCCTAAATATAATTCGGATCCATAATTCAACACCATCATGAAATCTACAACAACAAAAAAAGAAAAATTTTAAAAGACCATTATAAAAAGAAAAATTCTGTTGAATTATATATGTATGGCTTTCCAAAGGAAGAATTAAAATTCCTTATTTCATAGATAAGTCACTCGATCCATCCATCCATATCAACATTGCAGCGGTGAAAAATCTCAAGAATTATTTTGTTAACAAAAAATTATATCCAAAATTCAAGAAGATATGATGTTACTGTAATTAATTACATACTTGAGAAGGAAGGCGGTTCTGACTCATCTTCATGCCCAAGTTTGGTACTTCGACCGAATTTGTTCGTCTCAAAGAAGATTAATTAGGGTTTGTCGCTTGTACTTCTTATTATTATAAGTATATATAGATAATGAATGTCTATTGCCTTTTTTTCATAAAAAATGTTATTCTTTTTTTAATTAGTAATTAAAATAATTAATCGTTGATGTTTTCTATATTAATGTACATATAATGTAAAATTAATTACATAAATTATAATAAATTTAAAATTAAATATACCTTGTGGTATGTATGTATAGATAATGATTGTTGCTCATAATCACTTTTGGATATATATCGATAATGAATGTCTATCATTGGAATTTTCTACCTGGGTATACATATAATATAAAATTAATTATAGTATTTGTCAATAATTGGAAGAAGTTTTTTTAATTAATTCTGAAACCGTCACTGATTCTTTGATAAGCCGTTTGTAACCTCTCGCCCATGTTATATAATATAGAAAATGATCTGCTGCGGACCGCGTGCGAACTGGGCTTGATCGGTCACCAGACCAATCAGGAAGGTACTGTTGGAGGATATTCGAGATTTTACACTAAATTGAAATTACAAAAAATAATTTCAACTTATCTCTGTTGAGTGGCCCGATCTGCTTCTTCTTTAGTCTGCAGTCTCCCAAGCGGAAATCTGAAGCTACCGAGTGAGATCTCGAGCAGTTTTCCCGAGCGACAGAGTGAGCTCCGAGAGGCCAAGCGAGGTCCCGAGCGGAAGGCTGAGTGAGCTGCCGCGCGGTATTGCCGAGTGGCCGAGCGAGCTCCCGAGTGGCAAACCGAGTAAGTTCCCGAGTGACAGACCGAGTGAGCTCCCGAGTGGCAGACCGAGTGAGCTCCCGAGTGGCAGACTGAGTGAGCTCCTGAGTGGAAGGCCGAGTGAGCTCCCGAGTGGCAGACTGAGTGAGCTCCCGAGTGGAAGGCCGAGCGGAGTTTCCCGACTGGGATCTCCCGAGTAGAAGATTGAGAGGAGCTTCCCGACTGGGATCTCCCGAGTAGTGGTCGGACGTCTCCCGACCGGGAGATTGCTGAGGCCTGCGCGACGCAGTTTCCTTGAAACAGATTCGTCCTCCTCCGTCGGTGCTTCGAGGCTCAGATGGACTTCTGTCTCTCATGATACAACAGCAGACCACGGGCACAACGGAGCACTCGTTGTTCGTGACGAACTGAAGAGGTACCCGACTGCTATCAGCGGAGCGGAGGTCGGGAACGAGAGGTGGAGCGGAGCGGAGGAGAATTTCAATGTGTCTTCTCTTTTGCTCTCGGTCATCCCCTTTTTATAGGCTCAGACCCCCGCAGGAGTAAATGACAAATTAATCATCATTTACTGCCATTTACCTGACCCAGATCGAAACGTCTGGGGGTTACCGATCTCGCATTAATCAAAATTAATGCATCAGTTACATTTGAGCAAAAATCAATTTGGTAAAACATTGGTTCATCTGCTTGGACAAATTTTGCCCCGACCGGTCGGACATTCGACGTGCGAGGGTCGTGCACGCACACGAGTTCACTTGGTTCAGTACAAATCCGGGCCATGGATTTGCACCCCCTGCGCACCCACGCGTGAGAGAGAGTCTCTCCCCTAGCATTTGTTCACAACTACCATGCTTGTGATACAATATAAACCAAACATTTTGCCTTAAAACTCCCAATGTGGGACTAAAGCCCCACTCACAAGGGAGTCTCTTTATTCTCCTCTTCACTTTCCATTCAATGGAAAGTTCCAATGTGGGACTAAAGTCCCACGACCTCTCTTTCCATTCACTATAGATATGAATGAAAAATTCTAATGTGGGACTAAAGTCCCACCACCTCTTTTTCCATTCACAATGGATATCCAATATATCCTACAGGTACCTGATCGATCACCAGACTGATCAGTAAGGTGCCTGATCGGTCTGGTGACCGATCAGGGACACGACCTGCAACTTCTCAACACCAATGGCGGCCTTCGGTCGCCGCCTCAAACAAAACTATAATCCAGGGGGGTGAGATGAACCCTAGGGGGTAGGGTGAACCCATCGAGTACGGGTGAACCCATCGTGTACGGGTGAACCCGTCGGGGACGCTTCCGAGCCTCCGGTGGCAAATCAGGCACACGACCTACGACTTCTCGACAACAACGGCGGCCTTCGGCCGCCACTCTCGAACAAAACTATAACCCGGGGGTGCGATGAACCCTAGGGGATAGGGTGAACCCGTCGGGTACGGGTGAACTCATCGGGGACGCTCCCAAGCCTCCGGTGGCCGATCAGGCACACGACCTGCGACTTCTCAACACCAACGGTGACCTTCGGCCGTCGCCCCCGAACAAAACTATAACCCAGGGGGTGCGATGAACCCTAGGGGTAGGGTGAACCCGTCTGATACGGGTGAACCCGTCGGGG
>JAGFNQ010006991.1:0-39667 GCA_024364735.1 Boesenbergia rotunda
ACTATAATTAAAAACCTAGGAAAGACCTCCTTTGAAATCTATTATAACAAACAACCTAACATAAATACCTTTAAATATTTGGATGTAAAGTCTATATCTTAAATACTAGAGAACACTTAGGAAAATTTACTTCTAAGGTTGAGGAAGGTATCTTTGTAGGTTATTCCCTTACCAGTAGAGCCTATAGAGTTTATAACAAAATTACCCTAAAAATGGAAGAAACTACAAATGTAAAATTTGATGAAAAATCTGACCCAAATAATTCTGATCAAACCACCTACCAACCAATTGACTTTGTTAGATCCAGTACTGACCCTGATGAAAGGCCAATTGAGGACCAAAACGATGATCTAACTGAACCCACACCTAAAACTGAACCTAACCAACCCAGAACTGTTCGAGTTAGCTCAGCCCACCCAACTGATCAAATCATAGGTGATCCAGAACTAAGGGTTCAGACTAGATCAGCTTTTAGGAACCTTAGTCAAATTGCCTTGATTTCAAAAATTGAACCCAAGTCTATAGAAGAATCCTTACTTGACCCTGATTGGATCATAGCCATGCAGGAAGAGTTAGCCCAATTTGAACGTAGTCAAGTCCGGGACTTAGTACCCTTACCTAAAGGCAAGAAATTTATTGAAACTAAATGGGTCTTTAGGAATAAACTTAACGAACAAGGAGAAACAGTCAGGAATAAGGCTAGGCTAGTAGCTAAGGGGTTTAGCCAAGTAGAAGGACTTGATTATGACGAAACCTATGCCCCTGTAGCTAGACTTGAATCCATTAGAATGCTCTTAAGTTATGCAGCCCATAAGGGATTTAAGCTTTATCAAATGGATGTTAAGTCAGCCTTCCTAAATGGCCTAATCAAAGAAGAGGTTTATGTAGGTCAACCCCCTGGTTTTGAAAGCTTAGACCACCCTGACTATGTCTTTAGACTTAAGAAAGCCCTATATGGACTTAAGCAAGCACCTAGGGCCTGGTATGAAAGACTGTCTAACTACTTAGTTTCAAAAGGTTTTAACCAAGGCAAAATTGACCCAACACTATTTGTTAAAACCCTAAAAAATGATATTTTTGTAGCCCAAGTATATGTAGATGATATAGTATTTGGCTCAACTAACTCAGATTTTTTACAAGATTTCACAACGATAATGGAAACTGAATTTGAAATGAGTTTAGTAGGTCAATTAACTTTCTTTTTAGGACTACAAATAAAACAGACCAGTGAGGGTACCTTTGTCTATCAACAAAAATACACAAAAGAACTACTTAGAAAATTTGGAATGGATAATACAAAAGAGATTAAGACACCAATGGCTACCAATCAAATTATAGATAGTGACCCAAAAGGCAAACCTGTTGATCTTAAGTACTATAGAAGTGCTATAGGAAGCCTACTTTACTTAACTGCAAGTCGACCTGATATTCTTTTTGCAGTTAGTATGTGTGCTAGGTATCAAACATGTGCTAAAGAGTCACACCTAACCCTAGTTAAAAGAATATTTAGGTACCTTAAAGGAACAGAAAGATTAGGAATTTGATACCCTAGAACAGCCCAGTTTGAGCTTATTGGATATTCTGACTCAGATTATGCTGGCTGTAAATTAGACAGAAAAAGTACCAGTGGTGGATGCCAACTTCTAGGACCTTCACTAGTTAGTTGGTTTAGTAGAAAACAACACTGTGTTGCCCTATCCACCACTGAAGCTGAGTACATAGCTATGGGTGAGTGTGTAGCCCAACTACTCTGGATGATGCATACCCTAAAGGACCTTCACTTAGATTTTAAACAAGTCAAAATTTTTATAGATAACCTAAGTTCAATCAATTTAACCAAAAACCCAATCCACCACTCTAGGACCAAACATATAGAAATCAAACACCATTTTGTCAGAGATCATGTAAATAAAGGAGAAATTGAACTTAACCATGTTGAATCTAAGTCTAACCTAGCTGATATATTTACCAAACCACTTCCTGAATCTGAATTTAGCAACTTAAGAAGGTTAATAGGAATGTGTGTTATAGACTAGGACTGACCTGATAAGCTTAAGTTGACTCTTGGTTTAACTAATTAAGCTTGTGAGTTTAAAAACATGGATCTTTCAAACTTGTTTTTAAAAGTTTATTGTCTTTCAAAATTTAACTTACACACGGACTTTTCAAACTTGTTTTTTAAGAACTTTATTGTCTTTCAAAATTTGATTTTCAAAACTGGCAGACTTAGCCTAAGCTTGACCCCTAGAATTGCATGAACCTATAGATTTAGGTAGCCGCATCTCACAAAACACATTAAGATTAACTTGTTTGTGTTTGCAAAAACATAGAACGGTTGTGAGATGCATAGGACTCTACCTGGACTTCCGAATGCTTAAGTCAGTGCATCACAGTAAGTCTGGGCGTAAAATACCAACATTACAGTGATCAAGTCAAGTAGTCTTGCACTAAAATCTGAGCTAGACATTATTACTTGACTTGACTAACCCAGTGAACACTACTATCATCTAGATAGTTAGTCAGTAACTAGAGTTAGACACATGAAAAGGGACCACAATCATTACTTGGTCCAGGGGGAGCTGAGGTAAAAATACTTTTTCAAAATATCATTTTTGACAAAACACATTTGAAAATTTTGATAAAAGTTGATCCCTAAAAATATTTTTGATTAAGATTGATATTATATTTTCTGAAAAAAAAAATCCTTTTTGAAAGAAATTTTTTTTGAGCGATGTAAATAGATTTAAGACTAGTTTATTTCTAACACCTAGCCTATATTCCTACTCCCTTAAACTTGTTATGCTTATATTTTTTTGATGAATGACAAAGGAGGAGAGTAGGGTAAAAGGGTTAGAAAATTACAAACAGCATGCTTATTTCACATTTATTTATTTAGTAGGGTAAAAGGGTTAGAAAATTGCAAACAGCATGCTTATTTCATATTTATTTATTTACTCTGCTTTCTTGTGTGCAAGTTCATATCTGCTGTTTTTTTCTAACTTTAACCTGAGTTGTCAATACATCAAAAAGGGGGAGATTGTTGGTGCAGTTTGCACTAACGGTCAAACTCGGGTTTTGATGTATGGCAAAGTGGTTAAAGTTAGGGTTGTTGGTGTTTAACCTCTTTACTAAGTGTGCAGGGTTGAAAGACTTAGAACCAGACACCAGGCTGAAGTCCAGGATGGTTGAGTCCTGGCGGGAAGTCCAGTTAGGTCCGCGGGACCTGACAACTGGCTGAAGACCAAGTTGGTTGAGACTTGGCAGGAAGACCAGGGTGGTTGAGCCTTGGCAGGAAGTCCTGGTGGGTCAAGAAGTCAAGTAAAGCTGCACAAAGGGTAAGTGAGGTAAGTCACTGGAGGAGCGAACCAGTGAGGACGCGTTCCCCATCGAGGGAACAGCAGGCGTCGGTTCGACCTAGGGCTCCATTTTGGAGACCAAAGTCAGAACCAAGACAGCTAAGGCTGTATAAATCTAATAATTAATTATGTTATTGTGTTTTGGACTAACCCTGGATGCAGGACCGAAGGAACGTGAGTCTGCAGCTCAGAGTGCCTCAAAGGAGTGAGGCAACTGCTGACCAGGGCGCCCGGAGTGTCCCGGGCGCCCCCAAGGTGAACACCAAACAAACAAATGCAAAGTGGCTTCGACAGTTCATATTCGGGGCGCCCCCGTGCTCCCGGGCGCCCCCGATGCTCCCGGGCGCCCCCGATGCTCCGGCGCCCCAGCGTCCGGGCGCCCCATGCGCATACATCGAACCCGAACCCCTCGAAGCCAAGCAAAGCCAAAGGATAGAGTTTGACCCGGTCAATCCGGGCGCCCCGAGCGCTCCGGGCGCCCCGGTCAAAGCCGATCCAGAGGATCAGACGCGACCGAGAGCCCTGCGGATCAGAGGCCACGTGGGGGGCGCCGCGGACATCCCGGGCACCCCTAGGCCCTATATAAAGGGCCCTCGACCCCATGCTTCGGACAACACTGCTTCCAACGCTTCAAAGTTCTTCTACGCTCGCGCCTTGCTCCGGAAACGCTTCACTTCGAGTCGACGACGTCTTGCTGCCCCGAAAGAGTCGACCTACTCCGGACGTCGGTAAAAAGAAGAACTTAATTTTTTAATATATATTATTGCATTTAATTACTTGAAAGTGTGGGGTTGTCACACTTTCAATTCTTGTGTACTCGCCTACTCTATCGGGGTTTACCGGTAGAGAGTTTTAGTGGATTGCCCAACGGAAAGGTCCGAGGGACCTGGGCCTTCGAGTAGGAGTCGCCGAAGGCTCCAAACGAAGTAAAACTACCTGTGTTGTTTGTATTAGTTTTTCGTTCGTGTTTTATTCTTTCCGCTGTGCACGCTTTTTAAAGCACTCTGATTTTTTTAAAGTCACGTGATTCACCCCCCCTCTCACGTGCATCGATCCCACATCCATAACCTCAAATTTATATTTTTTCCAAAGCTATAGGTCTAGTTTAGTTCCATCAGTGGATTTTGCTCAAAACCCACTTATGGACCTCCCATATCTGGATTTCTGAAAAATCATTATCAATAGTTAAGGATTAGGTTGGAGAAAGTATTTTAGGTGTCCCAAACCTCAAATTATAATTTTTTCCAAAGCAATTGGTCTAGTTTAGTTCGATCATTGGGTTTAGCTCAAAACCCACTGATGGACCACCCATATCTAGATTTCCGAAAAACCATTATCAGTAGTTAAGGTTGAGGTTGGAGAAAGTATTTTAGGTGTCCAATCCTCAAATTATTATAAGTACCATTGCAGTAGGTGTTGTTTAGGTATAACACTTGAGGTCCACGGTGGGCCTGAAATAAATATATTGGGGCCTGAAATAGCTTCATTTCAGTCCCAGTGTGGGCCTGAAATATATTAGGTATAACACTTGAGGCCCCCGGGCGCCCCCATGCGCATACATCGAACCCGAACCCGAAAGTGTGTATTATCACTGCATAAAGGGATTAAAATAAATCTAAACCCTTGTTCTAGCATATCAATCTTCATCACTTGTTACAGGGAAATCTTTCTTGACGATCTGATTGATGCCTACAAATATGCATTCACAAAATTAATAATACCCATATCATAATATTAGGTCTTCTACAATATATCTATTTAATTAATATACATCACTTACTGTGAAGAAGGTTGAACAATATATTGACTTGTTGTATGGCCTACCACATGCGGATGCTCCCCTAAATAAAATTTTACAAAAGGCATCAATGACCTCGCCTTTTGTAAAAACCTCTCCATTGAGGATTTGTAAGAATGAATGCAAATTCAAAGCAAAGGGTGCATCCTCCCAGATAAATTCATTTGCCAACCTGCCATGTAAATTGATAAGATTATATATTACATAAGAAGATATATTAACTAAACTAAACTATAATATTTTGTAACTTACTTTAGATTCTCCAATCTATTTATCAGGTAGGCCACTTCTTTATCTTGATTTTTCTTCTTTGTATTCATAAAATGTTTCTTCACAAACTACATCGATAAAATTTATTTAGACCAAACTAATTATTGACCAAATTCAATACAATTGACGTATTTTAAATGAAATTAACACACTTACATCAATGCCTTGTTGCCTCATTTTGTATAGTTCGGAGGTTCTTCTTGTTTCCTCCTCTATGTCTTCTTCAGACATGACTTCCATTACATTAATGTTTTCTCTTGCTTCATCTATATCCTCCTCACTAAGTTTCCTTTTTCCCTTGTCTATGACATTTGATATTTGTTTCCTGTCCCGCTTCCCCTTAGGTAAAAGCTGGTGCCATACTGGACTGTCAATTGGAGTATCCCTGTAATCATATCGAGTTCGGTCACGTCCTCTCCTAGGTGTACAAGATACTGGATCAGAAAGAGGATCGACTACAGGATAGCTTTCTTGACCCTCCATGCCTTTTTTTCAATAATTGAAAGTAATTCCTTAACCCTTTCATTCAAACATATATTCTCCTCTGTTAGCTCCTTGATTCGGTTGTCCTTAAGAATGCATTCACCACATAGCCTAACATCTCCTTCTGATGTCTCCATTGGCCGTGGTATGTCATCACCGATATCAAGGTTCTCAAACAATGTGTTTTCATGTAGGTTAGGAATTAATTCAACAATAACCTGTCAATTACGAAGTACACAAATGTTACTACCTCTATATCTAACTCAGATAGATCACATTTATGAATAATTACCTCTTCGGACGAGAGTCGGTCGATAAGGCCCCTCACCCTACTAATATGCGAAGGAATATTCCTCCACTTATTTATTCGGGGTCCTTCAACATTGAATGGTTTTTGAATTGGTACATGCTCCAAAAACCATGCCTACACAAAGTTTTCCAGCCAAATACATTAATGACATCAAAATATTATAAAATTTAACAAGATAATTCTACTCACTGCCAAAAGCCCTACAAATCCCTTTAGGTAAGGGAGGTTGGTGGTGCTCTGGTTTCCCTGAGTTGATAAAAATAAGTCCCCAATCTTAGGTAATTGTGGAGATAAAAATTGATGGATAGCTTCTACCCAGTTGAATCTACCTAGATTGTCATAATCATCTACTATATCTACAAGACCTAGAGGAACCTTATATGTACTAGATGAAAATAAAACACAAACAAATATATACAAAATATAAAATTTACACACTAATAACACATCATCCTCTGATTCAACACTTTTAGAAAAATGTTTAAGTAACTCCTCAAGTCTTGTTCTTGTAGGTTGTTTTTCTTTTGAGAAGTAAGTACGATAGAGGTCACCCGATGCTTTAGTTGAATTAATAGGGACCGAAACACCACGGTCCACTATACCCAGTATCAAAGCAACATCTCGTCTGGAGAACGCAACTGGTACACCTGAAACAATTACAATATTTAGTTATCATCAATAATATATGCTTGAAATTATTCCATGTTGGGCTTGAAATGAATTCAATTCAGGTCCAACGTGGGCCTGAAATGAATTCAATTCAGGCCCGAGGTGGGCCTGAAATGAATACATTTCAGGCCCGAGGTGGGCCTGAAATGTATTCATTTCAGGCCTACTGAGGGCCTGAACTAAATTAACTTCAGGCCCTCAGTAGGCCTGAAATGATTTTATTTCAGGCCTACCGAGGGCCTGAAGTCAATTTCACTTCAGGCCCTCAGTAGCCCTGAAATGAAATAATTAAACTTTATCAAAAACTAATCATTTCAGGCCATCTATATTACTGTCTTATCTTACTATAGATACTATAGATATTGTCTACAATTCATAACTAAAACTATTACCTGAGAATTTAAAAACTTGCGAGGTTGAATCCCAACTTTCAAATATATTAACCAAAATTCCACGGATATGCTGCAATTCTTGTATGTCCAGGAAAAAACTGAAAGGCGACCCTTTGATCTTCGCAATGTGTCGATCATTTAAAATTTCAAATGCTTCAAAAAATTGTTTAAAGTGGCCTAAAACACTGCACCAACGTAATTTTGTCCAAACTCATCTGAATCCTATAGTTTATATACAGTACAAATTTATTCAGCAAAATAATTTTAAACATGTTGACAAACTATGCTGGTTTGACCTAAGCATATCGCTAACATACCTTGGTGGATAATGCCAACGAAGAAGACGTTGAACCACCGACAGACCTTTTTCCTGACATTATCAAATAAATCAAACGTGCAGAAACCCTAACCCCTTGGTGTATTATGCCGATCAGTCTCGACTTCAACGTTAACACTAAAACCCACCTCAGGATCACACAGAAACGCTTTCGAGCATTGCCTAGGTTTTGGTTGTCCGCAGGGATTCGGGGGATGAGCTCGCAACTATATCACAGCTAGGGCACGCATAATGTCCTCCACCTTCAAACCTTCCATTTACGTTGTTGCGCTGAGAGAGAATGGAGAAAAATTCGACTGCTACCCATCCGAACCACAAATTAATATTTTATTGATAAAGTGGTTCGGTTGTCTCGAAAATGTGTTTGATAAAGCCATTCTTTGGCGGGAGGGGTATAAAAGTAACTTCACTATATGGGATGCACCCTTTGGTATAATAGAAACCATGGTACTCCTTTCGGTAATTACGAATAGTTGGATACGCCCTTTGGTAAATTGCCGTTTTTTCTTGCTTCCGTATTGATTTTCTCTTCTTGCAATCATGTAAAGGACAATGCAGTTTTTCTAGTACGAGGACGGATGTCTAGGGTGAAACAATTGTGAAAACCATTTACAAAGTCTTCCCATTTTGCACATCCATGATTTCAATAATTGATGTCATTGGAGAGCCTCCTCATTCAGATGAAAAAAAGCTATTGTTAGAATTTTAGGGTCATAATTGTAAATTATAAATGTTGTATGTCATCAATTAAATAAGTCAAAAATATTGTGATCTAAATTTTGAAATTATGTAATTTGACTTAAGGGCTTAATTGTTATGAATAAAATATTATGGATACCATGTGCTAATTCTAATTTGTTGAGGGGCCAAATTAGAAAAAGACAACCTTTGGATTCTATAAATAGGAGGTTATGGTCCCAGTTTGCAGACGATGTTTTATTTTGTTCCCCATCGACAAAACTCTTCGGAAATCTAAAGAATTCTGTAGATTGAAGATCATCTCCGAGAATCGATTGTAAATTATGGATTCTGGTACGCTTCCGCAACTTTGGTTAAATTATCATGCTTATTATTTCTTAAGAGTTGAATAGAAATTAAGATTGTTCATCAAGATCTCTCGACTTTCTACAGCTATCTCCATTTCAGAATCATTTGATGCGTCATGGAGGAGAAATATCTCCCAGCTTTCGAAATAAATTTGGTAGGATCTTTACTTCTCCTACAAGGGAATTCGTCTTTTGTCGACCTCCAATTCATTGCTATACAAAGATTTTCTGCCAACGTGTTAGAGTTAATAAAATATTTTTTATATAAGATTTATCTTTTTTGGCCGAAAGAAATAAACAATTAAGAAAATTTTATTATTTTTTAAAAATAAAATCTTAATCATGTTTTTGAGACATTAACTCAAGATTTTGAAGATTTCGATACTTGGTGTCCTAGGATGATGATAATAGTGGCGGTGCTGAATCTTGCTATGAGATCAAGTTGACAAGAACTCGTGTTCTACGTTACAGGGAATTAAAGAATGAAAGTAAAAGAATGAGATATTACTTTGTGGAAATTCACCTCTAATAATTAAATTGATTTGAGTAATATTAGTATTACTTCATTGCTTCGAAAAAGATTACGTAACGGGGCTAAAATACGATTCGTTCTCTCTTAATTTCTTGTCAATCTATTTCAAGTATAAAAAAATAAATCATGAAAATTATTAATCCGATATTATAATTAGCATGTGGAGAAGATAGATTCATTGACTTTGTCAAGTTTTGAATGTCAGACTTGACAACATGCACACGCTAGCCATCAGTCTATCCCGTGAGGATGAAAAAGATTATGTAATGAAAAAATTGATTAACCAGATTAGGTAATGTCGAACCTGGGACGATTGATCTGGTCTTACCGAAGTTTTTCACTAGCCACTAGGATAAATCGAGAAGCGCTTACGGTGGGTGGTCCAGAAGCCTAATATTTCACGGTTGTGCGTCTCATTTGATGGAATTTTTTTTGCAAATTCGCCATGCTCAGGATCGAACTGTGGGTGTTTGGAAGATAACTAGTCGTCTTTCCGTTACACCATAGCCTGGGGGGCCGGAAAAGACTATATAATGTGACAAAAAAGTAATTCGCTCGCCCTCAACGTCTCAGTCAATCCATCTCAGGACCACTACGGAGGAGATAAATCACGAGCGCTACTAGTTCGGATACTGTGGCTAGCACATGTGGAAGGCGGGTACATTAATTTTGTTAGATTTTGATCCTTAAATCTTAAGATGACAATACCTACATCCTAATCATTCGTCTATCCCATGGAGACTGAAAAGATTATATATATATATATATATATATATATATATATAGTGATCACCTCTGATAATCAAATGATTTGATTAATAATTTTATGGTTTCATTACCTACCTGAAAAATTACATAATATATATAAAAGAATATTTTGTCTAATAAATCTAATGATGTATTCTAATATTCTTAAAGAGAGAATGAATAATGACCCTATGGATAATATTTCTAAAGTAGTTATTTGAATATGTTTATTTGAGATGGTAAAAACGAATTCGCTCGTCGCTAACATCCCGCTAATCTATCTCAAAGAAGAAAAATTACGAGATAATTAGTTCGAATGTTATAACTAATACTTAGGAACTAATATATATATATATATATATATATATATATATATATATATATATATATATATATATATATATATATATTCCATTGACCTTCAGAATAGCCACTGGGGCCATGGTGTAGAAGGACGACTAATTGTTATTACGATGTATTTTATAGGTTTTTTTTTTCTAAATGGAACGTGAATTTTGAGATGCTGGGCTTCCGGACCGTCTGTTATGAACACTTTCCGATTTACCTTGGCGGTCGGTGAGAAACTTTCGTAGGGTCAGATTGAGTGTCCGAGATTAAAAAAATTTAGTTAATTATTTTTTTATTGACCTTCAGAATAATCCTTTTCTTTATTTTTGATGATTTACATAAAATATCTTCTGATTTATTGCTACCTTTTGATGAAGACAAATAACTTTTTGTGATTCTTTCTTTAAGTGCGAAAAATTTCTTTGATGATGTGTGTTGTGTCTTTGATGAAAAGTGTACCAGTATGTCAATAATTTTTTTTTTTTTCGTTCGCTTGGCCTTGTGTCGATTCTTCATAAAGTTAAGATGAAAGAATTTGATGTTGTTGATGATGGCAAGGTATTATTGTTTTATTCTCTTAAACGATAGTAAAAATTATTGTAGATGCAGCACCTTTAATTATGTGTTGGGATGATTGTGATAGATGCATTTCTTATCACTATCAAAGTTTATATCTTTTACCTTCGATGTTTGTGGAGGTTGTTATCTTTCTAAGGCATGGCTCCGTATTAAGATGAAAAAAACAAGAGTAAATCATGATGACCCGTTTAGGTAAAAAATATTTTATTCTCTAAGAGATTAAATTCCTGAAGATACTAATCCGGGCTCTCATATGACAATTTACAATTCGAGTACACTATGCCCGTGATGATATCACTTTTCTAAGGTATGGTCACCTCCCGTTATATATATATATATATATATATATATATATATATATATATATATATATATATATATATATAATTTTTCGTAATTTAGGAAAATAAGAGAAAAAATAGAAAATGTATCGGTCTTATTACAACAATTTAAAGATCCTTATCCATGCATGCTACTAATTTGATACTTGTTTTTTTATCATTCCTAATTCTTTACAAAATTTCATTATATTTTAAATATATTATTGAATAAAAATACTATTTTTTTATATTCTGTTTCTTTTTTTTTTTTGGGTTATTAGACCTTGTGGGAGCATCGAAATCATTTTAGTATTCTCTCATCTAGTATTTATTTTTTCCTAACTAAACAATATAACAAATATCTATAATATTCCGAAAGTAAGATGCATGTTCTTGTGTTTCTCATACATTAAGTATAAGAAAAAATTAGATAGATAAAAAAAATTAGCAAGATACATGTTCAGGAAGTGAATGACGTGGATGAACGGTCAACGTAGTGTAGCCTGGAGCGATAACAAAGGAGGATGTCTGTGTCTGTAAAATTAATACTAGCGTTAAAGAGATATACCAGAAGGAGTTCCGGCGGAGCCCTGTCTGACGCTCAAGTCAGGAATCCTTTCAAGATAGAGAGGAGCAAAGAATAAATTACTAGAGTTCCGAAGATCCCCTTTACCTAGGGGTCTAAGCACCTTATGTAATCGTTGCTCTCCTCCTTCGAGTGTTCCCATGTTGCTATAACCGCCTCCCCTGTTCCCACGTCTCATGATTCTTGATTGCCTGCCAGCTGCCATTCCCTGGGGGGTTATTGATAACGGCTACCACACACATTAATTAAACCATGCGTTGCGGGCCATAATTGTCGGCTAATATTCCTATTCAGGGAGGGGATGCTTGAAACCATCGCCACCTGCTTTAAGCGTGTCATTATCGTCGTTAACGATAAACCTCTCCTCATCCGTCTTTTCTCTCTCGAGTTGATCTCGGGCTCCGCTCTCCGAGTTAAGCTTGGGAACTCTCAGTGACGGTGTTGGCCCCGGGCACACTTCATCCGAGGGGGTCTTGGGAACCGCAGCCTGAGCTGGCCTCGGGCATTCTTTGCCCGGGTTTACCTCAGGCCTTTTTTCCCGAGTTGGTCTTGGGCACTTTTTCTCTCGAGTTAGTCTCGGACGCTTTCCTCTTGTCTAGTCATGACACGTAGCCTTCTCGCGCCACGAGTTAACCTTGGGCTATTCATTCCGATCACAAGTCCCCCCTTTAAGTCTAATTGAAGGAAGTTTGTCTGACTGATTGAACTTGTGGTGTTTTTGGGAGAGAAGTGTAGAAATAATATAGTTAGGAATTTTCCACCTTAACTATTTCATGGATCTTAGGAATCACATTTTTTCACAGCAAGAGATAGGGTAATTATTTGAATTAGTCCCAAGAGTTTCACGAGTTCCGATACGTCACGATCAATGACTGTCAATCACTCATTAAGAGCGCATGGGTCACACTAGTGCCAAGAGATCCTTTTGGCTAATAGACGGCTGCCACGTGACGCACCCCCCATGAAGCGCCATTTCCTCGACATACTAATCCAGGAAGACTAACCGTTGGCTATAATGAGTCGTACGCTTCGAGATCCATAACCATTCTGTTGGTGCAGGAAGCACCAGATCGAACCTTGTTTTGATATTGGCAAAGGATTCAAAGTTAAGGGTTGTTTGGTGTCTAACAAGTCTCTTGAGTGTACAGGAAAAGCCCTAGCGAAGGAATGCTAGGCACTGGCGAAGGACTGCCAGACAGAAGAAAAGCCCTAGCAAAGGACTGCTAGGCTCTGGCGAAGGACTGCCAGAATAGACAAACCCTAGCGAAGGAATGCTAGGCACTGGCGAAGGGCTGCCAGAAGAAAAGACCTAGCGAAGGGCTGCTAGGCACCAAGCGAAGGGCAGCTTGGCAACTCAAGACCTGGCGAAGGACTGCCGGGCAAAAGTCCAACTGGAGGATCCGGTTGGCATCAGGTAAACTCTCCCGAGAGGAGTAGGTGAGGACGCGTTCCCCTCGAGGGAGCATTAGGCGTCGGTTCGACCTAGGGCTCCATTTTGGAGACCCAAAGTCAGAACCAAGACAGCTAAGGCTGTGAAAAATCAACTTAGTATTTGCTATTTTGGACTAACCCTGGATGCAGGACCGAAGGACTGCGTTTCTGCAGCTCAGAGGGCCTCAAAGGAGTGAGGCCGCAGCTGAGCAGGGCGCCCCGGATGTGTCGGGCGCCCCAGAGTCAACCCAAAGTCAGCAGAGAAGTAAACCTCCGACAGCACAGCGTTGGGGGGCGCCCCGCGCATGTCGGGCGCCCCTCTTGTCGCGGGCGCCGCGCAAATTGGGCACCGCGCAGATCGGGCGCCCCGCGTGTCTCGGGCGCCCACTGTGCCACGCCACTGAAGGCGGCTGCAGCTCACCCTCGCAAAGCCTCGGTGATAAAGTTTGACCGGTCAATCGGGCGCCCCGTGCGCGTCGGGCGCCCCAGTCAACTGTTATCCCGAAGTCGAAGCGATCAGTCACGACCGAGAGCACGCCGGATCAGAAGCCACGTGGAGGGCGCCCCGAGCATGTCGGGCGCCCCCTGCCCTATATAAAGAGGGCCTCGACCCTCTTCAAAGAACAACCAATTGCTTCGACAATTCTACGCTCTTCTGCTTCCACGACACGCTCCAGAAAGCTGCCAACTCAAGCCGACGACGTCCCGCTGCTCCAGAACTTCAATCTTCACCGGACGTCGGTAACAAGAGTTGTATTTAAAGTTTACTATTCTGCCTTATTGTAAAATCTAATTGTAAACTTTGCGAACTTATAGAATTGCCCACAGAAAACGGTCAACGACTGTGGGCCTTGGAGTAGGAGTCGACCCAGGCTCCGAACCAAGTAAACCAGCTGTGTTTGCGTTATTGTGTTCTCTTTTATTTCCGCTGCGCACCCGCTCTTTTTAAATCCGAACGAATTGCGACATTCACCCCCCCTCTCTCGCATTTCTCGATCCAACACATTCCTTGTTCACGTGTCTCGCATCCTTGTTGGGAGTGGACAGGCCTAACAACAAGAATAGGCCTATCAGCCGGAATGGTACGAGGCCACATCCTCGAGAGTTAAGCCCAAAGTTTTATAGGTCGCCTGTGAAACCTATGGTATCCCAGCGGATTTTGAAGTTAGGGCACCAGACTCGACCAATCACCGGTAGAACCCCTCGAGGATTTTACATTTGTTTCTTAGGTCAAGTAGAATTCGGTCTTCGCTTTCCAATTCTCTCTTTCTTCATGGACATATCTCTGTATTTTGCCATTCCTCTTCAACAGATGACCCCGAATACCTTTGCTCATTTGAGTGGGGCATTCTGTTTGTTCAAATTGTTCGGGATACCTTTAACCCCTCGTTTCTTTCATTATTTTTTCCTGTTGGTGTAGGAACCACCATATCGAACCTTGTTTTGATATTGGCAAAGGATTCAAAGTTAAGTGTTATTTGTGATCTAACGATGTTACTCAAGTGTGCAGAAAGAAGTCCTAGCGAAGGGCTGCTAGGCACCTGGCGAAGGACTGCCAGGAAACAAAGTCCTAGCGAGGGGCTGCTAGGCACCTGACGAAGGACTGCCAGGAAACAAAGTCCTAGCGAAGGACTGCTAGGCACCTAGCGAAGGACCGCTAGACATCGAAACCCTAAGACCTGGCGAAGGGCTGCTGGGCACCTAGCGAAGGGCTGCTAGGAGTCGAAGACTTGGCGAAGGACTGCTAGGCACCAGGCGAAGGACTGCTTGGTAACGAAGACTTGGCGAAGGACTGCTAGGCACCAGGCGAAGGACTGCTTGGTAACGAAGACTTGACGAAGGACTACTAGGCACCTGGCGAAGGACTGCTGGGCAAAAATCCAACCGAAGGACCGGTTGACAACAGGTAAATTCTCCTGAGAGGAGTAGGTGAGGATGCATTCCCCGTCGAGGGAACAGTAGGCGTCGGTTCAACCTAGGGTTCCATTTGGGAGACCCGAAGTCAGAACCAAGACAGCTACGGCTGTAAAATTCATTAACATTCTTACTTTGTTTTGTTTGATACTAATCCTGGATGCAGGACCGAAGGAACGAGTTTCTGTAGCTCAGAACGCCCCAAAGGAGAGGGGCAGCAGCTGGGTAGGGCGCCCCGGAGGTCCCGGGCGCCCCCAAGGTGAAGGCAAGACAAGCTGAGCAAGTAATGCTTCGGAAGCTCACTGGGGCAGGCACCCTCAAGCTCCCGGGCGCCCCATGGTCCCGGGCGCCCCGGATGCCTCGGGCGCCCTGGGTCCAAGCCAACGAAGCAATTGGATTGAAGTTAGCCGAGAAGCCAGCAAGACCAAGTCAAGCAGGGCGTCCTCTGTGTCCCGGGCGCCCCCGTCAAACCTCGAGCCCGATCCTAGAGGGATACGGATTGACCGAGTTCTGGATGAAGGTTTGCTGATCGAGAGATACGTGGAGGGTACCCCCAGCGTCCCGGGCGCCCCCAGGTGCACTATAAAAAGGGCTCGACCCCTAAGGCTTCGACATCAATTCTTCCAACGCCTCTACGCTCTTCGACTCAAGCGCTCTGCTCCGGAAACCTCCGATCTCGAGATTCAAGCGCCGACAACGACCCTCCGCACCGAAGAACGATCTACACTAGGCATCGGTAACAAAGAGCTTAATTGTAATTCTTTCTGGACTATTACTGTACACATTTTTGTAATAACTTGCACGATTATAGAATTGCCCGCAGTAAACGGTCAAGGACCGTGGGCCTTGGAGTAGGAGCCGACCGAGACTCCGAACCAAGTAAATCCTTGTGTTCGTGTGTGTTTTTGTGTTAATTATCCGCTGTGCATTCTCTTTTTCAATCCGAAATGATTTACGATATTCACACCCCCCCTCTATCGTATTTTCTCGATCCAACATTTCCTTCCGAATCTCACTTCGAGAGGAGCTTTTAGTTTCACAGCACGGTCTAGCCACATGTTCATAGGTAACCTTCCTTCTTCACATATGGGATGGAAGGAGTGATTCTTCTTTATCAGGCTCCCCGAGCATCCTTTTCCCCCAACTCTTTAGTTGGAAGAATTACCTCCCATCCCAGAACTAGGCGACTTTCAGGGTGATCAGGGGTACCAACGAGCTAGGGCCATCTTGGCTGGGATGGAGTTCCATGGCCTGGACCTGGTCCGCTGTGAAGGGCTTCTCTACAGGGCTGGGATCAGCCTCAAGGCTACCAGTCTTAATTATGACCTTAGTTAGTCTTCTATTTTTATTAACGCTTGTTATACTAACTGATACTCTTTTTGTCTTCATTGAAGAATCCATCATGCTTGTCCGATCGATGAGCAAACTGCTCAAATGGGAGATAGCGGATGAGAAAGCTCTAACTCCTTAAAAAGTTTAGGGAGACCCACTCCCTGAGTCCCTTAGGGACTCTGAGAGGACCTACAGTTAGGAGCCTCTTGCTTCAGAGCTACCCACCACTCAGGAGGCAAGTCCTTCCTCCATACCTGCTGTCGCACAGGATACTAGTGCTCAACTAGAACTGGTTCATGCCTCCAAGGTTGCATTGACTCAAGGAATCGGTTCTCCGCCCCCTCGACGTAGACTCTTTCTCCTTTCGGACGAAGAAGAAGAGGAGAACGAGGCCCCGGTTACTATTCAGAAGTCGGACTCCACTCCTGCCCTCTGGAAGAGAAAGCTTCGATCAGGACGAGTTCCTGACACAACCTCTGATGACATTGAGGAGTTTGTTCCGCTCTCTAGGCGCTGAAAGGGAGCAGTGATGGACCCAAAATAGATGTCACGAATGTGAGTCTCAAATTTAGATATTTATAAAACTGAAAACCCTTGGCTAACAAGATAGAAATGTGTAGTAGAGGGGCCTCAGGTCGTATTTTTCCAAGGACTAGTTGAATGAATGTTTAATTCGAGCTTGCAAGTTTATTTGTCGTTTGATGATTTTGGGTTTTCTAATAAAATGGGAGGTTTTTGCGATAAGAGAATGACAATATGAAATAGAATAGAATGAACTTAACTAAAGCATGGAACGAAATGGACTTAACTAAAGAAATTGCAAGAACTACTCTTAACCCATTGAAAGGATCTAAGCAATTCGACTTTAACAACTGAATTGAAATCAAAGAACTAATTGCAGGGAATAAATTGCAGGAAATGAATTTGTAGAAATTGAAACAAAGAACGAAGCAAGGCTTAAGAACTTAATCTTGAAGTGAAGATGAAACAATCTAAAGCAACTTGAGGAAATACTTGTATAAAACCAAAGTAATCCTAATTAAACATCAAATCAACTTCTGATCAAAACTTCCCTTCGCCGTCACACGAATGATGAGCTAGAAACCCTCTTGGCTCAAAAATCAATGAAGAAAAGTTTCCAGGATCAGTTTGCTGTGAAACACTCTGTTTTACTCCTCTTGATCGGGCAACCGACCGATTAGGCCTTCATCTGATCGATCACGGGACCGATCGGAGTCATCTCTGTCCGATCAAACTGATCAGTCAGAAGCTGAGAATCTCCGATGATCTCCTCCATCTTCATACTCCGAGTGCCGATCTCGCTCAGATGCTATCAGGAACCTTCGGAGAACCCCTCCTTCAGCTCTGATTGCTCCGCTTGATGAAGTCAGCCGCGATCGGATGAAGAAATCAGTGGATCGGAGCTCCGACGAAACCCTCTCCAAAGCTCCACTCAGTGAAGGAATTGTTGTAAATGGAAAATAGAAGACTATCCCAATGATCTGAGATCTTTATGACGAACTTAACTTGACGTTGGCCGCGCGATCTAAGGAAGAACAATGAAGAACTCTGCGTAGAAGAAAACTGGGAAGAAAGCTACGCTAATCTGCTACTGGCGACGCCACGCGACGCCTCGAGAAGAAGAGGGAGTTCCCTTTTAATTAAAACCATTTGAATTTGAACGACCGAGATCTTCTTTGCTCCATCCAACGGTCAGATCTTCTCCGATCTGAACCAAACTCCCCAGATCTTGATCTGTGGCTCTGATCTACCTGTCCTTAGATCGGATCAACCAGATCTGTGGCGGATGACCCAGATCTTCCCTTCTCTTGCTTGGATGGTCTAGAACACCTTGAGCTTGATCCAACGGTTAAATTGCTTCTGGTTTGAATGAAATTTTCAGATCATGATCAGTGGTCATGATTGACTCTATCTTGAACTCGGATTGATCAGAAGTTGATCGATGGTTCAGATCTAGCCGTTTCTTGATCGGACGACTCATATTAATCCAAGCTTGATCACTTTGATCCGGATCCAATTCTGATTCAAGTTTGACCCCATCTGATCTAGGTCCATGATCATTTGAAGCCTACAAAATTAGATTCACAATTTAGTGCCAAAATATTTCAAATATAGAAAGATTTGAATTAAAAGCCAAAATAGAGGAAATACATGAAACCTAATATAAATGCAAACTTAAGCATATAAAAGTGGATCAAAACATGGATTCGAGAGCCTAAATTTATCAACAAAATGATAGTTATCAACTCCCCCACACTTACTCTTGGGCGTCTCGTACAAGCTACTAGTAAACTAAGATATATCCCCCTAGATTAATCTCAATCATAGTTAGAAGCAATTGAAAGGAAATTACCTAGGGTTGTCAATTCTCAAAAATCTAAACTCAATGGACTAGAAACTTATCTTTAAATCAACAACTTAGCATACATCATCCATCATGACTCATTGAGATGAATTAACTCAAAAAACCTTGCAAGGGAAGTTTAGTGTGACTCTCTTCCTAAGTTCTACATTTTTGATGAAGTGGAGCTCACTCAAACACACCATGGTTCTTGCACCACCATAGGCTTGCTTATTATCTACTCTCCACCATCATTCTTGATTAGGATCCACATCCACAAAAGCTTATTAGAACAAGTTAAAGAAATATGGAATGAGAAAATAGAAATTCAATGAACTTGATACTAAAGAAATGATAAAGAAAGTTAAAACATATGACATGGTAAGGAAATATGGAAAAAGAAAAGAAATATGGTATGATAAGAAAATATAGAGAAAGTAAAGAAAGTGGAAGACTTGGACACTAAAAAATGTATCCCAATGCACTTTGACCCTTTGATGGCATCTTCTAGTGAAATCAGAGCTGTGGTGGAGTAGGGATCTGATGATAAGCATTACTGAATTCATGGTGTCGAAGTTTCTGTTCTATGCCACTGCCTGCTGATCGCCAATGCCTTCTAATCGGTCACTGGACCGATCAGACACTGCCTGATCGGACTGGAGACCAGACTGGTATGCTTCTGATCGGTCTGGAGATCGATCAGGGCTCCAACAGAAACTGATTTGCAGAATTCTGAAACTGCTCTGCTCGACTTTTCAATCTTCCAATCAACAAATCACTCTTGAATTCAACTAGCATCCTTGTTAACAACTTTCACTTCATAACTCCAACCCAACGCTTGATTTCCACTTCATGTTTCTTTTCTTTTCCTTTTCTTTTGTTTTTCCAGCTATTCTCTTTTCTGTTTTGTTTGCAGCCAACTTTTTTTTTTCTTGAATGCCTTTCAATGGCTAGCTCCAACTAGCACAATCTGAAATGTGTAGCCTTTCAAAACTTTGCAACTTGATACTATGGAATGAAATCTTCCTTTTGTTCCTATTTAATACTTGGTCCAATGGAGCTTGTTTCCTATAGAAATTTGAACTTAAAGATATCTCTTTGCTCTCTCACTTTTTTTTTCTTTTGCTTCACTTTTCAAATCACACAAAATTTTCTTTTTCTTGCAACTGAGCTGATGCATATGCTTGCAACTCATCCTTAATACAAAACTCCTTCAAATTGGCACACCTTTGCTTGTATATTACCAAATGCTTCCATTATCACTTTATCCTTAAGTATTTAATCAAATGCTTACATCCTCCCCCACACTTAAACTTTTGTCCGTCTCGGGCAAAGTAACATTAAGAAACATCCAAGTAACCAAGTCCAATGAAAATATATGATGAACATGAAACTTAGGGAAGGAAAATGGAATATAGAGAATAAGAGTGTATCAATAAGGAAATTACAAAAATGATATGAGAGAAGAAACAAAGTGATTTACCTCTATAAATATGGTCCAATCATAGAATTATAGCTTTGAAAGAACCTAAGCAAGTTCTAGAGTACAATCACATGTGTGTATCACAAAAATTTGGCCAATTCCTCACTAGGTAAAAAGAATTCATTTCAAGTCATCAATTTAGAATCCATAACTAAGTAGTACTCAAGCATCCAAGAATTTTCATCCATTGGCTCAAATCCTATGTTTTAACAACCAAATTTAATTTGCTTTCAAAGGACTCTAAAATGATATAGAGAAAACCTGGATGGATACATTTATTCCTAGTCATGCAAGAAACAAAGTGCCAAAAGGGATAAAATGATATCTACAATGAATCTTTATTGTCTATACACTACCCAAACATTTATTTGCAAGAACTCATTTTAAAAGGAAAATTATTGCTTGAAAACATGAAAGTGATATTTACAATGAAATAGAAGTATAAAAAGAAACAACTCCCCTTCAAATTGGATAAAGAGCACGTAGCATCCATCTTGGGAGAACTATCCTCATGTGATCAATCTCATAGTGTGCTTTCTCCCTTATTATCTTCGCATAAGTAAATTCTGGTGGCCGGAGACGATTAAAGTTCAGAATCCACTCTTGGGGTAAATAGTTAAAAGTCAAGGTAAATTCGACCCCTCCCACTGCATGCTCTTTAGAAGTCCTTCCGGAAGGTTATAGGCTGTTAAGTTTGAGTACCCATTCTAGAAGCCTACGGGATCCTGCAAAATCATGTAAAGAAAATACCTCCCGCACGCATGCAGGATAAGAAAAGAATGAAATATGCACCACCTCTACATAAAATGAATCAAGATATGCATCACATCCAATAAAATCTATCAAAGGTACCTCTATGTGTTTATCACAATTAGTATCTACAAAGGGTATATCAAGAAACTCATCACAACCAATGAAATCAATTTTGGGTACCTCTATCAATTTTTCACCGTCAATATCTGCATAGGATGTATCAAGATATGTTTCACATTCAACAAAGTCAACACTAGGTACCTCCATGGAATTTTCACCATTAATTTCTACATATGATGTGTCAACAAATAATGAATCACAACTAATGAAATCAATCTGGGGTACCTCTATGGGTTTTTCATAATCAGTGTCCAAATAGGGTGTAGCAAGAAATTCATCACAACCATTAAAATCATCCTTATGTACATCTATGGGTTTTTCACAAATAATTTCTACAGAGGATGTATTAAGGCATGCATCACAGCCAATAAAATCAATGCTAGGTACCTCTATGGAATTTCCATAATTAATATCTACAAAAGATGTATCAAGTAATTCATCACATTCAACAAAATCAATTTTAGTTGCCTCTTTGGAATTTTCAAAATCAGTATCTACAAAGGATGTATCAAGACATGCTTCACATTCAACAAAATCATCCTTATGTACATCTATAAATTTCTCACGCTCAATCTCTAAATAAGATGTATCGATAATTGCTTCACTACCAACAAGATCAACACTGGGTACCTCTATGGATTTTTCTAAACAATAAGGAGAAATACTTACCTGATCGTGCTGAAGAATACCTGGAGGTTCTACAAGAGTAGATGTATCCATAGCCTCCTCCTGGTCAAGTAAGGGCTCCTCTTCAAACTCAGGTTCTGGTGGACATTCAACTAACTCAGGTGATTCTTGGGTTCTTGCTTCCACCATGCAAGTCCCTACACTTTCTGGCTTATCCTCTGAATATTCTAATGTATCAGTCAATGGTGGTGGTCCCTGGGGCTCTGTGCATTCCCCTACACCTGTAGAATCATCTTCAATGCATGCTTTATCAACCATATCTGCAACAACCATATTAGAAAAATTAGGACCAACAATAACAATATTATCACAAAATAAAAGTCTAGAATGGTCCTGTGGAGCTTCAGCTTCGAATTCAAGGCTGTCACATACTTTTTCATCCATCTCCTCCAATGCCTCTGTCTCTATTGCATCTTCAACCTTATCTGAGCTAAAATCTCCTCCCACTATATCAAATAAAACATCATCAGCAATTAACTTTGCCTTAACAGTCTCATCTGGAATACCCATGCTAATGCTAGGAGGATCTTCTCCAGGGTGCTGTGGGGTAGGTAAAGGGACTCTTGGTCCTTCCTCTTGAGCTGAAAATTTTAGAAGTGAACTCTGAACATGAATTTTCGGAGGAATACATGCTGTAGGTGCCATGATTTTATGGATTTCTTCTTCTTCTTCCATCAAAATTGCAAAATAAATTGAAGAAGGCCTTATGCTTGCACTAGGGTCACCTTAAACTGATATAAAATCAACTCCGGGGCTGTTTTGAGTGGAGAAATAGGATGCTGGAAATTTTTTAGGAAATTTGACATTTGGAGTATTTAAACTTGAAACAACCTCTTCATTCCTCAAAGTTGGTATATAATCATACCCCTTAAAATCAAGAGTAGCTTGAGAAGGTGATTGGCTTGATCCTTGGGCTTGCATTTGATTCATATCACTAACCATTTGCGCAAGGCGTCTTTCAAAGTTTTTAAGAGTAGAATCATACTCTTGCTGTTGTGAACTTTTCTGTTGTATAAGTTGTTGTAACATCTCCTCTAGCCTTTGTTGTTGAGCTTCAAACTCCCTAGAATCCTCAAAATCTCCTTGATGAGCATAGGACTCTTGTTGAACTTGAAATGTAGCATTAGGTTGCTCAAAGTCATGACTAGGCTGTGAATTTTGAAAATAAGATGGTTAGGGCTGATCGAATGGTTGATTTGACTGATGGAATTACTGAAATTGGCTTGGGAGCTTGGTTGAAACTGCGGAAAATTGTAGCTTTAAAAATTTTGGTTCTGAGGTTGAAATTGTTGTGGTGAGGGCTGGAATTGTGGAGGCTGAAAACTCTGAATTGATGGCTGAAAATCTTGCTGTGAAAACTGATATCCTTGCTGATCATAATGAAATGGTTGTTGGAAATCTTGAAAATTCTGCAGAAACTGCTGTTGTAGCTGCTGAAATAGTTGAAAATTTTGCTAAAAATTTGGATTGTAATCTTGCTGAAAATTCTGGAATTGTGGCTGCCCTTGCTGAAATTGATAATTTGGTTGCTGAAAATTTGAATGGGACTGCTGAAAATATTGATTTTGCTGCTGAAATTGTTGACACGACTGCTGAAAATTCTGAAATGGTGGATGTCCTTGTTGTGGGAGATGTTGTGAATTAAAATGATTCCCCCAACCCGAATTGCAAGTAGATGAATAAACGTTGGGTCTTTGTTGGAATTCCATTTGCTTCACCAAAAACTTTAACTCCAACAATGAACTTTTGATCTCTGATTGTTCAGTTAAAAACAACTTGAATGACCTCTTGCAGTTTTGTCAAAGAAACAAAATGGCAGCCAATGTATACAAAAAGATAGAGTAAATGAGAATAGAATGAAAGAAGATAAATATTAAAAACAAACTCAAATTAAACAAACTCAACTAGTGATTTCCCCGGCAACGGCGCCAAAAATTTGATAGACCCAAAATAGATGTCACGAATGTGAGTCTCAAATTTAGATATTTATAAAACTGAAAACCCTTGGCTAACAAGATAGAAATGTGTAGTAGAGGGGCCTCAGGTCGTATTTTTCCAAGGACTAGTTGAATGAAGGTTTAATTCGAGCTTGCAGGTTTATTTGTCGTTTGATGATTTTGGATTTTCTAATAAAATGGGGGTTTTTGCGATAAGAGAATGACAATATGAAATAGAATAGAATGAACTTAACTAAAGCATGGAACGAAATGGACTTAACTAAAGAAATTGCAAGAACTACTCTTAACCCATTGAAAGGAACTAAGCAATTCGACTTTAACAACTGAATTGAAATCAAAGAACTAATTGCAGGGAATAAATTCCAGGAAATGAATTTGCAGAAATTGAAACAAAGAACAAAGCAAGGCTTAAGAACTTAATCTTGAAGTGAAGATGAAACAATCTAAAGCAACTTGAGGAAATACTTGTATAAAACCAAAGTAATCCTAATTAAACATCAAATCAAGTTCTGATAAAAACTTCCCTTCGCTGTCACACGAAGGATGAGCTAGAAACCCTCTTGTCTCAAAAATCAATGAAGAAAAGTTTCCAGGATCAGTTTGTTGCGAAACACTCTGTTTTGCTCCTCTTGATCGGGCAACCGACCGATCAGGGCTTCATCTGATCGGTCACGGGACCGATCAGAGTCATCTCTGTCCGATCAACCCGATCGGTCAAAAGCTGAGAATCTCTGATGATCTCCTCCATCTTCATACGCCGAGTGCCGATCTCGCTCAGATGCTATCAGGAACCTTTGGAGAACCCCTCCTTCAGCTCTGATTGCTCCGCTTGATGAAGTCAGCCGCGATCGGATGAAGAAATCAGTGGTTCGGAGCTCCGGCGAAACCCTCTCCAAAGCTCCACTCAGTGAAGGAATTGTTGCAAACGGAAAATAAAAGACTATCCCAATGATCTGAGATCTTGAAGACGAACTTAACTTGACGTTGGCCGCGCGATCTGAGGAAGAAGAATGAAGAACTCTGCGAAGAAGAAAACATGGAAGAAAGCTACGCTAATCTGCTACTGGCGACGCCACGCGACGCCTGGAGAAGAAGAGGGAATTCGCTTTTAATTAAAACCATTTGAATTTGAACGGCTGAGATCTTCTTTGCTCTATCCAACGGTCAGATCTTCTCCGATCTGAACCAATCTCCCCAGATCTTGATCTGTGGCTCTGATCTACCTGTCCTTAGCTCGGATCAACCAGATCTGTGGCGGATGGCCCAGATCTTCCCTTCTCTTGCTTGGATAGTCTGGAACACCTTGAGCTTGATCCAACGGTCAAATTGCTTCTGATTTGGATGAAATTTTCAGATCTTGATGAGTGGTCATGATTGACTCTATCTTGAACTCGGATTGATCAGAAGTTGACCGATGGTTCAGATCTAGCCGTTTCTTGATCGGACGACTCATATTAATCCAAGCTTGATCACTTTGATCCGGATCCAATTCTGATTCAAGTTTGACTCAATCTGATCTAGGTCTATGATCATTTGAAGCCTATAAAATTAGATTCACAATTTAGTGCCAAAATATCTCAAATATAGAAAGATTTGAATTAAAGGCCAAAATAGAGGAAATACATGAAACCTAATATAAATGCAAACTTAAGCATATAAAAGTGGATCAAAACATGGATTCGAGAGCCTAAATTTATCAACAAAATGATAGTTATCAAGCAGCCCTAGCAGCAGAGGAGTCCCAGAAGGAGGCCGCACTACCCCCCACATCATTGGACCCTCCTTCCATTCTTCTTTCCCCTGGGGCCGTCGGCCGCAAGGGCAAGACAGTCCACTTTGCCTAGCCAGAGTTCATTAGTGATCACCTTCGCAGGAAAGTCTATGCTGTTGAAAAGGCGGCTAAGATCGGACCCTAGATTTTGCAAATCAAGAAGCCACCTCGGGAGGTTCAAACCCTAGAAGAGACTTCCTTGAGTACGGATGACAATTTCTTGGGACCATCCTTCATACCTATCGAGGATACTCGTCGAGTAGACCTCCCCGTCCTCATCCGATCCTCCGAAGCCATCTTGGGGATCCCCTCCCCCTGAAGTCGGGAGGCGATCAAAGAGGGTACCAAGGCATATGTGACTTCATTGAGGGAGATGGGCTCAGTCGGGGTGGTAGCCTGACTATTTGAGTCTCTCCTAAAGTTACACTCTTAACCTATCTTCCCTTCTTATTCTTGCATTGAATCTTATGGTTTTCTCATTTAGGCCACGTTTGAGTGCCTGACTCTCAGTTGCTGAATGCTTCTCACACCCCCAAAGGCACATGCCTACTCGAAAATCGAGCAGCATCTCCCCTGTACGGCGGACAAGATGGGACATATAATACATTATCTCCTCAAATAAGATGGCTCAGCCATCAAAACTGAAAAATAAATTACACATCCACGTAGTTTATAATAATAAAAATGATAAACATAAACTAAGCTTAAACATTTCAAACTATTAATGCCTTTTAACCGAAATAAAAATAACAGAAAGTCCGAATACAAAGAAACTCTAACAAAAAGTCCAAAATGCACATATCTCTACTACGACAATATCAAACTAATAAAACATCTACGGTCCATGATGTAAATGCGAAAACAACGAAAATGCAGAAATAACTACGACAATAGTAACACCAACTATGGAAACAAACTCAACATCGTGGGACTGACAACTGGATCCTCTCTTGGCTCCAAGAAATGCAACTACCTGCTATCTGAATCAAAAAGAAGAAGCAGGGGTGGTGAGTCTGGGCAGACTCAATGGGTATATAAATAGACAATAGCATGACATAATCAAGCTATAATAAGTAGAGAAAACTGTTAGATCGTGGCGCTTTGCTAGAGGGGGGGGTGAATAACAATTTTCGATTTCTCTACAAGAATGGTTAGCAAACACAAGAAAAATAATGAAAATGATAAAAGCAATGCTAACACCTTCGTTTACTTGGTATCCACCTCAGAGAGGTGACTAATCCAAGGATCCACACGAGTACACAATCTCCACTATTAAAATCCTGCTTCAAGGTGGAGAAAACCTTCACAAGGTTGTCCTCTTCCTCTTATAAGATAGAATTGAGAATGAGTGGAAGAGCTAGAGACTTTTTGCACTAACAACACAATGGTACCCCCTAGAACCATACCTTTGATGTGCCAAAAAGTCACCCTTTAAATAGGGTATAGGACAACTCCAAAAGCTGTCTAGCCCGATACCAGTCGACTGCCCCTGGGATAGTCGACTGACCTCGCCTTAAAAGCTAGCCAATGACTAACTCAACGACTAGTTTTCAGGGTTACCAGTCGACTGTTCCTGGAGCAGTCAACTGATGTTACTGTGAGTTTGAGTCCTCTGCTGGCAGTCAACTGGTCCATTCCCAGTCGACTGCCCAGCTTACAAAAACACTTCTCCTCACTCTGACGACCCTCCTTCACGTGTGCCTTCAAGTGTACTCCCTTGGCTTGCCCCTTGAAGTCCTCTTCCTCCGGCTATAATCCCTTGGATGCGAACACAAGCCCTCGGCTTGCCTCTATGCCACCCTTCACGTGTGCCCTTTGAAGTCCACTTCCTGGCTTGCCCTTGGAGTTCTCTTCCCTCGGCTCTCGTCCCTCGGATGTGTTCTCCATGTGTGACTCTTCAAGTCCTGCAAACTCAATCACACATATCAAATAATAACACAACACCCTAACCTTAAGCATATTGACACACACATCAAAACCATGATCTTCCCGATCATACTTGGGTCGATTGCCCAACAATCTCCCCTTTTTGATGTGTGACAATATGTTTAAGTTAGGGAGAAAACATAACAAATAACATCAATTGAAAATACAAGACATAGTAAAAACACAAAGAGGTAACCTCCCCCTTAACCTATGCCTTCTTCCATTTTCAATTCTCATAAACCAAAGTTAAACCAACGATTAAGTTACAAACTTAACTTAAACCTCCCAATTCTCCCCCTTTGACACCATCAAAACGATTGCCCGAAGCAATATTAACCCATGGCATTAAATGCTCCCAGAATTCTAACTGAAGAAGTATCAGTCAATTGCCCTTTGTCACAGTCGACTAATACTCTGTCAATCAGAATTTTTAGCTTCTGGGCCGAATTTCAGAAACTCCCCAAAAATTCCAGAAAATTCCAAAAATTACGAAAATTTGCAAACATGTGTCATATGATATACTCTAATAGAGAAAAATATAACTTCATGAAAAATTCAAACATGTTTGACTTTTTGATAAGAATTTAAACTCCTTGAAAACATGTAACTTTGTATCAAAGTTCCAACTTAGTTTTGAAACCATTCACTTTTCAAACTTATGGCATTACAAATAAAACACAGAAATGTTTTCAAATTGTTTAAAATGTCCAACCATGATCTTTGGACAAAATGCCCATTAATTAAACATTTGCTTTCCCCATGGTTGGTCTATTTTTAATAATGTGATACATCTAATGACCCAACACTATGCCATAAGCACAAGTGAATAATTTGTATCATCCTAATGAATAATACACCACCTTCTTATTGTATTACTCCAAAGTCCATCCTATATTTCTACAAAACACATATCAATGCCCCTTCTTAAGGATGTGAACTCCGCTTCGGGAAGAGGCTTGGTAAATATGTCGGCAAGGTTTGACTTTGACTTAACATAATGTAATTCTATGTCACCCCTTGCTACATGATCCCTAATGAAGTGATGCTTCACTTCAATGTGTTTTGTTCTAGAATGATGAACCGGATTTTTAGTCAAGTTAATAGTACTGACATTATCACACAAAACCTTATCCTTGGAGTAATGTAGCTCATAATCCTCTAAGATATGCATGATCCAAAGTAGTTGAGACACACAACTACCCATTGCTACATATTCGGCCTTCGTTGTTGATAAGGCAACACATGGTTGCTTCCTACTACTCCAACTAACTAAAGATGACCCAATAAATTGACATCTTCCACTAGTACTCTTCCTATCTAGTTTACAACCCGCATAATCCGAATCGGTGTATCCAAAAAGCTCAATATTTGAAGTTCTAGGATACCAAAGCCCGACTTTAAGAGTACGTTTAATATACCTTAAGATCCTCTTTACTCCCACTAGATGAGACTCCTTGGCACATGATTGATACCTTGCACACATACCTACCGCAAATAATATATCCGGTCTACTAGCGGTTAGGTATAACAAGCTACCAATTATGCTCCTATATTATTTTGAGTCTACTACTTTTTCTTCAAGATCACTATCCATTTTGACGTTTGTGCATATAGGGGTAGATGCTACCTTAGCATTTTCTAATCCAAATTTCTTTATGATTTTCCTAGTACATTTGGTTTGATACACATGAGTCCCTTCATTTGTTTGTTTGACTTGTAGTCCTAAAAAGAAAGTCAACTGTCCCACAAGACTCATCTCAAACTCATTTTCCATACATTTAATAAACTCATGGAGAAATTCACTATTAGTTGACCCAAAGATAATATCATCAACATACACTTGGGCCACAAAGATATCCTTATCCTTAGATTTTAGGAATAAAGTTGGATCAATTGTACCTCTCCTAAAACCCTTGGATTCTAAGAATCATGAAAGCCTTTCATACCAAGCCCGGGGAGCTTGTTTTAATCCATACAAGGCTTTTCTTAGTTTGTAGACATGCCTAAGATAGTTTGGGGTTTCAAATCCGGGTGGTTGCTCTACATATACTTCTTCCTTAATGACCCCATTAAGGAAGGCCGACTTCACATCCATTTGGTAAAGTGTGAAACCCAGTGAGCGACATATGCTAATAAAATCCTAATAGACTCTAATCTAGCTACGGGGGCATATGTCTCATCATAGTCAAGACCCTCAACTTGATTAAAGCCCCTTGCTACCAACCTAGCCTTGTTTCTAGTAATTCTTCCTTGATCATCTAACTTATTCCTAAAGACCCATCTTGTGGTGACAATGGTACAATCATTGGGTCTAGGAACTAACTCTCATACTTCACTCCTTTCAAATTGATTCAACTCTTCATGTATAGCTAGGACCCAATCCACATCACCTAATGTCTCATCAATAGATTTCGGTTCAAGTTGGGAAATCAAGGCAATTGACTACTATGTTCCCTAAAGTAAGACATAGTCCTTACTATTGGAACTCGGATGGCTAGAGGGGGGGGGGTGAATATAGCCAATCACTTGGACTTTAAGCACTTATCAAAAATTATGCACTTAATCGTTTAGTAGCACAGCGGAAGTAATAAAAACAGAGTATGCAGAAAATCAAAACCCTAAACTATGAGCAAACACAAGAACGCTAACAAGAGGATTTACAAGGTTCGGGGATAACTTGCCCCTACTTCTTGGCGTGCCCGTAAGGTGGGCGATCCCTTGATCATCGACAGATCAAGCCCCGGAAGATCCGGATAGAAAGCAACCTCCTTCTCGGTGGAGTAACCTCTCCATAGTGTTTCAATCAAAGATATAGTTTTAAGCACAATGAAACACAAGAAAGATCTTACTTAGCACTTAGCACAGACAAGAACACAGCAAGCTTCTCTCGAGCTCCACCTAGCGACGATCTCACACAAGAACCCTTTCTTCGTGTCTTCTCGTTGTTGGACTCAAAGCCTCTTGTTCCTTCCTCTAAGCGCTCAAGTAAGGGATGGTTGCTTCACTGATTGCAGTTGCTTGCTCAAGATGATGGAACTTCAGAACGCACAAGCAAAGTGTGGAGAACACAAATGCGCAGCAAGAACTCAAGCCAGAAGTTGCTTCAACCGAACTCCTTCTCTGCTCTTCTCCTCTACGCCCTTTTGTTTCTCCACTGAGCACCAGGTGACATCAACCCACTGCAGCCTCCAGCTGCTCTCCTGCAACCACTAGCCACCACTGAGCTCTTCTGGACTCCCTGAGCTTCCCTCAGACCAGCCCCAGTCAGCAGCTCCAGCCGACGTTAGTGTCCGTTGCAACCTGAGATGGAAAACAGACAAACCTACTCCAAGGAAAGGTCTCCATTGACTCTCCTTGAGTGTTTGAATCCTTCCCTGTCACCAGCAGCTCAATCAGAGTGTTAGCACAGCATATCAAACAGAAAATCATGTATCAGATGTTAAACGCAGAGAATCGGATACGTTCAGATGCGATCAGAGTGTCTGACAGTGCATTTTGAATTAAAGTGATCGGTCACCGGACCGATCCAGGGCTTGTGGGTCGGTCACCAGACCTATCCACCGCTTTGTTGGGACTTCCCAGCTCTTGCGGCGACACAAGCCTGATCGGTCACTGGACCAATCAGAGTGAAGCCTGATCGGTCACCAGACCGATCAGGTAACTCCCTGTTCGATCAGGCTCAAGCCTGATCGATCCACGTCTGAGTGAACAGTAACCGCGGAAATCAAATCCTAAGTCTTTGATCGGTCACCAGACCGTTCAGGAGCTGATCAGCAGGGGAACTCAACTCACTGAGTGCTCCCTGGATTTCCTCATCGGGATTTCCTCCAACCTAGCCCTCCAAGCTAGGACTTCTTCACCTAATCCTCTAAGTTGGGAATTTTCACCTAACCCTCCAAGTTAGGACTTTTCACCTAGCCCTCCAAGCTAGGACATTTCACCCAATTCTTCCGAATTATGACTTTTCCAAACCTAGCCCTCCAAGCTAGGACTTGGCCCTCCAAGCCAGGACTTTTTCACCTAACCCTCCAAGTTGGGACTTTTCACCTAACCCTCCAAGTTAGAACTTTTCACCTAGCCCTCCAAGCTAGGAATTTTCACCCAACCCTTCCGAATTAGGACTTTTCAACACCTAGCCCTCCAAGCTAGGATTTCTAACACCTAACCCTCCAGGTTAGGATTTTCCAATACCTAGCCCTTCAAACTAGGATTTTCCATACCATGCCTAATCCCCGATCAGGACTTAATCATAATCATAATCATAATCATAATCATAATCATAATCATAATCATCAACATCAACCTAAACTAAAATCGGTATCAACACCAAAACAACAATCAGGGTCAGACTGCATCAACAATCTCTCCCTTTTTGTTGTTTGACAACCCAATTTTAAGTTTAGGGATTCTCAATCAATTTCTCAATTCAGAATCATAGGGGAATCAGGATCCTCCCCCTACAACATAATCATCCTAAACTTAACCAACCACACTCTCCCCCTTTGTCGAACACCGAAAAGGGTCTAGAGGGGCTATTAAGTTTAATCATACTCCCCCTCAACCCTAGGGGTATCCCAAAACAACAAAGATATGATAAATTTTTGATAAACATATGAGCACATATGACAGAGTAAGGCATGACAAAACAGACATATGTATCATACGGGCAAGGCATCATACACAAAATCATAGCAATAGAGAATGAGGCATATAGGCAGATAGTAATCATGTGAACACATATAAGCCAACATCCTAAACATGATAAGGCAATTATAAAATACATGCAAAATATCAGATGCATCATATTGCATCAAAGTCAAGACACCTCCGAAAAAAAACTGAACACAACCAAATATGACCCACATCATAACAGTTAATGTCATCAATACTCCGCGTGGTCATCGTCTGAAGAATCAACAATATATATAACACCCCCTGGCGGAGGGCTGCTGGGGGACGCACCACCAGAAAATGTATGATGATACCGCTCCTCATACCAAGTATCCTATAGTGCGCTGATCTCAGAGACATCAGATGCTAGAGCATCGAGACGGCGATCGAAAGACTGAAACTCTGAGCTGACCTCCTAGTGCCAGAGCTCGGAAATATGTAGCTCGCGCTGCATCAACTGCTCTAACTCCGCAACCTGCTAGCGTAGGTCAGGAGCCCACTCATCATAATCCTCAGTACCAGTGGACGACTCCTGATCAAAGGCTGCTCTCGGTAACTCCCCCATACGTCTCCGATCCTTCCACCTTAGCCCCTTCGGCCCGATAACAATGTCAGACTGAGCGAGCATGCGACGATCCAAGCGGCAGTCCTGTCGAACCATGGGCACAATGCGACCCTGTGAAACATCGATACCTACGGACTGCAGCCAAGCAGTAATGATATGGCCAAAGGGCATGTAAACCGTCTGACCGTACCTCTGACTATGGACGATGATGGAGAAGTAGATGGAAGTCACTGGGTCAAAGTCTAACTGCTGATGCATCCCATAGAGCATCAAGCAGTGGAAGGAGTGAATTTTATCTAGATGTTTCGAAGTAGTCAGGAGGAAACAGTTAGTGATGATCTTAAACAAAACATAGTCTATAGGGGAAAGGTGGAGAGTAGGAAATGTGGAAAAATCACGGGCGCGCTCATCGGAACCCCTTGGCCTGGGATGGCCTACAAAATACTCATAGATGTAGTCAGGGGTGACTCCAGCAAAAGGAACCGGAAGAGGATCAGGAAGATAAGGGTAGAGTGAGAAGTTGTTATCGGAACGACGACAACCAAGAAATGCAGTGAAGGTTGATAGAGTAAAATCAAGATCGACACTGGCGACACGGATCCTCCACCCCGTGCCCTCACCACTAACCATGTTATTATAAAACTCAGAGACCAAATCAAAGTTGATTGGCCTTTCAAGAAAGAGAATGGATTGAAGTTCATAGTGTTCGATGATTTATCGTACTGTCGGACAATGTTCGTAGATGAAGGTTTAGTCAACAGTCCGACATGGCATGAGTTTGAAGTTATGCCATTGGAAGTCTAAAGCATAATGAATGTTTTGAAATCAAGTGTGTGGAGGTGGAGGAGGTCTCGAAGGAGGTGTAGATGATGAAGGGCCTTTGCCCTTTGAGCTTTCCTCCACGGGCTCCTTTCCCTTAGATGAACTTCTAAGGATTGGAATTTAAGAATTGATCATGCACATAGTTTAAATCAATTGGACAAGGTTGATTTGATCATATGAGCATAGGTTTAATAAAAGAACAAGATTTAATCACAAAAAAAAATGGAACATAAGGTAAGACATGGATCAAAGTGTTTAGATTTAAACAGAGGAGCAAGATTAGATCAAGAGAAGAAACAAATCATAATATAGTTTGCAGATGATAAGATTTAATCATTGGCATGGTCACGACAAACGCATAGGGTCACGACACAAGACAGTAAAACACCAAAACATGGTTAGCCGTTAGAACGATAAGCACGGAATGAAAAATCAACCACAAAGCTTACTTTGGTGCCATGTTGACTTGGTTGAGAGGAGAACTCTTTCTGAACTTTACGCATGAGAGGATCACAACACAGGGGAAGCTTGCAGCTAGCAGTTGCCGACACCAACAGCAAGAGGAAGAAACCTCACGCAGAAGGAGGAAAACACACTCGCAAAGAAGAGCGCAGGAGGAACTCACGTACAACAAGTGAGGAGGGATCGCGAGCGCAAGGAAGGAGGAAAAAGGTTTCGGCGCTGAGAGGTTTTGGTCGGCTAGGGCTGGGAAAACGAAGAGAGATCGTGATTAAATCGGTTGGTGGATCGGTCCACCAACCGCAATTTAATGCGATTGAACGGATCACCGTTCGATCTGGAAGCGCTTAGACCGATCAGGCTTTGGCCTGATCGGACTGGCCTGGTCCTGATCGGTCGGGTGACCGATCAGGCAGGCTCCTGATCGATTGGATGATCGATCAGGAAGCGAATAGTAGGGTCGGATGATATTCGGGAAGCCCTCTGATCGGTCTGTGGATCGATCACCATAGGGTGCCAGATCGGTCCGGGGACCGATCCAGACTAGCACAGAATGTTTGGTCAGAAATTTGTTAAGTCTCTGTGACTCCTCTGATCGGTCTGTGGACCGATCACCACAGGATGGAGCCAGATCAGTCCGGGGACCGATCAACCCTACTCTTGATCGGTCCAGTGACCGATCAGGGTTCCTGATATTGCCTGATCCGATCTGAAACTTTCAGTTTTAGATTTTCACACGATTTTTGAAAGGATCTGATGAAAGATATCGAACTTGGAAGAGATCCCTTGACTATAATTGATCCCTAAACAAGGATCAAAGGTCCTTATAGGTTCAACAATCACTTTGCTCCACCCAAGTGGAGTCAAACTCAATCAACAATCATTCAATCAATTTCAAACAAGATTGTGCCAAATTCAAGTTTCCAATCAAGTTTCCTTGATTGGAATGTCCAAGTATGATCATGGAGCCAAATACACATGTGTTATGCATTGGTTTTCTTCATACTTGGTCACCGAAGTGATTTTTATCTCGTCAACTTAATTTCTCAAGGGATGCAATGACATTTTGAGAAATTGAGTTGATCCTAACATCTCATGTAACGCCCGCTTTTTTTTTCCTAAAGCGGCGTTACGCTGACATACTTAAGGCATGTAACATCATACTGCAGCGGAATAACTTAAACCTTACATATACATGCCCTACTACCATCCCTAATATAATGACATGGAACTTAACATATGAACGTCATGCTTAACATCATATCATAACATGCTTAACATCATACCATCAGGTTCATATCATATCATACTTGACATCTTATCATAAAGTTCCATAAGTCACTATTCGAGCATATAGGTAGCAAAAATAAAGTTCTTAGCATAAACGGTTAACACATTCAATTTCATGGGCCAAGTCACCATCACACACATATTTCAGGCCCTCCTGCTGCTTCCTCGTTATCCCCTTGAATGATCTGCGGTATAAGGAAATAAGACTATAAGCACACAAGCTTAGTAAGACTCTTTCCTACTCACAAAACCATTCATCATTCATCATCTCATAATGAGCACATAAAACATTAACATACTTGGTGCTCTACTTTGAACATAACATCTTACATCACTTATCGTATACATAGCATGGCATGAACATAAACATAGTAGACATTCTAAGCATGGCATAATTCATGGCATAAATCATAAACATAGTAGCATGGCATCTTTCATGGCATAAATCATAAACATAGTAGCATGACATCTTTCATGGCATAAATCATAAACATAGTAGCATGACATCTTTCATGGCATAAATCATAAACATAGTAGCATGGCATCTTTCATGGCATAAATCATAAACCTAGTAGCATGGCATCTTTCATGGCATAAATCATAAACCTAGTAGCATGGCATCATACCTATCATAGCATATAAACATCTTCCTAACATAATCATGGCATAGATCATTCATTCTCATGCATACTTCTTAACATGAAACGTAAGCATATCATCTTATCAACATAGCATAATGCATAACATGAATGGATGCATGAGTGGAATGCATATACATAAAGATGCTTAACTTTTAAAACATACTTTTAAATGCTTAAACATCATCATCATAACATTTGGGGTCCCCGGCTTGTACCACATACATACATCATAGCGCGCATCCCTAGTAAATCCGAGGTAGCTAGCCCCGACCTACTAGGGTAAGGACAGCATAATCGGTAGTCCCCGAACCGAGGCGCTTCTTAAGGAGCCCATCCCTGTTGCACAGCTCCGGTAGTGCCAGAACCGTGGACAGCTGCGGTAGTCCATAACCGGGGCGTTCTTAAGGTGCCCATCCCTTGGACCCATACTTCGGTCCGGTACAAGCCCATACATAAAGTAAAATACTTTTCATGTTTCATCATTCATAAGACATTCATGGCATACTTATCATAGCATAACTTGTTACGGCTCGGCCCGTCTACCGGCCCATTTACCGGTCCTCTCGACCGTCGTACCGTCGACCATCGACCGTGCCGTTTAGCATATTTATGCCTTAAAGGCATAAGCATCATCTTTCATTCATCATACTTGCCATTCATCATCTTCATTCTTAGACATGGTGTTTGTACACATCATTCATAGAGCATGGCATTCATTCGTATACATGGCATATCATTCATAACATGGCATATCATTCATAACCGTGGCATATCATTCATAAGCATGACATAACATACGTAAACATGGCATATCATTCATAAACATGGCATATCATTCATAAGCATGACATATCATTCATAACATAGCATATCATTCATAAACATGGCATATCATGCATAACCATGGCATATCATTCATAAACATGGCATATCATTCATAAACATGACGTATCATTCGTAAACATGGCATATCATTCATAAACATAAATCACCATCCATCATCCTTATATCATGGCAACACCTAAACATATGTTGAAGTTAAAGACTCAACCCCAAATCCTTGGGTCCTTGGGGTTGGCCGAACCATATGGGGCCTCTAGGGTACCCCAAAAATTCCCAAAATTTATACTTAACCTCTACACATCATGAGAGAACATTAAATGACATTATCATGATTTTTAGAATAATTATAGACCTTTGAAATATGATGGCCGAAACTCTTGAACTTAAGGTTCTGGGTTTTGCTTCTTTCATGTTGGCCGAAACCCTAGGGTGTCCTAGGGTACTCCAAAAATTCCCAAAAATTATACTTAACTTCTAAACATCATAAGGGAACATTAAATAACATTATCATGATTTTTAACATATTTCTAGACATTTAAAACATAGTGGCCGAAACCCTTGAACTTAAGGTTCTGGGTTTTGCTTCTTTCATGTTGGCCGAAACTCTAGGGTGTCCTAGAGTACTCCAAAAATTCCCAAAAATTATAATTAACTTCTAAACATCATAAGGAACATTAAATAACATTATCATGATTTTTAACATATTTCTAGACATTTAAAACATGGTGGCCGAAACCCATAAACATAGGGACCTTGGTTTTGCCCCTTTCATGTTGGCCGAAACCCTAGAGTGTCCTAGGGTACTCCAAAAATTCCCAAAAATTTACTTAACCTCTACACATCATAAGGGAACATAAAATAACATTATCAAGATTTTTAACATATTTATAGACATTTAAATCATGGTGGCCGAAACCCATAAACATAGAGACCTGGGTTTTGTCCCTTTCATGTTGGCCGAATCCCTAGAGTGTCCTAGGGTACTCCAAAAATTCCCAAAATATTTACTTAACCTCTACACATCATAAGGGAACATCAAATAACATTATCATGATTTTTAACATATTTATAGACTTTTAAATCATGCTGGCCGAAATCCATAAACTTAAGGACCTTGGTTTTTCTTTCCTTTCAACATTACATCCAAGAACTAACCCATATATCCTGCTACAAATCATGGAAATCATAGATAACTATTATACCACAGGTGAGGGAGTCTTACCTTAGATTTCTTGATTTTTCGAACCTTGAAAGAGGAGAAGGAAGAGGACTTGGTATCTCTTGACCACCACTAGACCTTGTCACCTTGTAGGAACTTTAGATCTTGAGAGATGAGACCCCTTGTGAAGTTTTCTCCAAGGAATTCCTCCCTTGGGTGCTCGGCAAGAATGAGGGATGAAGTGGAGAGGAAATGCAATTGATTGAGAGAAGAAGTAACTCCCAAAACTCCTCTCATTATAACCCATCAAGGAGGCAAATGAAGAGCCTCTCCATGACCCTTCACCTCCTTTTACCTCTTAACCAACCTCCACTTCAATTACTCATAAGAATTCCTTGCTAGGTGAGTTGGTTAAAGCATTCTTGGTTGTACCAGAGGTCCAAGGTTCAATCCTTGGCTCATGCACATTTATTTTTATTTTGATTTTCATTTCATTTATTTTATTACTTTATTTTCTTAAATTCCGAAAATCCCCCCTAAAATTACCCATAATTGTACTAATATTCCTAAATAAAATTCTTTTATATTCATATTAATTTTACCTAATTAATACCCATTTTTGGGCCCATTTAAAGCCCATTAGTACCAAATTCCTCAATTTAGATGGAAACGTTAGGCTAATAATTTCCCATAATCATGTTAATGTGCCCAAATAAATTCATATTTATATTTATACTAATTCTTCCTAAAAATCCACTTATAATCATAGTACTAGGAAGCCCATATAAGGCCCATTAGCACTTGGTTTCCTCAATTTAAATGAGAAAACTTGAATTTCCTAGGCCAATGTTCGTATTAATGCCTCTAGGTCCTTCGGAAAATTATCTAGACATGCTCAATATTTTCAGAAAATATTAAGAGAATTTTCCGGGTCGTTACAATCCCCCATACCTCTTGAAAGTTCGTCCTTGAACTTAGAATAATTCCGGGTACTTGCGCCTCATTTCGTCCTCGCGTTCCCAGGTAGCTTCCTCAAACCGTTGAATTTGCCATCGGACCTTGACTAAGGGTACCTTCTTGCTCCAGTTTTGTCTATTATTAAGCTATTCATGAAAGAATATAATTTACTTATTCCTGGTTAATTGCATTCGCTACTTCAAACTAGAATCTAACTTTCATTTACTATGCACATATTTATCATCTACGCACCAACTTATCACTCTGAAGCTCCTCTCAATTAGTAGTGATTTCAGTGTCTTTGCTTCTCACATACGTCTTTTATCTGTATTTAACTAACAAAAATTACAATTATTATTATATGATTCCCTCTTATTACATTCAGTATCATACTTCAAGTCTACTCCTCAACAACATGATTACCACTTTATATAAGTACAACTCTTTGTCCTTTCCACTCGAATCTCCTTCCCCTTTTTCCGAGAATTACTCTTACCTTATTATTGTCTATTCTATATTTGTTTCTATGTAACATAACTTCTCATAGTACATAAACTCATGTATCGCTTGTCCTATTACTTCCTATTCTCGTTATTTGAGCTACTTACTCTGTTTTAACTACCTAACCTATAATGCATACCGTCCCTGTTAATTATACTAAAATTTCTCAATTAAATTCATAAAATTAGCTTATTATCTCAGCTATAATGCCTATTCGTCATAGTGAATTTGCGTTATTCATCTTAGCCT
>JAGFNQ010006991.1:40015-106180 GCA_024364735.1 Boesenbergia rotunda
TTTTCTGCCTCTTGGATCTCCTGCTTGATCTTCTGGATCTCTGGGTCTTGACTTTGCTTTCTTTGTATATCCACAAGCAAGGGTTGACTCTAGAGTCAATGCAGAAAGTTGCCCAATTATTATCTCTACTCCAAAAATCCTTTATCTCTTTCTGAAGTGGTAGAGACAGTGATGATAGGGACATCAGTACCGCACAGGAATTTTCTGCTCAGTGCATCTGCCACTTTATTAGCTTTACCTGGGTGGTAGAGGATTTCACAGTCATAATCTTTGACCAACTCTAGCACCTGCGCTGCCTCATATTCAGATCCTTTTGAGTGAAGAAGTACTTCAAACTCTGATGGTCTGTGAAGATTCTGCACTGCACTCCATACAGGTAGTGTCTCCAGAGCTTCAGTGCAAAAACCACAGCTGCTAGCTCAAGGTCATGAGTAGGGTAATTCTTCTCATAGTCCTTGAGCTGTCTGGAGGCATATGCTATTACTTTACCATCTTGCATGAGGACAGCTCCAAGGCCCATCTTGGATGCATCACTGTAGATGTCAAAGGCCTTGTCACTCTTTGGAACAGTCAGGATGGGAGCACTAGTCAATCTTTTCTTCAGTTCTAGGAAGCTGTGCTCGCATTTATCTGACCACTCAAACTTCTGGTTCTTTCTTGTCAGGGCTGTGAGTGGAGAGGCTATTCTGGAAAAGTCCGCCACAAATTTTCTGTAATATCCTGCCAGGCCTAAGAAGCTTCTGATTTCACTGGCATTCTTGGGTCTACACTAGTTGCTGACTGCTTCTATCTTGGCTGGATCAACTTGAATGCCTTCTTTGGATACAATGTGTGTAACGCCCGCTTTTTTTTTCCTAAAGCGGCATTACGCTGACATACTTAAGGCATGTAACATCATACTGCAGCGGAATAACTTAAACCTTACATATACATGCCCCTACTACCATCCCTCATACAATGACATGGAACTTAACATATGAACGTCATACTTAACATCATATCATAACATGCTTAACATCATACCATAAGGTTCATATCATATCATACTTGACATCTTATCGTAAAGTTCCATAAGTCACTAGTCGAGCATATAGGTAGCAAAAAAAATAAAGTTCTTAGCATAAACGGTTAACACATTCGATTTCATGGGCCAAGTCACCATCACACACATATTTCAGACCCTCCTGCTGCTTCCTCGTTATCCCCTTGCATGATCTGCGGTATAAGGAAAGAAGACTATAAGCACACAGGCTTAGTAAGACTCTTTCCTACTCACTAAAACATTCATCGTTCATCATCTCATAATGAGCACATGAACTTTAACATACTTGGTGCTCTACTTAAAACATAACATCTTAAATCACTTTAGCATGGCATGCACATAAACATGGTAAACCTTCTAAGCATGGCATCATTCATGGCATAAATCATAAACATAGTAGCATGGCATCTTTCATGGCATAAATCATAAACATAGTAGCATGGCATCTTTCATGGCATGAATATAAACATAAGATATAAACCAACCTATATGGCATAAGCATAGGCATACATTCTAGGATATCATAAGAGCATCTTCTTACCATAATCATAACATGGATCATTCATTCTCATACATATCTTTTAACATGGAGCATAAGCATAACACGTCATTATCATAACATAATGCATAACATGTATGAATGCATGGGTGGAATGCATATACATAGGGATGCTTAACTTTTAAAACATACTTTGAAAATGCTTAAACATCATCATCATAACATTTGGGGTCCCCGGCTTGTACCACATACATACATCATAGCGTGCATCCCTAGTAAATCCGAGGTAGCTAGCCCCGACCTACTAGGGTAAGGACAGCATAGTCGGTAGTCCCCGAACCGAGGCGTTCTCAAGGAGCCCATCCCTGTTGCACAGCTCCGGTAGTGCCAGAACCGTGGACAGCTCCGGTAGTCCAGAACCGGGGCGTTCTTAAGGTGCCCATCCCTTGGACCCATACTTGGGTCCGGTACAAGCCCATTCATAAAGTAAAATACTTTGCATGCTTCATCATTCATAAGACATTCATAGCATACTTATCATGGCATCATTCTTATCATGAACATGATCATAACATACTTGTCGTAACATCATTCTTATCATGCATAACCATGGCATATCATTCGTAACCATGGCATATCATTCATAACATGGCATATCATTCATAAGCATAGCATATCATGTATAACCATGGCATATCATTCATAAACATGGCATATCATTCGTAAGCATGGCATATCATTCATAACATAGCATATCATTCATAAGCATAGCATATCATGTATAACCATGGCATATCATTCATAAACATGGCATATCATTCGTAAGCATGGCATATCATTCATAACATAGCATATCATTCATAAACATAATTAATCACATCTTACCATAGGGCCATTGGGACCCTTACTTGGAATAAATCTTAACTCTTATCCTATTAACCCTTATTGGCCGAAACTTATGAAGTCCCATGGCCTTGTGAAAATTCACACAATCACCATCCATCATCCTTATCTCATGGCAACACATAAACATAAGTTGAAGTCAAAGACTCAACCCTAACCATTGGGTCCTTGGGGTTGGCCGAACCATATGAGGCCTATAGGGTGTTCCAAAAATTCCCAAAATTTATACTTAACTTCTAAACATCATCAGAGAACATTAAATAACATTATCATGATTTTTAACATATTTATAGACATTTAAATCATGGTGGCCGAAACCCATAAACATAGGGACCTTGGTTTTGTCCCTTTCATATTGGCCGAAACCCTAGAGTGTCCTAGGGTACTCCAACAATTCCCAAAAATTTCACTTAACTTCTAAACATCATAAGGGAACATTAAATAACATTCTAAATATTTTTGGCATATTTTTAGACCTTTAAAACATGCTGGCCGAAACCCTTGAACTTAAGGTTCTGGGTTTTGCTTCTTTCATGTTGGCCGAAACTCTAGGGTGTCCTAGAGTACTCCAAAAATTCCCAAAAATTTTAATTAACTTCTAAAAATAATAAGGGAATACTAAATAACATTATCATGATTTGTAACATATTTTTAGACCTTTAAAACATGCTGGCCGAAACCCTTGAACTTAAAGTTCTGGGTTTTACTTCTTTCATGTTGGCCGAAACTCTAGGGTGTCCTAGAGTACTCTAAAAATTCCCAAAAATTATACTTAACTTCTAAACATCATAAGGGAACACTAAATAACATTATCATGATTTTTAACATATTTTTAGACCTTTAAAACATGCTGGCCGAAACCCTTGAACTTAAAGTTCTGGGTTTTGCTTCCTTCATGTTGGCCGAAACTCTAGGGTGTCCTAGAGTACTCCAAAAATTCCCAAAAATTATACTTAACTTCTAAACATAATAAGGGAACACTAAATAACATTATCATGATTTTTAACATATTTTTAGACCTTTAAAACATGCTGGCCGAAACCCTTGAACTTAAAGTTCTGGGTTTTGCTTCCTTCATGTTGGCCGAAACTCTAGGGTGTCCTAGAGTACTCCAAAAATCCCCAAAAATTACACTTAACTTCTAAACATCATAGGGGAACATCAAATAATATTATCATGATTTTTAACATATTTTTAGACCTTTAAAACATGCTGGCCGAAACCCTTGAACTTAAAGTTCTGGGTTTTGCTTCCTTCATGTTGGCCGAAACTCTAGGGTGTCCTAGAGTACTCCAAAAATCCCCAAAAATTACACTTAACTTCTAAACATCATAGGGGAACATCAAATAATATTATCATGATTTTTAACATATTTATAGACATTTAAAACATGGTGGCCGAAACCCTTTGAACATAGGAACCTTGATTTTGTTTCCCTTCAACATTAAATCCGAAACTAACCCATATATCATGCCAAAAATCATGGAAATCATAGGTAACTATTATACCACAGGTGAGGGAGTCTTACCTTAGATTTCTTGATTTTTCGAACCTTGAAAGAGGAGAAGGAAGAGGACTTGGTATCTCTTGACCACAACTAGTCCTTGTCACCTTGTAGGAACTTTAGATCTTGAGAGATGAGACCCCTTGTGGAGTTTTCTCCAAGGAACTCCTCCCTTTGGTGCTCGGCAAGATGAGGAATGAAGTGGAGAGGAAATGCAATTGATTGAGAGAATAAGTAACTCCCAAAACTCCTCTCATTATAACCCATCAAGGAGGCAAATGAAGAGCCTCTCCATGACCCTTCACCTCCTTTTACTTCTTAACCATCCTCCACTTCAATCACTCATAAGTATTCCTTGCTAGGTGAGTTGGTTAAGGCTTACATGGTTGTAGAAGAGGTCCAAGGTTCAATCCTTGGCTCATGCACATTTATTTTTATTTTTATTTTTATTTTTATTTCATTTATTTTATTATTTTTATAATTCCGAAAATTCCCCTAAAATCATCCATAATTATGCCAATATTCCTAAATAAATTTTTTTTATATTTATATTAATTTTACCTAATTTATATTAATTTTACCTAATTAATATCTATTTTTGGAGCCCATTTAAAGCTCATTAGCACCTAGTTTTTCTCAATTTAAATGAGAAAACATGGATTTCTAGGCCCAATTTTTCATAATTATTTCTGGGCCCCTCGGAAAATTATCTAGACATGCTCAATATTTTAAGAAAATATTAAGAGAATTTTTCGGGTCGTTACAATGTGACCTAGGAAGATCACCTAATCTAGCCAAAACTCACACTTTGAGAATTTTGCATAGAGCTTCTCCTGCTGAAGGATCTGCAGCACTATCCTCAAGTGTGTAGCATGGTCCTCTGGAGTTGTGAGTATATGAGAATATCATCAATAAATACAATGACGAATTTATCGAGATATTCCCTGAAGATGTGGTTCATCAGCTCCATGAAGACTGCTGGAGCATTGGTTACTCCAAAAGGCATCACTACAAATTCGTAGTGGCCGTATCTTGTCCTGAAGGCCGTCCTGGGGATGTCACTTTCTTTAACCATTAGCTGATGATACCCAGAACGCAGATCTATCTTCGAGAACACTGTAGCCCCTTTGAGTTGATCAAATAAATCATCTATTCTAGGAAGGGGGTACTTGTTCTTGATGGTTACCTTGTTCAGAGCTCTGTAATCTATGCACAGACGCATAGACCCATCCTTCTTCTTGACGAAAAGTACAGGAGCTCCCCAGGGTGAATGACTCGGGCGGATGAAGCCCTTGTCTAGTAGCTCCTGGAGTTGCTCTTGTAATTCTTTCAGCTCTGCAGGAGACATACGATATGGGGCTTTTGAGACCGGACTGGTACCTGGCACCAACTCAATCTCAAATTCCACCTCCCTGTTGGGCGGTAATCCAGGTAGTTCTTCTGGGAACACTTCTGGATATTCGCAGACTACCCGTACATCCTCTTGCTTGAGTTCTTTCTTTGCTTCTGAGTCCACTACGTGTGCAAGAAAACCAGCACACCCTTGCTCTAGCATCTGGTGGGCTGCCAAGGCTGAGAGGAATTTCTGAGTCTTCCTCTTTGGGGCTCCTTGAAACTCGAATGGTGGTTCTCCTTCTGGGCTGAAAACCACCTTCCTTCTATGGCAGTCCACTGAAGCGCTGTACTTACTGAGGAAATCCATGCCCAGTATGATGTCGAAGTCTTGCATCGCAAGGACTATCAGATCGACATATAGCTCTCGGTCTGAAATCTTGATTGGCACAGCCCGGAGCCGCTGGGTGGATTCCATGATCTCCCCTGAAGGGAGAGTTGTCAGGAATCTGGACTCCCAACTCTCTGCAGGCACCTGTAACTTACTAGCAAAAGGTACTGATACGAAAGAATGGGTCGCCCCAGTGTCAAACAGTGTAGTAGCTAAATGCTGAAAAATAACTATTTGACCTGTTACGACCGTGGAGGCGCTGGCAGCTTCTTCCTTCGTGAGGGAAAAGACTCTGGCATTGGTTGGAACTGATGCTGCTTCCAACCCTCCCTGACTGATCTGAGGTCCCTCTAGTATAGTAGGCATGTAATGTAACTGAGGCTTGCCTCCATACTGTACGGACTGCTGAGGAAGTACCTTAAACTTGTTTGGGCAGTCTCTGGATCTGTGTCCCTCTTGTCCACATGAGTAGCATCCAATTACACCCAAAAGGCATGCTCCTGGATGGGTCCTCCCACACTTAGGACAAGGTGGATACCTAGCTTGCTTGTTCTCTTGGTTTCCTTTTTGGCTGCTAGGCCACTGCTTCCTTTTGTGGTTCTTGTTCTTCCAGTTCTGGTTATTTGGCTGAGGCTTCTGGCCTCCTATTGTCTTGTTCTCAATCAGGACTGGCTTCTGCTGTGTTTGTTGTGCCTTGATGTTATTCAGATAGTGCTCTGAGATTAGAGCACTACTGACCAACTCCTCGCTGGTCTGGGGTCGGTGCGTCCCGCTGTTCACGTTGAGTGCTATTTCAGGGTTCAGCATGCGGAGCATCAGTCTAACTCGCTCCTTCTCTGTGCTGACTAGCTCTGGGCAGAGGCGAGCTAGTCTGTTGAACTTCGCGACTGCTTCTCCCACTGGTAGGCTACCTTGTCTGAACTCCATGAAGTCCTCGTAGTGCTTGTTGGTAACCCGCATGTGGAAGAACTCCTCATAGAACTCTTGCTCGAAATCTGCCCAGCTCATCTGGTTGACTATCCTCTTACTCTTGACTCGCTCCCACCACATACGAGCGTCTCCATTTAGGCAGAAGGAGGCACATTTGACCTTCTCGACTTCTGGCCAGTCAAGAAGCTCCATTGTGCTCTCTAAAGTCTTGAACCAAGCCTGGGCATCCCAGGGCTCAGTCGTGCCTGAGAAGCTTTCAGGTTTCAGCCTCTGCCACTGGACGAGGTATGCTTCTTGTCTTCGGTTCACGGCAGGGGTCTCCTGTGTGGCTGGTGGAACTTCAGCCACCACTGGAGTTTCCACTCCTGCTGTGGGTGGTGTAGGGGGCACTGGGTGCTGATTTGCCATCAGTGTGGCGATGGTCTTCTGTTGCTCTGAAATCTGAGCTTGCATTTGAGCAATGACTGCCATCAGGTTTGGCTGTTCTGTGCCAGGCTCATTGTTATCTTGAACTGGAGTTCTGTCCCTTGAATTAGGAGCTCGGCCTCTTCTTGCCATCCAACAATGCATAAGGGAACAAGAAATCACTACTACATCTCTAGGTATAAACTTGTCTTCTTACTTAGTAACCTAATATCCATTCTAGGGATTAGACATGATTCCGTGATACTAAGGTATTAAACATGCTTCCTTGTTCTATGCACATATGAGTAAGTACTTAAGCATTTCTCTATACTGCAATTAAGTAAAGGAGCAATAGAAAAACTGAAACTTAAAGCTTTCTTACTTGAAGACGGCAAGGTTGATGCTGATGTGTGTGTGATGCTGGAGAATGGGAACTGCTCTGATACCAACTGTAGCGACCCGCCTTCTCTACCTTAGACGGTCCGCTACTTCATCTACTTCTTGACTCTAATGCACGACTAAAAATGCGGAACTTTCTTTTTTTTTCTTTTCAATCCATCTAGGGATGATATTCTAACTCTAATAGTCATGCATGATACAATGGCACACTTCTTTTCATCTGTAGAACTTCTCTGCAATGGTACCAGTCGACTGCGATCTAACCAGTCGACTGGTATCGGCCACAGAAAGTTTCTGGGCGCGGCACCAGTCGACTGGCCTCTTGGCAGTCGACTGATGCATCGAACAGAAGCTACTGTTCGATAGGGCAGTCGACTGATACTGAACCAGTCGACTGGCACGCCTGAAAACCTGAAATTCAGATTCGAAACCTTGTTTCGAAAGTCCACAAAACATATAGTTTCAAGCCATACAAAGACACAACACCATTTCTATACTCTATACTAGTTTCCTAAACATTTTAGCCAATCAAAACAACTTCATAAACTTGAAATTAGGACTTTTGCGGAAGTAATTAAGTTATGAAAATCTATAAGAACTTTAAACTAGAGTTTTGTACCAAACTTAACTCCTATGCATTCATAACACCAAATACATGTTCTATAACCTTACTAAAGCATTGTGAAATGTGAATGCAACTTTTCTAAGCATATTTAAGCAATAAAAACTTGATTCAAAGGGAAACTAGCACTATCTTGGCACATGCATCAATAGCTCCAACAAAGTATCAATATTCAAAACTACTCATACTCATACTCATCCAAGGCAATCATAAGGATACGTATGTTAAATAAAATGACATGGAATCTTTACTCATGGTTTTAAGACATGCAAAATATCTAAAACGCAAATACTTGGATAAAGGCTATATGATCTAACTTAAACTAAGACTTTATAATAAATGCACTTTAAGCCCTTCCTTCATCTTGTCCCAAGGACCTCTCCAAGGTCAGCCACCACACACACGTCACTCAGCACCGCCTTGTCGCCTTCCTTCAGAATTGCTTGCCTTTACCTTTACCTGCAGCAAGAGGAAATGCAACTAATAAGCATAAAGCTTAGTAAGTACTATCTAGCTCACAAAAATCTCGAAATGTGCAAGCATGCTTTTTAAACAATGTGAAATCACATGAGATACTTTTATGCTTAAAAAGAAACACTAAAAACATGTATAACTCAAGACATGCATACTCAAGCATTAATAAGTCTTAACTTACTTGTTCTTGGCTTAACTTGAAACTTTAGCAATTCTTTGACTTTAAATCTTTCTTTAACTTTTAGAAAACTTTCTTAAACTTTAGAAAAACTTTGCTAAAGCATATACTTGAAAATAATACTCACTTGGATCCACTTATGACGTAAGTACCATCTTATGCGCGTTCCCTAAAAGGTTGGGGTAGCGAGCCACCAATCCTAATAGAGCAGACCTTGGTCTACCAGGGCCAAGACCTTGGAATTGGACACCTGGATTTCTTTAACGACGCCCTTGGACGCCGGGTACTGGCCTTTGAAAATAAAATACTTACTTTTTCTTATCTTGAATGCATTGGCATTTTAACGAGCACCTTGTGTGCCCAAATCCCTAAGTCTTGACTTTTGGGGATTTCTTAAGGCCTTGGCCTTTTCTTTTCTTGTCTTTATCTTCTCTTTTCTTTTCTCATGACTTTTCTTAGCCCCTAACCTCATATAGGGTGCTTAATCAAACTTATACAAGCATGGATCAAACTAGGATTACATGCAAAATCATAAACTTTAAGGAAAATTACATTTTAACTTTCTAACGGGAAAATCTTGCGGAAAACCGCCTCTTACTGCAGGTGAGCAGTACTTACTTCGATATCTTGGACTTACATCCAAGAACGGCGTCGGAGGTTCCGGAGAAACTCGAAGTCTCAGAGATTTCTTCGCGCTCACGCGTTCCTCTCGTCGCGGGGATTCCGAATATAGGAAATTCTCTCGGAGAAGAGCCTTGGCCGGCCACCGGAGGGAAGCCCTAGGCTTGGTGTGGTTGGCGTGCGCACAAGAGAGGGGAGGAGGGGGTCGGCGGATGGTGAGGAGGGGGAGGAATTGCCGAACCAAAATAAAACCCCCACTTAAGTTCTTCTATTTATACCAAGGGGTATTTAAGTCCAACTTATAACTTAACTTAATATCTCTCTATTTTCTTTCAGCACACCCCTGCTGGGGCGCCTGGTTAACCCGACCAACTTAAGTCGTTGATCCCATGGGAGGTCTCGGGTTCAAAACTCGTCCAGGCAACTTTTTGCCGAAAACTCTATTTCTTTTAATAAAAATACTAAACGGACTCGGAAAATTCCATAAAAATATTCTAAAAATTCCTAAAAATATCTAGAATATTTCTAAAATATTTTTCAATAGTTCTAAGGACTTTAAGAACTTAAAATGGAAATTTTGGGGCGTTACAGACTCTTTGTCTTTTGACATGAGACACTTAGCAAAAGCATTAGTAGCACTTTTAAATGAAACTTGATAAATATTGTCTACTCTTGTTCCTACTAGTACCGTGTCTAAGGTGTCATGTTGTCTAACTAGACATTGACTTGGTTGAAAATCAATTGTGTAACCCATGTCACACAATTGACTGACACTTAGGAGATTAAATGTCATCCCCTTGACTAGAAGGACATTTGAAATTCTAAGACATTCGGATATTTGAATGTCTCCTATTCCTATGACCTTCAGACTACCATTGTTACCAAATAAAACATTACCTCTACTTTTCTTGTGAAGTGTGGTAAAAAATGATCTATCCCCAGTCATGTGTTTGGAGCATCCACTATCAACGAACCAAGTTGATAGATGCTCCCCCTCAATCATAACCTACACAATTCGAAAAATAGAAGTTTTAGGTACACAAACCTTGGGACCTAAAGCATCAACTAAACAAGACTTAGGTACTCATGCCTTGACAACTTTCTTTTGAACCTTGGGTGTCCTAGATTGTCTCATATCAGTCCTAGACATAAGAGACACAAATGAGGGTTCTTTAGGACGGTAACCAATACCAACCCTATTGTAGACTGCCCTTTGGGCATTCAAGATCATGTCTAGGGTTTTAGAGCTAGTTGAGAACTTCTCAAGAATATTCTTGAGTTTCTCAACTTCACTCTTTAATGATTGGTTTTCTTCTACTAGCAAATCATCATGCAAATCATCTACATCCTCAACCTTAGAGGATTTCAAATGTTCAACCTCAAGTTTTAATGACTTAATCTCATCTTCTAACAATTCAACATGTAAGTCATCTATATTATCATCCCTAGATGCTTTCAATTGATCAATTTCTAATTGCAATGATTTAACCTTATTTTTAGACTTCTTTAGCATATTGGTTAAACATGCAATAGCTCTATAACATTTCTCAAGCTCGAGAAAAGTTACCTCTTCATCATCCGAAGATGATGAAGCCGCGTTTGAGGAGTTGGAAGATTTATCACTGCTCTCTTGATCTCCCAATGCCATGAGTGCCACATGCCTTGTGCTCTTCTCCTCCTTCTCTTCATCGGATGAGCATGAGGAGGATTCATCCCAAGTGGCCTTCAAAGCCTTCTTCTTCTTCTTGGATTTTTCTTCTTTCCTTTTGGATTTCTCCTCCTTCTTCTTTAGCTTTGGGCATTCATTCTTGAAATGCCCTTTCCTACCACACTCAAAGCAAGAGGCATTAGTCTTATCAAGTTTAGCTTCACTAGAGTTACCTCTACTCTTGAAGCGTCGACCCCTTCTCATCATCCTTCTCACAAAGTTCGCCATCTCGGAGGATGAGGAGCCGCTGCCATCTTCCTCGGAATCGGACTCGGATTCGGAAGAGGATGAAGATGAAGTGACTTCCTTCTCCTTCTTCTTCTCCTTCTTCTTCTTATTGGATCGATCCCCTGCAACTAAGGCATTCCCCTTCTCCTTGGGGCCTTTGTTAGCCATTTCATGTAATTCCATTTCACAAAACAAATCATCTAACTTAACAATGGATAAATCCTTGGATACTTTGTAGGCATCCACCATGGATGACCACAAAGCATTCCTTGAAAATGCTTTTAGTACATACCTCACAAGGTCGCGATTCTCGACCTTTTCATCAATCGAATGAAGCCCATTGAGGACTTCCTTGAACCGGCTATGGAGCTCACTTACCGATTCATTTTCCTTCATGGAGAGATTTTGTAATTGGTTGAGAAACAAATCCCTCTTGGCAATTCTTGAGTCTCGGGTGCCCTCGTGGAGTTCGATGAGCTTGTTCTACAAGTCCTTTGCACTTGTGAAAGGACCAACCTTGATGAGTTGGTCTTTGTTCATGCCGCATTGTAGAGTGACAACCGCCTTCGCGTCAGCTTCACTCTTCTGAGTTTGTTCGGCTGTCCACCGCCATGATTCAAGTTTCTTACCTTCATCATCCTTAGGAGGAGTGAAACCCTCCTTCACCGCGAACCAAGTGTTGATGTCCATCTTCAAATAATACTCCATCTTTGATCTCCAATATTGGAAATCAGCGGCATCAAAGAAAGGAGGTCGGGTGGTGGAAAATCCTTCTCTCAACGCCATGGATGATAGCTCTCGGTTGTTAATCCGCAAAAACAGAGCCCCAAGCTCTGATACCACTTGTTGGAACCTGGATGGCTAGAGAGGGGGGGTTAATATAGTCAGACACAAACTTCTTTCGCTTTAGGGTTTCTCTGCACTTCACGGTTAGTAGCACGACAGCGGAAACAATAGAAACAGAGTGCAGAAATGCAGGAAACAAAAACAGACGAAACCAACTAGCAAGATCGCTAACAAGGAGGGTTTACAAGGTTCGGGGATAACTTGCCCCTACTCCTTGGTGAGCCCTTAAGGTGGGTGATCCCTTGATCGTCGGCAGATCAAGCCTCGGTTAACACCGGATAAAAAGCAATCTCCTTCTCGATGGAGAAACCTCTCCACAGCGTTTCAATCACAGATATAGGTTTAAGCACATGAAACACAAGAAAGATCCTACTTAGCACTTAGCAAAGACAAGAACACAGCAAGCTTCCTCCTGAGCTCCACCCAGCGACGATCTCACGCAAGAACCCTTTCCCCGTGTCTTCTCGCTGTTGGACTCGAAGCTCCTTGTTCCTTCCTCCAAATGCTCAAGCAAGGGATGGTTGCTTCAAGATTGCAGTAGCTTACTCAAAGTGATGGAACTTCAGAACACGCAAGCAAGTTGTGGAGAACACAAAGTTGCAGCAAGAACTCAAGCCTGAAACTGTATTTCGAACTCCTTCTTCAACGAAGCTTTCTTGCGCCCTTTTGTTTCTCCACTCAGCACCAGGTGACACCATCTCCTGCAGCCTCCAGCTGCTTCTCTGCCAACGCCAGCTACCACTGAGCTCTCCCTGGACTTCCTGAGCTTCTCTCAGCCAAGCTCCAGTCAACAGCTCCAGTCTGCAGCTCCAGCCGTTGCAACCTGAGATGGAAAACGGGCAAACCTGCTCCAAGGAAAGGCCTCCATTGACTCTCCTTGAGAGTTTGAATCTTCCCTGTCACCTGCAGCTTAATCAGAGTGTTAGCATAGCATATCAAGCAGGAAATCATGTATCAGATGTTAAGCGCAGAGAATCGGATACGTTCAGACGCGATCAGAGCGTCTGACAGTGCATTTTGAATTAAAGTGATCGGTCACTGGACCGATCAGAGAGCCTCCTAATCGGTCACCAGACCAATCAGGCTGGGTCCAAACCGATCAGGCTCCATCCTGATCGGTCCCCAACGCTCAATTAGAAATCGCGATTTCTTTGGGACTCTCCTGGATCGATCACTAGACCGATCCCAGGTTATGGATCGATCACCAGACCGATCCACCCCTTTATCGGGCGATTTCTGAGCTTCGCAGTCCAAACCTCCTGATCGGTCACCGGACCGATCAAGGAGCATCCTGATCGGTCACCAGACCGATCAGGTCATGACCAGACAGATCAGGCTCCGTCCTGATCGATCATAGAGAGGAACCCGCGACGCTGGATCGTTCTCCAGAACGATCTGCACAGTGATCCTGATCGGTCACCAGACCGATGAGGAGCAGATCAGCAAGGGAACTCAACCTCACTGTTTGCTCCCTGATCGGTCACCAGACCGATCAGGAGACAAGCAATGGGTGAAACACATACTCCCTGATCGGTCACCAGACCGATCAGTCATCGCTGGATCGGTCACCAGACTGATCCACGAAGGAGCACCGTGCCAACTCCCTGATCGGTCACCAGACCGATCCAGGGGCTCCAACCTAGCCCTCCAAGCTAGGGTTTCATCCACCTTAGCCCTCCAAGCTAAGGATTTTTCACCTAACCCTCCAAGTTGGGAATTTGCACCTAACCCTCCAAGTTAGGACTTTTCACCTAGCCCTCCAAGCTAGGACTTTTCACCCAACTCTTCCGGATTAGGACTTTTCCAAACCTAGCCCTCCAAGGTAGGACCTGACCCTCCAAGCCAGGACTTTTTCACCTAACTCTCCAAGATGGGACTTTTCACCTAACCCTCCAAGTTAGGACTTTTCACCTAGCCCTCCAAGCTAGGACTTTTCACCCAACCCTTCCGAATTAGGACTTTTCAACACCTAGCCCTCCAATCTAGGATTTTCCACACCTAACCCTCCAGGTTAGAATTTTCCAATACCTAGCCCTCCAAGCTAGGATTTTCCATACCCTACCTGATCCCCGATCAAGACTTAATCATAATCATCATAATCATCAACCTAAACTAAAATCGGTGTCAACACCAAAACAACAATCAGGGTCAGACTGCATCAACAATTATAACAACTAATTTTCAATTGGGCGGCTCCCCGAGGTTCAATCCAAAATAAAGAATTTCGTAAATAATTTAATTTCTAATTATAAATTTAAATGCCAATTAATATTCCCATAATTTATCTAGACTTTCTTGAAAGAAGGTGCCTAAAATTGCATGTTTTCCTTAAATGGAAAGTTTTCAAAAATAAAAGGTTTTCAGAATAATTGTAAGTTTCTAGTACAAAGAAAACTTATGTTTTTCCAAAATTAGAAAATTTCTAAAATAGGAAATTTCTAAAATTGGAAAGTTTCCAAAAATGAAAAGTTTTCACAATTATCATAAAATTTCAGAAACAGAGATATTTCAAAAGTTTGCAAAATTTCATGAGGATTTCCAAACTTTGAAATTCCTAAATCAAAAATTTACCATAATTGGAAAGTTTCCATAATTGAAAATTTTCCAAAATTGAGATCATGATAAAGCTTTCCGCAAAACAATTATATGATTATGTCGAACACAAACCTCGGCTCTGATACCACTGTTGGGACCGGGTGCATGTTGACATGGATGCGGGTTCATAATTTCAAAATTAATTACGTGTAGCGGAAGATTTAGCATAAATAATTTCTCTAAATCATTTAACCACACATCTAAGCATGCAATTTTATCTTGTGTTGGCATGATCATATATTTGAAATTTTGCAGAAACATAAACTAATTTACGTATTACCTCGCGTAACTCAAAGGAATGGACGAGATCCAACCGTAAGCATCCCTTGGAAGCTCCGCCTCTATTCGCGTCCACGCCGAGTATCTTCAGGATGACTCTGCAAAGCCACGAGTTTCGTGTTCTCGAGAACTACTAGATTCTCCGAGAATGCGACGAGAAAAACTAAGAGAGAAGTCGGAAGACTAACCACAAAAGGATGGCCAGCTGGTGCTCCTTCTTGGGGCTGGTTGGCGCACAGCAAGAAGGGGAGAAGAGGAGAGAAAGAGAGGGAGAGAGCCTATGCCTTCGTCTCTTTTATTATCACCCAAGCCTTGCCTTGGGTCCTTTATATAGTGGCCTCTCAACCATCAAGCCTCTCAAATATGGAATTCAGAATTATTTCTGAGGTCAACCGTTGATCTTTCGATTAATTGGGGATCATGATGTACTACTAGGTGCCACTCATGATCGTTCTATAATTAGTTAATTATAGATGGCCAACATAAATTGAAAGCCTATTTAGTCACACGCACTACGAGTAATCCGAGGTATTTAAAATGAGTTGAAAATTAGATTTTTCAATCAAGAAAGATTAGGTTTGGTTGAGCCAAACGATAAGTCGAATCTGAATTTTTCAGAGACGCATCGGAAGCGTAAAATGGCTAAGTCTTTTGAAGACTTAATAGATGAATTAAATGAGTTTAATTCATTAGGACATGGCCTGGATAGGCCGACCAAAGAGGGTCCCCACCCTCTTTGCTTGGCCGACCACAACAAAGGGAGGGAACCAAATTGTTTGGTTCAATTTATAAAATAAATCAAGTGTGGTTTATTTTATAAAATTATGGATGATATAAATTTTTATATAAACCAAGGTTTGGTTTATTTTTTTCATGGAAATTAAAATGAACCATGGATTGGTTTATTTTATTTTATAAAATCAATCATGGATTGATTTACCATGATAAAGAAATTTATATAAAGAAATTTATATAAAATTTATTTTTCATGGAAATTAAAATGAACCATGGATTGGTTTATTTTATTTTATAAAATCAATCATGGATTGATTTACCATGATAAAGAAATTTATATAAAGAAATTTATATGATAAATTTCTTATGAAAATTTATTCCATAAGAAAAGGAGACTTAGTTGATTTTTATCATGAATTAAAATATGATTTTAACCATGATATAAAATCAAGACTTGGCATGATGGAATAAGTCATAGAAAATTTATATGATAAATTTCTTATGAAAATTTATTCCATAAGAAAAAAAGAGACTTGGCGGTTGAGAGGCCACTATATAAAGGACCCAAGGCAAGGCTTGGAATGAATTCGAAATAATCCAAGTATTCTTGCTTGGGCTCTCTCCCTCTCCTCCCTTCTTCCTCTTGGCCGGCCACAAGCCTCTCCCCCTTTCTTCTTGCCGTGAGCACAAGGAGAAGCACCGAGGCGACGAAGTTCTTCCGTTGGGACGATCTTCCTCTCCGTCCATCATCACCTTGGGATTGGGCGCAAGTCATCTTCCTCCTTCTCACCGGAATTGTGATTCCGGCCAACCTTGGTGGTGAGTTTTTCCGATGTGATTACTTCTCTCTTGGTTTTTGTCACATTCTTGGAGAATCTAGTAGTTCTCGAGAACACGAAACTCGTGGCTTTGCGAAGTCATCCCGAAGATACTCGGCATGGATGCGAATAGAGGCGGAGCTTCCGAGGGATGCTTACGGTTGGATCTCGTCCTTTCCTTCGAGTTACGCGAGGTAACAAGTAAATTAGTTTACGTTTCTGTAAAATTTTAAATATATGATCATGTCTACACAAGATAAGGTTGCATGCTTAGATGTGTGGTTAAATAATTTGAGAAATTATTTATGCTAAACCTTCCGATGCACGTAATTAATTTTTAAATTACGAACACGCATCCATGTCAACATGCACCCGGTCCTGACACTGTGGACCTCCGTCTGTAATAGTGTCAAGCGTTGGTCGGTAGTCAGTGGTGGAGGCGTGGTGGAGGCTCGCGTAGATGCTCCTTGATCTCGGCGGTGAGATTGGCTACGTCGACGTCTACCTCGTCGTCCGAATCGACCTGGTGTCGAGCCCCTCATCGTCTCCACGACAGAACCCCGGTGGCCGAGATATCTATGGCCGCTAAAGAAAAATTCCTAGCCCTTATTTCATCGAACTCGGTCATAGTAATGACCTCCCCAGTAGTGATGTCGCGACCATGGTGATGAAGGAGGGAAGTGATAATGTGACAGTAGGGTGTGCGTACTCGGGAATGGGTGGATATACTAGACGCATAAATGATCATCTGGAAAATGTGGAGACCAATGTCTATGTCCAAATGATGGATCATCGCGTAAAGAAGGAAAGTGTGGATGGGTCACATGGCTTCAACATCTCGAGTGGTCAATGGATGAACGTAGCAGACTAGGACTCTATAGAGGGCATAATCCTGAATGCGTAAATCGACGGACTGAAATCTTTGTACCGTCGGATCTCGCGCATCTCCGAAAAAATAGGAATAAAGAGTGTCGAGGGTGATATGTGAATAGGGGGCATCGAAGGGTAGGTCTGTAGGAGGATAACTGCAAAAAGTGGGCTGAGAAAGTCGTAGTCCTAGAAACTGGTTAAATAGAGTAGGTGTGATAGTAAGTGGGATGGTCTGTACAGTGGTAGTGTAACAAAGGTCATCAAGTTTGACCAAGTTATTATAGAATTCAGCACATATGGTTGTGTTGACTGAATGGGTACAATATACCAGTTGGTCAAGCTGATAAAAGTTAATGACATCTATGGCTAGGGGGCAAGATTAAATGAAAAAGCTTCTATTTAGATAGTACGTCTTAATGGGTTTATAGGTGGTTTGTGCGAATTTATTGAATAAGGCTAGGGTGGGGAACCTAGGGTCTGGGCTAGGTTTGGCCCCGGGGTCGGTTTGCGTAACTCAGCGTTTACTAGACAAGTAGAAAATTATGCATTTATTTTATGAAAAAAATCAACCGTAAATGCATAACTAAATCATACCAGGGCGACATTATGAATCTGGAGTGATCGAGAGAGAGTGAATAGTTCTAGGGCGCCTTAGAAAGGAGAGGAATATTAGGGGAGCTCGGTTTGGTGTAGTGAATAAGCTTGTGGTGAAGTGTTTATAAAGGGGTTAACTGTTGGAGCAATCGGCCCTAAGATGGTCCAGTGTGACCATGGGTTTTGATGTTTGGGCAAAGGGTTTAAGTTAGATTTACCCTTGTGTATTTGATATGCGTATGTTGAGTGTGCAGGTTGTACAAGTATGCATATGGACTTGACGGGACGGCCTCGGTACGGTGAAGGATGGCATGGAGGCAAGTTGGAGGCTTGCGTGCGCATCCGAGGGACCTTGGTGAGCAGGGACAATGAGCTGATGGGTGCGGACTTCAAGGCATGCGTGAAGGATGGCATGGAGGCAAGCTGGAGGCTTGCGTGCATCCGAGGGACGGGAGCCGAAGATGAAGAGGGTGTGAAGCAACAGTCGAGGCTGCGGAGGAGGAGTCAGTCGAGTCGTGAGGGTCGAGTGCTGTGTGAATGTACTCGAGAAGGGATTCAGCTAGGGACCAGTCGACTGCCCTGGGGGCAATCGACTGGTAGGTGGCTGGTGAGCTGGCAAATTCGAACGTTGGGAGTGTCAACGGTCGAATTTGGCTGGCACCAGTCGACTGCCCTGGGGGCAGTCGACTGGTAGCGAGAAATCAGCCCCGAGTCCTATTTAAAGAGGACTTCGTGGTGGCTGAGTTTCTTGACGAAACTTGCTTGGATAGGGCAAGTTAGTAGTCTTGTATACTCAGGAAGTGTCCTTGGTGTTGTGGCGAGGTTTCTCCACCCACAAGGAGCGACGAGTTCTAGCCGGAGGTTATCCAGGGATTGATCCACCGACGGATTGTTGGATTAGTCATCCGACCAGGGTGGATACCAACTAAAATCGTCGTGTTAGCATTGGTTAGTGATTTTATTATTGTTTTACTATTATTTCCGCTGTGCAAACTAACCGTGTAGGAACAAGAATTCGGCAAAACGCTATTCACCCCCCCCCCTCTAGCGTACGAAACGATCCTAACAGAATCTTCTTCCTTTTAGCTTGAGTTTCACCAATTCTACAACCCACATTAGCTTTAAAGGAATTTACAATGGGTTTAGGGTGTACCTTCTTTTTCTTACCTAGTGGGCACTTATCCTTGTAGTGCCCCTTTTCATTGCACCCAAAGCATACAATGTGGTCTTTAGTCCTTGCTTTGGTGGAGGTTGAGGCTTGGTTGACTTCCTCTTCACCCTTGGATGAAGTGGAGACTTCCTCTTGATCATGTGTAGGTGAGGGTCTCTCCTCCCCCTCGATCCTTGAGGTGGTGACCTCCTCCTCTTCTCTAGATGAGGTGGATGACCTCTCACTTTCTTCTTCACTTGAGGATGTGGACACTTCTTCCTCCTCTTGAGCTATTGAGCTCACTTCCTCGGGTTCATCTACTCCTTGAGTTTGTGTAGGGTTCTTGTGATATTCCACCAACTTGGTCCATAATTCATGTGCATTTTTATAATTCCCTATAATACTCAAAACATTGTTAGGCAAAACATCAATTAATACATCTATTACCTTCTTGTTTGCTCTAGAGTAGTCTTGTTGCTCTTGAGTCCAATATCTAGGACGAAGCTTCTTTCCATGCTTGTCCTTTGGAACTTCGAAGGGCTCTTCTAGCATGACCATGCACTCCCACTCCATGCTAAGCCAATTCTTCATCCTCTCCCGTCAATAGTCGAAATCCTCATTGTCGTAGGGCGGTGGGGTGTAGATGTTGTACCCCAACTTATCTTCCATTGTTTCTTCTCCTCTAGCATGTGCTCTCTCGGCGGTTAGTCCGATCAAGAGCAGTCCTCGCTCTGATACCAATTGTTAGGATCGTTTCGTACCCTAAAGGGGGGCGAATAGCGTTTCGCCGAATTCTTGTTCCTACACGGTTAGTTTGCACAGCGGAAATAATAGTAAAACAATAATAAAATCACTAACCAATGCTAACACGGCGATTTTAGTTGGTATCCACCCCGATCGGATGACTAATCCAACAATCCGTCGGTGGATCAATCCCCGGATAACCTCCGGCTAGAACTCGTCGTTCCTTGTGGGTGGAGAAACCTCGCCACAACACCAAGGACACTCCCTGAGTATACAAGACTACTAACTTGCCATATCCAAGCAAGTTTCGTCAAGAAACTCAGCCACCACGAAGTCCTCTTTAAATAGGACTCGGGGCTGATTTCTCGCTACCAGTCGACTGCCCCCAGGGCAGTCGACTGGTGCCAGCCAAATTCGACCATTGACACTCCCAACGTTCGAATTTGCCAGCTCACCAGCCACCTACCAGTCGACTCCCCCAGGGTAGTCGACTGGTCCCTAGCTGAATCCCTTCCCGAGTACATTCACACAGCACTCGACCCTCACGACTCGACTGACTCCTCCTCCGCAGCCTCGACTATTGCCTTCGCACCCTCTTCATCTTCGGCTCCGGTCCCTCGGATGCACGCAAGCCTCCAGCTTGCCTCCATGCCATCCTTCACGCATGCCTCAAAGTCCGCGTCCATCAGCTCATCATCCCTGCTCACCAAGGTCCCTCGGATGCGCACGCAAGCCTCCAACTTGCCTCCATGCCATCCTTCACCGTACCGAGGCCGTCCCGTCAAGTCTATATGCGTACCTGTACAACCTGCACACTCAACATACGCATATCAAATACACAAGGGTAAACCTAACTTAAACCCTTTGCCCAAACATCAAAACTCATGGTCACACCGGACCATCTTAGGGTCGATTGCTCCAACAGATTCGATGCTTCACATGTGGAGAACTAGGGCATTATCACACTAAATGCCCTAGAAAAGGTGAGCTAAAGATGGAAAATATAAGAAGATGGGAAAAAGAAGAAAGAAGGAAGAGAAGAAGCTCACAACAAGGAAGGACTACAAGGGTAAGGGAGGTACCCTCTAACCCTAGTTTAAAAAGAAATTCGATTTCAAGTTCTTCTTTACATTTCAAGAATCATGTTAATTCCACCCATGCATGCTAGAACTCATGAGAATTGTTTATTTGTGCATAATCATGGATTTAAGTACAATGATAGGACTAAGGGTAACAAGGTAGATTATAACCCTAAGAAAAGCATGCATCATGATAGACCTAAGACTTGGGTACCTTAGGATCAAGGCATTGACCCCAAGAAGGGGAGACAAATGCCTAAGAAAATGGATAGGTCTAGGAATGTCCAAAGTGGACATATGGAATCCAAGGTTAGAGGGCTAAAAAGGGAAAATCAAGCCTTAAGGGCAAGGCTTGATACTTTAGAGAAGACCTTAGAAAGATTCAAGATTGGATCTAAAGGTCTAGACATGGTGTTGGGTAGCATCAAACCCAACTATGATAGGTCGGGTTTGGGCTATCAATCCAAGACCTCCAAGGGCAATGGAAAGAAGTATGCTGGGAAAGCATACAATCTTAGTAAGGAGGGAAAGTCTAAGGATGGCAAGGGGATGCCATCCAAGGGTAAAAAGAGTGACCTAACCAAGGACAAGGTGTCCAAGGTTAAAAATGTTGGATCGATAGAGTCGATAGAGGGGGGGTGAATATCGACAAACTTTTCGAATTTATGGAGAGAGTAATTTGCACAGCGGAAATAAACAAAACACGCGAACACAGTCTTTTTACTTGGTTCGGAGCCTAGGTCGACTCCTACTCCAAGGCCCACGATCGTTGATCGTTTACTTTGGGCAATTCTATATGAACGCAAAATCAGTTTACAGAAAGAGATTTACAAGTACAGCACTATAAACTTTTAATAAAAAGAATTCTTCTGTTACCGACGTCCGGTTGTAGGTTGACTTTCCGGAGCAGCAGGACGTCGTTGCTCGAGTTGGGCAGTTTCTGAAACAAGGCGTGAGCACAGAAGAGCGTGGAAGCTTTGGTACGAAGTTGATATGAAGCTTGGGGTCGAGGGGTGCTATTTATAGCACCTAGGGCGCCCTGGACGTCGGCGGGGGCGCCCTGCCACGTGTCAGCAGATCCGCGCTTCGCTCGGTCAAGCGTTATCCCACCGCAATAGGGATGAGGTTTGACCTCTGGGGCGCCCTGGTCGCAGAGGGCGCCTTGGCTGACTTCTTCCGCGCAGAATTCTCGGCTGTGGATAAAGCTGGCTTCGCAGTCTTGGGCTTGGAGGCGCCCTGGCTGCTGAGGGCGCCTTCGCTGACGAGGGCGCCTTCGCTGCTGAGGGCGCCTTGCCCAGTAAGCAGCCGAAGCTCTTTTTACTTCGCTTGGTTCTGGTTCACCTTGAGGGCGCCCTGGACACTCAGGGCGCCTTACTCAGCTGCTGCCTCACTCCTTTGAGGCTCTCTGAGTTGCAGACACACGTTCCTTCGGTCCTGCATCCAGGGTTAGTCCAAAACACAATAACACAATTAATTATTTATTTTATACAGCCTTAGCTGTCTTGGTTCTGACTTTGGTCTCCAAAATGGAGTCCTAGGTCGAACCGACGCCTACTGTTCCCTCGACGGGGAACGCGTCCTCACCTACTCCTCTCGGGAGAATTTACCTGATGCCAACCGCTCCTTTGGTTGGACTTTTGCCTGGCGGTCCTTTGCCAGGGCTTGGATGCCGAGCTGTCCTTCGCCCGGTGCCTAGCAGTCCTTCGCTAGGTCTTCAGTCCCAGACTGTCCTTCGCCTGGCGCCTAGCAGTCCTTCGCTAGGGCTTTTAACTCTGGCATTCCTTCGCCAGTGCCTAGCCGTCCTTTGCTAGGGCTTTCACTGCACACTTGATTAACTTGTTAGAAAACAAGAAAGACTTAACTTTTGACCTATGTTGCCATTATCAAAACACAGGTTTGACTTGGGTGCATTCTGCACCAACAATCTCCCCCTTTTTGATTTATGGCAACCCTAGTTCAAAAAGTTAAGTTTAAGCAAGACATGAAAAAGTTTTAACTTTTGTTCCCTCCCCCTGGAAGGAATCTCCCCCTAGATTTTTCAAAAATTCGTGGGGTTTTAAAGACTTTACTTGTACTTTGAAAACTTAAGTTTTAGGTACTTAGAAAAAATACATAGTAGAGTTTTTAAAGCATAATTTGAGTTTAAAGTCTTAAGTTTTAAAGTACTCAAAATGTTAGCTTAAATACTCGGTAGGATATAACAAGCTTAAGTACTTAGTAGGTTTTGAAACACTTTAGTACTTAACAATTTTGAAAAACTTAAGCTTTAGAGTAAAAATAATTTTGACAAGCTTAAGTAAGAATTTTGAAGCTAGAGTATTTAGCAAAATTTTGAAAGCTTTAAGTAAAGAATTTTGAAGCTAGAGTACTTAGCAAAATTTTGAAAGCTTTAAGTAAAGAATTTTGAAGCTAGAGTACTTAGCAAAATTTTGAAAGTTTTAAGAACTTAAGTACTTCTTCAAAAAGTTTAAGCTTTTGAATAAAGGATAAGTATGTTTTTGAACCTTTTTGAATAAAGGAAAAATTTAGAAAAAAATAATTTTTCTCTTTCCTATCTCTATCTCCCCCTTTGCCATATATCAAAACAGATAAATATGAGTCAATAATAAAGAAAAATAAATAATAATTTGCTGTACTGAACCAGTTAGATTTACACTAAATCAATCAGTTTTTTTTCTGTAGGGACCTGTCTAACCCAATTAGCTACTTACTACCTGTTATATACAGTAGTTTTTGCTAGGGTTAGTCAAGTTAAGTGTTTCTGTTCAAGTTAGATTTTCTAAGCTTGACACTTAACTTGATTGCTGTATAAGTTGTATTTAGTGCCCCAATTACTGCAGATGCACTGACTTAAAGCATCTTGAATTAAGGCAAAGACCTAAGCATCTCAACCCTTTCTAGGTTATCAATCAAAAGTACCCTAAGGTGCTTGTGAGATACTGGCTTTTAAGTCTATAGGTGCATGCAGTTCTAGAGTTAGGGCCTAGGCTAAGTCCATTTTCGAAAAAATCCTAGTTTTGAAAGGGGGTAGTTTTTAAATAAAACTAAGTCGAAAATGAAAACTGATTTTAAAATTGAGTAAAGCAATTTTTCAAATTCTATTTTTAGAAAACTGATTTTTGAAATCACGTAGAGAAAAAAATTGAGATACTCTATTCTACAAAGCACAATCCTAACTGCCTTCTTAGTGAGCTGAACTCAGACTCAGGTAAGGGCTTTGTAAATATATCAGCTAGGTTGGATTTAGAGTCAATATACTTGAGTACTATTTCACCCCTGGTTACATGGTCTCTTACAAAATGATGTTTGACTTCTATATGTTTGGTTCTGGAGTGTTGGATTGAGTTCTTAGTTAAATTAATTGAACTTATATTGTCAATAAATACTTGAGTTTGGGTGTAGTTGAGCTGAAAGTCCTTAAGTGTGTGCATCATCCATAAAAGTTGAGCCACACATTCTCCTAATGCCACATACTCAGCTTCAGTTGTGGATAGAGCTACACAGTGTTGTTTTCTGCTGCACCAACTAACTAGACTCTGACCTAACAGTTGGCAGCTTCCACTTGTGCTCTTTCTATCTAACTTACAGCCAGCATAGTCAGAATCTGAGTATCCGGTTAAAGCAAAAGTTGAGGTCCTAGGATACCAAATCCCTACATTTAGGGTGCCCTTTACATATCTTAGTACTCGTTTTAGGGCTGCTAAGTGCGTTTCCTTAGCACAGGTTTGGTATCTAGCACACATCCCTACAGCAAAAAGAATATCAGGTCTGCTGGCTGTAAGGTACAATAGGCTACCTATCATACTCCTATAAAGCTTAAGGTCCACTGGTTTACCATCAGGGTCACTATCTATTTTTACATTAGTGGCCATGGGGGTACTTATGCTTTTAGAGTTGTCCATTTTAAATTTCTTTATTAACTCTTTAGCATATTTGAATTGATGAACGTAGTTACCATCCCTAGTTTGTTTAATTTGTAAGCCTAGGAAAAAGTTAAGTTCACCAACCAAGCTCATTTCAAATTCATTTTCCATTATTTTGACAAATTCTTTCAGGAAGTTTGTGTTGGTGGATCCAAAGATTATGTCATCTACGTAAATTTGGGCAATGAATATATCTTTTCCTAGGGTTTTAATGAATAGAGTTGAGTCAATTTGGCCTTGTTTGAATTCTTTAGAAGTTAAGTAGGTTGATAAACGTTCATACCAGGCCCTAGGTGCTTGTTTTAATCCATATAATGCTTTAGTTAGTTTGTAAACGTGGTTAGGTTTGTCTAAGTCCTCAAACCCTGGGGGTTGTCCTACATAGACTTCTTCTTTAATGAATCCATTTAAGAAGGCTGACTTTACATCCATTTGATATAACTTAAATCCTTTATGGGATGCAAAGGCTAACAACATTCTAATGGACTCAAGTCTAGCTACTGGAGCATAGGTTTCATCGTAGTCTAATCCCTCTACTTGGCTGAAACCTTTTGCTACTAAGCGGGCTTTGTTTCTGACTATTTCTCCTTGATCATTCAGCTTGTTCCTAAATACCCACTTAGTGTCAATTACGGATTTGCCCTCAGGTTTAGGTACTAATTCCCAGACTTGGTTCCTTTCGAATTGAGCTAGTTCTTCTTGCATCGCTATAATCCAATCTGGATCAGGTAGGGCTTCCTCTATAGTTTTGGGTTCAATTTTTGATATCATAGCTATTTGACTAAGGTTCCTATACGAGGACCTAGTCCTGACTCCTAGAGTTGGATCACCTACAATTTGATCGGTCGGGTGACTTAGTCTGGGTTTCTTTGTTCTTCTAGAGCTTGGTTCAGCCTCAGGTCCGGCTGGTTGGTTTGGTTCACTATTTGGTTCGACTCTTTGGACTGGTTCATTTGGTGGTTCGATTCTTGGTTCATTAATTGGTTCAATAGTTAGTTCGTTTAAGGGTTCAATTAATGGTTCAATAAGTCGTTCATTTTCTTGGTCAGAGTTTGATGAAATTGGTTCTGGATTATTAGAATTTGAATTGATTTCTTCATCAAAAATTAAGTTGGTTGTTTCTTCAATTTTCTTAGTTTGTTTGTTGTAAACTCTATAGGCTCTACTTGTGGTTGAATACCCTAGAAAAATGCCTGGGTTTGACTTGGATTGAAATTTTCCTAAATAGTCTTTGGTGTTTAGGATATGGACTTTGCATCCAAAGACCTTAGGTAGTGTAGGTTTGGAAGTCTATGGTAGTACAGTTCATAGGGGGTTTTGTTGTGTCGCTTATTAATCAAAACCCTATTTTGGATATAACAGGCTGTACTAGTTGCTTCTGGCCAGAATTGGTTTGCTAGTTTAAACTCGTTGAGCATAGCCCTAGCGGCTTCTTGTAGTGTTCTATTCCTTCGCTCAACTATCCCATTTTGTTGGGGGGTTCTAGGACATGAAAATTCATGTAAATACCCATTTACCTTACAGAATTCATCAAATTTTTGATTTTCAAACTCTCCCCCGTGATCACTCCTAAGTCTTTTAATTTTAGTGTCATTTTGATTTTCAATTAGTTTACAGAATTCAATAAATAGATTTAGGGTTTCATCTTTGGTTTTTAGGAACCTAACCCAGGTAAATCTAGAGTAATCATCAACTATTACTAAGCAGTATCGGTTCCCGCTTAGTGACTTGGCTCCATGTGAATCAAATAGGTCAAGGTGCAGGAGCTCAAGTGTGGTTTGAGTTAAATCAGACTGAATTAGTTTGTGATTGGATTTGGTTTGCTTACCTTGATTGCATGATTCACATTTAGGTTTTCATTATTTTTGATGTTGGGGATACCTTTGATTAAGCCAAGTTGGGTAATTTTTGAGATAGTTCTCAAATTGGTATGTCCTAATCTCCTATGCCAGAGGTTTGATTGTTCTAATTGTGTTAACATACATTTGGGTATAATAGGAAGATTTATAGTGTATACATTGTTTTTCCTAGTGCCCTTAAGTATGATTTCTGAGTCTTGTTCATTTTTAATTAGGCAGTTGGAACTGTTGAAAGTAACTCTATAACCAGAATCACATAACTGACTTATGCTAAGCAAGTTAAAATTAAAGTTTTCAACCAATAGAACTTTCTTAATAATGAAATCAGATTTAAGCTCAATGTTACCTGACCCAATTACCTTGAGTGTGGCATTATTGCCAAAAGCCACTGAGCCTAGGTTTTTGAGTTTGAGCTTGGTGAACTTCAATTTATCTCCAGTCATGTGTCTGGAGCAACCGCTATCCAACATCCATTGGTCCAAATCTTTATGTTCCTACGCATAAAGAATCTTCTTGATTTGGATCCAATTAGAATCAGGAATAGCTTAAATTGAGTTTCACTGCCTAGTCTGTCTCACCCAAATCTAGGGTTTTCAATCACGTTAACCTTATAGGTTTCGTGAGACAGGTTTTGATTAGAAAAACTATTTTGAAAAATTTTGATTAATTTTGAAAACTTAATTAATTTTAAAAGAAGTTTACATCTACAAATAACTAAATTTTTGTGTTAAATTCGAATTTGACAAAAATAATTTGAATTTGAATTTCAGAAATTGGCTTCCAGGTCTTGGCGAGGCACTAGGCCTTCTTTGGCCGTAGCCTTATGGGATCATCCACCCTTTCCTTGACAAAGCCTTTTAATGAAATTTCATTTTCAAAATTATTATTTGAAAAATTTCTGGTCTAACTAGTTTGAGTTTTGGATCGGTAGCTTCGGCTAGTTTCACCAGTCTAAAGAGACCAAGTGAACTTGATCTTATTAGAATTGGTTTCCCTAACGTACTATCATCTCACCTCTACCCAATACTATGTTGTCAAATTTCAGCTAAGTTTGTTTAGTCCTTAAGCTAGCCTAAGACTAAGCATGGTATATTGCAGAAAAATAAATAATCAATCAATCAAGCAATTTAAATCAAGAATAACATGTTTATCTAATAATAAAAATAGTTTTCAGTTTGGCTCCCCCTGGACTAAAGCCACGGTGATGGTTGGGCAAGAAGTGAATCTTGTCCTTGGGGATCCAATACTGATTTGATCCAGTAGGTTGGTTCAGGCACAGTTTAGGTACCCATGCCTGAATTTTTCTTCTGGACTGATTCAGTACAGTCAAATATGATCTTTGTCGGGATTTGGTTCGGTAGCCAAGTCCGGATCTATTTAGAACTGATTTCTATTTTCCAAGGATCATGTCAAGACCCTTGGAACCAGATGTAAATCGTTCTAAGGCTGTTCTAAAATCCTTAACCTGAGTTTTCAGGGAGGAGTTCTCCTTTTCAAGTTTTTCAACTTGAGTAGGAGTTCCTTCCTGAACCTTCTCGGTTAAGGGTTTAGAGTCAGCTCCCTCTTTCAGGAGTTTTACTTCCTGTCGGAGGGTTTCGACCCGGAGTTTGGCTTTTGCCAAATCTCGAGAAAGAAAAGAAATCAATTCAGTTAACTGTAATCTATTAAAACCAGTTACCTTAATTTCTCCGTCTTCTGTGAAGGTCAGCTCGCCATCCTCTTGTTCTGATTCTGATTCTGTCTCGACTTTATCTGAGGCGGTCAGAGCTAGGAGGTTGGACTGGGGTGCCTCTTCTTCTTCTTCTGAGGAAGACTCGTCCCAGGTTGCTTGCAGTGCCTTCTTTCTTCTCGGCTTTTTAGTCTCCTTTAGGTTAGGGCACTCTGACTTGTAGTGGCCCTTTTTCTTGCACTCGTAGCAGGTCACATTGGGCTTGTTTGCTGGTTCAGTTGGTTCGTCCTTTCTTCGGCCGGTTTTTCGTTTGTTGGTTCGGTTCTTCAGCTCCTTGTAGTAGCTTCGAGCGAGCCGGACCAGCTTAGTTTGATCTCTATCTTCTTCTTCTGAATCTGAGTCTGAGTTAGATTCGGTTTCAGGTTCAGGCTTCTTCTTCGTTGTTCTTCCAGTCTTGCCTACAAGAAAAGCAACACCTTTCTCAACCATATTGGTGTTAGTTTGTTCGTGCAGTTCTAGTTCAGAAAATAATTCGTCTAATTTTATTTTAGAAAGATCCCTAGAGACCTTGTATGCATCTACCATAGATGCCCACAAGGTGTTTCTAGGGAAGGCGTTTAGAGCATACCTTATTAGGTCACGGTTTTCAACCTTGTGACCTATTGTGTGAAGACCGTTCATTAGCTCTTGGATTCGTGCGTGGAGCTGGGCTGCTATTTCGTTGTCGGCCATCTTGACAGTGTAGAGTTTGTTTAGTAGCAGATCCCGCTTGCTTATCCGAGTATCTGAAGTTCCTTCGTGCAGCTCGATCAGTTTTGTCCATAGCTCCTTTGCACTATTGAAGGGGCCCACGCGGTTCAGCTCTTCCTTTGTCAGCCCGCATTGTAGGGTTTGTGACGCTTTTGCGTCGGCTTCTATTTTGCGTTTAAGGGAGTTGTCCCATTCAGAGTAGCTTTGTGGTTGTCCTTCGGCGTTTTTGGGGATCTCCAGACCGGACTGGATGATGATCCACATATCCACCTGAGTTTTCAGGTAGACCTCCATACGACTTTTCCAGTAAGAAAAGTCTTCTCCACTGAAAAGTGGAGGTCTGGCGGTGCTGAATCCCTCTTGCATGGCCATTGGATCTATAACAAAAAACTAACAGAAGAACAAATTTTCCAAGACTAGGTCTTGGATTAGTAGTGCTGGATTAGGAAATAAAATATCGAGGGGTGTTGCACCAACCTCGATTAACAAAAAAAATCGAACGAAAAAAATATTTAAAAAAAATTCGAAAATCCGAAAAGAAATTTTCAAACTGGTGGTTGCACCAAGTTTGAATAACCCCGCTCTGATACCACTTGTTGGATCGATAGAGTCGATAGAGGGGGGTGAATATCGATAAACTTTTCGAATTTATGGAGAGAGTAATTTGCACAGCGGAAATAAACAAAACACGCGAACACAGTCTTTTTACTTGGTTCGGAGCCTAGGTCGACTCCTACTCCAAGGCCCACGATCGTTGATCGTTTACTTTGGGCAATTCTATATGAATGCAAAATTAGTTTACAGAAAGAGATTTACAAGTACAGCACTATAAACTTTTAATCAAAAGAATTCTTCTGTTACCGACGTCCGGTTGTAGGTTGACTTTCCGGAGCAGCAGGACGTCGTTGCTCGAGTTGGGCAGTTTCTGAAACAAGGCGTGAGCACAGAAGAGCGTGGAAGCTTTGGTACGAAGTTGATATGAAGCTTGGGGTCGAGGGGTGCTATTTATAGCACCTAGGGCGCCCTGGACGTCGGGGGCGCCCTGCCACGTGTCAGCAGATCCGCGCTTCGCTCGGTCAAGCGTTATCCCACCGCAATAGGGATGAGGTTTGACCTCTGGGGCGCCCTGGTCGTAGAGGGCGCCTTGGCTGACTTCTTCCGCGCAGAATTCTCGGCTGTGGATAAAGCTGGCTTTGCAGTCTTGGGCTTGGAGGCGCCCTGGCTGCTGAGGGCGCCTTCGCTGCTGAGGGCGCCTTGCCTAGTAAGCAGCCGAAGCTCTTTTTACTTCGCTTGGTTCTGGTTCACCTTGAGGGCGCCCTGGACACTCAGGGCGCCTTACTCAGCTGCTGCCTCACTCCTTTGAGGCTCTCTGAGTTGCAGACACACGTTCCTTCGGTCCTGCATCCAAGGTTAGTCCAAAACACAATAACACAATTAATTATTTATTTTATACAGCCTTAGCTGTCTTGATTCTGACTTTGGTCTCCAAAATGGAGTCCTAGGTCGAACCGACGCCTACTGTTCCCTCGACGGGGAACGCGTCCTCACCTACTCCTCTCGGGAGAATTTACCTGATGCCAACCGCTCCTTTGGTTGGACTTTTGCCTGGCGGTCCTTTGCCAGGGCTTGGATGCCGAGCTGTCCTTCGCCCGGTGCCTAGCAGTCCTTCGCTAGGTCTTCAGTCCCAGACTGTCCTTCGCCTGGCGCCTAGCAGTCCTTCGCTAGGGCTTTTAACTCTGGCATTCCTTCGCCAGTGCCTAGCCATCCTTTGCTAGGGCTTTCACTGCACACTTGATTAACTTGTTAGAAAACAAGAAAGACTTAACTTTTGACCTATGTTGCCATTATCAAAACACAGGTTTGACTTGGGTGCATTCTGCACTAACAAAAAAGGTCAATTTTGTAGGCCAAGAGTCACCGGTGGCACACCAGTGTGGCCTAGTGTGGATGGAGTCACCTAGGGAGGTGGCTAAGGCTAAGAGCTCAAGGGGGAGCTCTAGGAGCCTTTGGGGTCCATGGTAAATGGATCTCAAAAGTTTTTCCCTTAGGAAATTAGATGAAATGTGCCAAAAAGGGTTGGAAGACTTAGGTAAGTCTTAATCCTAGATTTTGGCACATTAAAAGGAGAATTTAGGGGGAAAAAGATGAAAAAGGAGAGTTAATTGATAAAATTGAGATTTAATGGTGGAACACCATATAATTCAATGATATAAATGAGTTGTGATCAAGGAGAAGAGGATGCATTGAAGAGAAGTGAGAATTAGCACTTTTAGGATGAGCTCATTTGATACTTTTTAGAAGAAGTAGGATTTCGTGCCAATCTTGGGATTTAGAGTATATTTATTTGGAAACATATTTTTTCCAAGTAGATATTGGCTTCACAAATCTCCCCACAAAATTTCATATTTTTTGGAGAGTTGTAGAATTTTTAGGGCATGTCTGAAAGTTAGCTGAAAAACCCGAAATTCAGGTGTCAGTCGACTGCCCATTTGGGCAGTCGACTGCTATCAGCTCGAAAACTTTCTGTGAAGTTTGGCAGTCGACTGCCCATGGGGGCAGTCGACTGGTGGTCTGGGCAGAGTGTTAATAAGTGATTTCTGAAAGTTTTTTTTTAAACACTTGGAATTATGGATGAACCTTAGAGTTGAGGACAATTTCTTGTGTCAATTTGAAAGGGTTAGAAGAGGCAAACACAAGGAATAATGACTTGATTTCAAAATGCCAAATCTTTTAAGGAATTTAGATGTGTACCAAAAGTCAAACACACTTGATATTTTCATGATATCATATTTTTCTAGGATAGGGTATATCCAAGCAAGTGTGTTTGCAAACTTTAGAATATTTTAGGTTTTGTAGAGTTCTAATTGGCACTAGAAGAAAGGTTGCTTGGGAGCATGCCTTAATGGTGTCCAAAAGGGGAAAAACTCGGATGTTGGGTTGGGGATAACTCAACATGGTGTTTAGGAGGTTAAGTTGGGTCGAACTTAGCCTGGGAAAAATGAAAATTGGGAGAAGGCATGGGTAAAGGGGGAGGTTGCCTCCTGGTTGCTTTGATTTTCATTTTGAAATTTTTGGATTTTGTGTCAAACTTGGGAATGGTGATAGATACATGGGTAGATGTATTTTTCCCAAGTAGGTATAGGTTCCACAAAGTTATCCACGAAGTTTGGAAATTTTTGGAAATTTATGGAATTTCTGGCGCGTTTCTGAAATTTAGCTAGAAAATCAGATTTTAGGCGTATCAGTCGACTGACACTGTTGCCAGTCGACTGCCAGAGGCTGATTTATGTATCAGTAGCTGGTTTGGAGTCCAAATGATAAGGAACTAGTATATGGGGGCCTAGTACACTGTGTTTATGGTCATTGGGAATGTTAAGAACCAATAATTGGGATATTATTGGGTTCTTTTTGATGTGTGGCAAAGGGGGAGAAATATTGGGTTTAAGTGGGAAACTAATACCTTTGCTAGAAACCCTAGGTTTAGGGGGAGCTAAGCTTAAGAGGGAGCATGATTGCTCCCTTCTTGGCGTAAGGGCAACCTTGGAGAGGTTCTTAAAAAGCCTTTGTAAGTCCAATGTAGGGGGAGCTTGGGAGAAGCTTTAAAAAGCCCGGTTTGTGTGGAAAAATCCTAGCTTGGAGGGCTAGGTGGGAAAATTCCTAACTTGGAGGGTTAGATGTGAAAAATTCCTAACTTGGAGGGTTAGGTGGTGAAATTCCTAGCTTGGAGGGCTAGGTGTAAAATTCCTAACTTGGAGGGTTAGGTGTGGGATGCCTTGGGATAGGATCCAGTTATGCATTGCATATGCATTCATTTAGCATGGTTTTTGCTACTTACTACTATCTTGCTTTCCTAACTTAAACGGATTGCCAAACATCAAAAAGGGGGAGATTGTTGGAGCAATCGGCCCTAAGATGGTCCGGTGTGACCATGGGTTTTAATGTTTGGGCAAAGGGTTTACGTTAGGTTTACCCTTGTGTATTTGATATGCGTATGTTGAGTGTGCAGGTTGTACATGTACGCATATGGACTTGACGGGACGGCCTCGGTACGGTGAAGGATGGCATGGAGGCAAGTTGGAGGCTTGCGTGCGCATCCGAGGACCTTGGTGAGCAGGGACGATGAGCTGATGGGCGCGGACTTCGAGCATGCGTGAAGGATGGCATGGAGGCAAGCTAGAGGCTTGCGTGCATCCGAGGGACGGGAGCCGAAGATGAAGAGGGTGCGAAGGCAACAGTCGAGGCTGCGGAGGAGGAGTCAGTCGAGTCGTGAGGGTCGAGTGCTGTGTGAATGTACTCGGGAAGGGATTCAGCTAGGGACCAGTCGACTGCCCTTGAGGTAGTCGACTGGTAGGTGGCTGGTGAGCTGGCAAATTCGAACGTTGGGAGTGTCAACGGTCGAATTTGGCTGACACCAGTCGACTGCCCTGGGGGCAGTCGACTGGTAGCGAGAAATCAGCCCCGAGTCCTATTTAAAGAGGACTTTGTGGTGGCTGAGTTTCTTGACGAAACTTGCTTGGATAGGGTAAGTTAGTAGTCTTGTATACTCAGGAAGTGTCCTTGGTGTTGTGGCGAGTTTCTCCACCCACAAGGAGCGACGAGTTCTAGCCGGAGGTTATCCGGGGATTGATCCACCGACAGATTGTTGGATTAGTCATCCGACCAGGGTGGATACCAACTAAAATCGCCGTGTTAGCATTGGTTAGTGATTTTATTATTGTTTTACTATTATTTCCGCTGTGCAAACTAACCGTGTAGGAACAAGAATTCGGCGAAACGCTATTCACCCTCCCTCTAGCGTACGAAACGATCCTAACATTAACAGGCGCCCGTGAGGGATCTTGGGCGCCCATGACAGAGTTGAGGCGCCCGAGTGCTTCTCGGGCGCCTGAGTCAGGGTGGTTAGCCTTTTGGCAGGTTTGACTGCCTTGAAGTCTGAAAAAGAAAGGGGCGCCCGTAAGGGTCTCGGGCACCCGTGTTGACCAGGTTTCACCGCGTTGACTAGGTTTGACCAATCACTAATTGACCCAATCAAGTCCTAGATCTTAGTACAATTCCATTCAAGGCTTAGTTTGATGAGTTATTTTTGAAAAAATGTTGAATTAATTTTAGAAACATGTTGAATTAGTTTTAGAAAAAATGTTGAATTAGTTTTAGAAAAAATGTTGAATTAATTTTAAAAAAAATGAATTAATTTTAGAAACATGTTGAAAAGTTGGATTGAACTACATCATTAGGTCCTAGACATCTCACCCAGGTCTAAGTGGCAAAACAGGTTTCCTTATCTGTTTTGTGAGATGTATTATTTTTATCTCTGAATTAGTGTTAAATCTAAGATTTAATTAAAACATGTGTTAGATTCAAATTTATCAAATAGTAAATTGAATTTGAGTTTCGATAATTGGCTTCCAGGTCTTGGCGAGGCACAGAGGCCTTCTTTGGCCGTAGTCTTATTGGAGCAACAACCATTTCCTTGACAAAGCCTTTTACCGAAAGTTCATTTTCAAATTATTGTTGAAAAATTTTGGTCTAACTAGCTAGGTTTTGGATCGGTAGCTTCGGCTAGTTCCACCTTACTAAATAGACCAAGTAAGGTACGCCTACCTCACTTGACCTTATTAGAAGGGTTTCCCCTAACGTACTATCATCTCACCTCCACCTAATACTATGTTGTTCAAGTTTTAAGTAAGTCATTTGTCCTTAAACTAATCATTCCTATGTCTAAACAAATAATAAAAATTGCAAAAATAAAATAAATAAGCAATCAAGCAATTTAAAATAAAATTATCTACTTATAAAGATGGTTTTTATATTAGCTCCCCCTGGATTGAAGCCTTGATAAGGGTTAGGTAAGATGTGAATTTGTCCTTGGGATCAATATTGGTTTGGTCCAGCTGCTTATTCAAACATAGCTTTGGGACCCATGCTGGACTCGGGTTCTAGGTTGGTTCAATACTAAATAATAAGAGCGTGTCGCAATTTGGTTCGATAGCCTAATCCGGATCGATTGAAAACAGATTTCTATTTTCCAAGAATCAAGTCAAGATTCTTGGAATCCGAGGTGAATCATTCCAAAGCAACTCTGAGTTCCTTGACTTGATTTTTCAAGGAAGAATTCTCTTCCTCAAGCTTTTGAACTTGAGTTGAGTTTCCTTCTTGAACTGGTTCAGTCAAGGAACTCGAGTTGACTTCCTCTTTCAGGAGTTTTACTTCCTGTCGGAGGGTTTCAACTCGGATGTTGGCTTTCACCAATTTGCAAGACAATTAAGAAATTAAATCATAAAGTTCGGATTCTGGATAACCTCTTACCGTGATTTGTCCGTCCTCCGAGATCGAAAGCTTTCCGGTGCCGACATCCTCGTCTGGTTCTGATTCCGTTCCGGAGTCGATGTCTTCCGAGGTGGTCAAGGCGAGTAGATTCGAGTGCGGAGTTTCTTCTTCTTCTTCTTCCGAGGACGATTCGTCCCAGGTGCCTTGAAGAGCCTTCTTCTTCTGAGCCTTTTGTTCTCTTTCAGGTTGGGGCATTCTGATCTGAAATGTCCCTTCTTGTTGCACTCGTAGCATGTTATGTTACCTTTGTTCTTCTAGCTTATCGAGGGTTCAGATGGATCTTCCTTCTTCCGATTTGACTTCTTCTTGTTCGTTTGGTTTTTAGCTCCTTGTAGTAGTCGCGAGCTAACCGGACCAGTTTTGGATGATCCCCTTCATCGTCGTCTGATTCTGAGTCTTGAGTCGGACTCGGGTACTGGTTGAACCTTCCTTTTCTGAGATCTTCCTGGAGTTTTCCTGCAACAAACGCAATACTCTTCTCAACCAATGCAGTATTAGTTTGTTCGTGTAATTCTAACTCAAAAATAATTCGTCTAGCTTAATTTCGAAAAGGTTCCGGGAATCCTTGTAGGCATCCACAATAGACGCCCATAATGTGTTCCTTGGGAACGAGTTTAGGGTATACCTTATTAGGTCACGGTTTCGACCTTGTGACCTTTGTGTGCAGCCCATTCATCAGCTCCTGGATTCTTGCGTGGAGTTGTGCTGCGATTCGCCTTCGTGCATCTTTATCGTGTAGAGTCTGTTGAGCAACAGATCTCTTTTGCTGATCCGCGTATCAGACGTACCTTCGTGCAGTTCGATGAGTTTGTTCCAGAGTCCTTCGCGCTGCTGAAGGGTCTGACGCGGTTCAGTTCTTCTTTCGTCAGGTCACATTGCAGTGTGTATGTAGCTTTTGCGTCGGCCTTGATCTTCTTCTTGAGTGGACCGTCCCACTTAGTGTAGCTTTGCACCACGCCTTCTACATTTTTGGGTATCTCTAGTCCAGCCTGGATGATGATCCACATGTCCACCTGAGTTTNACAACATGGTTGACACCTAAATCCTCTAACCTTTGAGGATTGACTTTGGGACCCAATAGAAATGCTTTCTAATTGGGTTGACCAAGTACTCCTTAGGAATCCACTTCCTATCTAGGGCTTTTGCATTAGATTATCCTCTAGCAAGTAGGCAATGATAGGATTTTTCATTACTGGATTTTCCAAAACTTAATCCCTCTTTCTTAAAACTTGCCCTTTGGCTCTCAATGATCATGTTTAGGATTTTTGAGCCAATTTTAAATTTTCTAAGAGCTTTAGTAAGATTATCTGTGGGATCGTTTAGAATCGATAGAGGGGGGTGAATATCGATCGACAATTTTCGAAAAACTGAGAGCAATTATGCAGCGGAAAAATTCAATGCTAACACTGTTATTTTTTACTTGGTTCGGAGTCGTGGTCAGCTCCTACTCCAAGGCTCACGGTCCTTGACCGTTTACGATGGGCAATTCTATATTCCGAGAAAATATTACAAGTTTGAAGTTGAATACAGAATTAAAAAATACAACAATTAAAACTTTATACCGACGACCGGAGAGGATTGAAGATTGAAGCCTCAGGTCGTCGTTGGCGCTTGAGACTTGAGCACGGAGCGTTTGGAGCAGAGCGCTTGAAAGAAATCGTTGGAAGAAGTTATATACTGAAGCAAGGGGGTGAACCCCTATTTATACTGAGTCCTTGGGCGCCTATGTTGAACGGGGCGCCTGACACGTGACCTTCCCTGCACGAATCTCCATCTGCAGACTTGGCCAGCGCTTATCCCTTCAACTGGGGCACCTGAGCTGACTAGGGCGCCTGTATCAACACAAGCACCTCATATGTTGATGTGGAGGCTTGCTTCGAGTGCGCTTGGAAGAACCCTTGTCTGGGGCGCCTATCACCATACAAGCGCCTGTTCAAACAGGCGCCTAACCTCATTCAGGCGCCTAGGAGCAGAAACCTTCAACCCTTTGTTTCTACAATCAGGGTTAGTTCCAAAGCACAAATAATAGACAAATGATATATGGTTAATCACAGTTAACAACCTGAGCTGTCTTGGTTCTGACTTTGGGCTTCCAAAATGGAACCCTAAGTTGAACCGACGCCTGGTGTTCCCTCCTACAGGGAACGCGTCCTCACCTACTCCTCTCAGAAGAGTTTATCTTTTTGCCAACCGGCTCCTCCGGTTGGACTTTTGTCCAATCCTCCGGATCAGGTCTTTGTGCCTAGTCCGCAACCAGGACTTATTACCCAGCTTCACTTACCAGGTCTTCGATGCCCAACCCTCGGCTAGAACTTATTGCCCAATTCCTCGAATCAGAACTTCATGCCCAGTCCGCGACCAGGACTTATTGCCCAACCCTATGTCAGGACTTCGGTGCCCAGCCCGCGGCCAGGACTTATTGCCCAATTCCTAGAATCAGGACTTCATGCCTAGTGTACCTAGGACTTTTCCTGCACACTTGAGTAACATCGTTAGAACACAAGATAACCTTAACTTATGAACCCTTTGCCATTATCAAAACACAAGTTCGATCTTGGTGCTTCCGGCACCAACAATCTCCCCCTTTTTGATTTATGGCAACCAGGTTCAAAAAGTTAAGTTTAAAGCATTTAAAGCACACATAATAAGCATGTTTATTCTAAGAAAAAATATTTACTAAGCTCCCCCTGAAATAGAACTTCTTCCCTTGAAGCTTTCAATGATATGCAGTTTTAAAAAAAACTAAGTGTATAAATTTTGACCAAGTGTTTTTTGAATCAAACCAAAGCATTTGCACACTTACAATGATTTTTCATTTAAAAAATTATTGCGCACTTAAAAAACTTTTTGCACTTAGAAGATAATTTTTCACTTAGAAAATATTTGCAAAACCAATTTCACTTAAACCACATTAAAAAAAATTTCACTTAGACAAATTTTCACTTATCCAATTTTTGCAAAAAATTTTTACTTAACCAATTTTTGCAAAAAGTTTACTTGAAAAAATGTTCACTTAACCAATTTTGCAAAAAAAAAAAAATCACTTAACAAATTTTGTAAAAAAAATTTCACTTAACCAATTTTGCAAAAAAAATTTCACTTAACCAATTTTTGCAAAAAGTTTACTTGAAAAAATTTTCACTTAACCAATTTTTTCCAAAAAATTTTTTTCACTTAACCAATTTTTCCAAAAAAAATTTCACTTAAAAATATTTTGCTTAGAAAAAAATTTTGTCACTTGAAAGTTCAACTTTACTTTTTGAAAAAAGATAAAAAATTTAAAACTTTGAAAATTTTACTCTCTTTCTTTTCTCTCTCCCCCTTTGTCATATATCAAAAAAAATTATAGAGATCTAATTGCAAATCAATTTTGAATCAGAGTTAGTAAAAAAAATTTTAAGTACGTATTGAACCAACTCTAGTGAATTTAAGCAATAAAAAGGATCAAACCAATTAAACTGACCTTGTTCTGGTCCTGTCTAACCCAGTTAGCTACTTACTAACTGTTATATAACAGTAGCTTTCACTAGGGTTAGTCAAGTTAAGTGATCTGATCAAGTTAGATTTTCTAAGCTTGAACACTTAACTTGATTGTTGTTCAATTGTATTTATCGCCCCAACTACTCTAGATGCATTGACTTAAAGCATCTTGAGTCAAGGCATAGATCTAAGCATCTCAACCCAGTCTAAGTTATCAATCAAAGTACCCTAGGGTGCTTGTGAGATGCTGGCGTCTAGATCTATAGGTGCATGCAATTATAGGGTTAAAGCCTAAGCTAAGTCTATTTACGAGAAACCCTAGTTTAAAAGGGGGTAATTTTTGAAAAATCTAAGTTGGAAAACCATTTTAAATTTCAAGACTTAATAAAAGAAATGATTTTTCAAAAGATATTAAATGCTAATTTTTGAAAAATTTATGAAAATATAAAAGCTTTTTGAAAAGAAAATAGAACAGTCCTATTCTACTAAGCATAACCCTTAAAGTATGACTCAAAATGTGAAGCAGATAAATAAATAGCCAACTATGAAACAGATAAATAAGTAGTAGTAGTGAAAGTCAACAGGTCAACACAAGGATCAAACCAAGTTAATAACAAGTCAACCCTACCAAGTAGGGAAAGTCAAATAATCCGGAATACAATCAGATAATCAGGAAAACCATTCATGTCTAGGAAGATGGGCCAGGGGGCCAAAATGGACCGGGGGTCCACAACCGGAACATAGACATCATCTCGTTGTGACGAGCCTGGTTTGCCTCGTGTTCGGCTCGAAGGGCGTCCATGTACTCGACGTGATGGGCCTGGTTTGCATCGTGTGGCCTGAAGGGCGTCCATGTACTCGACGTGATGGGCCTCCATCTCCTCTCGGAGACTGTGGACCTCCGTCTGTAATCGTGTCAAGCGCTGGTCGGTAGTCGGTGGTGGAGGCTCTCGTAGATGCTCCTCGATCTCGGCGGCGAGATCGGCTACGTCGACGTCTACCTCGTCATCCGAGTCGACTTGGTGTCGAGCCCCTCGTCGTCTCCACGACAGAACCCCGGTGGCCGAGATATCTATGGCCGCTAAAGAAAAGTTCCTAGCCCCTATCTCATCAAACTCTGTCGTAGTAATGACCTCCCCAGCAGTGATGTCGCGACCATGGTGATGAAGGAGGGAGGTGATAATGCGACAATAGGGCGTGCGTACTCGGGAATGGGTGGATATGCTAGACACATAAATGATCGTCTGGAATATGTGGAGACCAATGTCTATGTCCAGATGGTGGATCATTACGTAAAACAGGAAAGTGTGGAAGGGTCGCATAGCTGCAACATCTCGAGTGGTCAATGGAAGAACACAACGAACTAGGACTCTATAGAGGGTGTAATCCTGAACACGTAGATCAACGGACTGAAATCTCTGAACCGTCGAATCTCTCGCATCTCCGAAAAAATAGGAATAGAGAATGTCAAGGGTGATGTGTGAATAGGGGGATCAAAGGGAAGGTATGTTGGAGGATAATAGCAAAAAGTGGACTGAGAGGGTTGTAGTCTAAGAAACCGGTTAAATAGAGTTGGTGTGATAGTAAGTGGGATGGTCTGTACAGTGGTAGTGTAACAAAGGTCATCAAGTTTGATCAGGTTATTATAGAATTCAGTACATAAGATTGTGTTGACTGAATGGGTACAATAAACCAGTTGGTCTAGCTGATAAAAGTTAATGACATCTGTGGCTAAGGGGCAAGACTGAATAAAAAAAACTTCTGTTTAAATAGTATGCCTTGATGGGTTTATAGGTGGTATGTGCAAATTTATTGAATAAGGCTAGGGTTGGGAACCTAGGGTTTGGGCTAGGCTTGGCCCCGGGGTCGGTTTGCGTAACTCGGCGTTTACTAAACAAGTAGGAAAACAATTATGCACTTATTTACCGAAAAAATCAACCATAAATGCTTAATTAAATCATACCGGGGCGGCATTGTGAAAATAGAGTGATCAAGGACGAGTGAAGAGCTCTAGGGTGCCTTAGAAGGGAGAGGAATATGAGGGGAGTTCGGTTTGGTGTGGTGGAAAAGGGCTGGGCGTGAAGGGTTTATATAGCCTATCATGGGCGCCCGTGAGGGTTTCTTGGGCGCCCGTGACAGGCTTGAGGCGCCCGAGATCAGTGAATTTAGGCTTTTGGTAGGTTTGACTGCCTTGAACGCCGAAAAAGCATGGGGCGCCCGTGTTGACCGAGTTTGACCGTGTTGACCAGGTTTGACCAAGCAATAATTAAACCAATCAAGTCCTAGATCTTAGTATAATTGCATTCAAAGCTTAGTTTGATAAGTTATTTTTGAAATCATATTGAATTAATTTTTGAAAAATATTGAATTAATTTTTGAAAAAAATATTGAATTAATTTTTGAAAAAATATTGAATTAATTTTTTGAAAAAAATATTGAATTAATTTTTGAAAAAATATTGAATTAATTTTTTGAAAAAATATTGTCGAGTTGGGTTGAACTACTTTATTGGGACCTAGACATCTCACCCAACTCTGAGTGACAAAACAAGTTTCCCTATCTGTTTTGTGAGATGTATTATTTTTATCTTTGAATTAATGTTAATTCTAAGATTTAATTAAAACTTGTGTTAGATTCAAATTTATCAACTAGTAAATTGAATTTGAGTTTTGATAATCGGCTTCTAGGTCTTGGCGAGGTACAGAGGTCTTCTTTGGCCGTAACCTTATTGGAGCAACAACCCTTTCCTTGATAAAGCCTTTTACTAAAAGTTCATTTTCAAATTACTTCTTGAAAAATTTTGGTCTAACTACTTAGGTTTTGGATCGGTAGCTTCGGCTACTTCCACCAGACTAAATAGACCAAGTAAGGTACACCTTACCCCACTTGACCTTATTAGAACGACTTCCCTAACGTACTATCATCTCACCTCCACCTAATACTATGTTGTTCAAGTTTTGAGTAAATCATTTGTCCTTAAACTAATCATTCCTATGTCTAAACAGAATAATAAAATTTGCAAAAATAAAATAAACAAGTAATCAAGTAATTTTTTAAAAAAATCTAATTATAAAGATGATTTTTATATTAGCTCCCCCTGGACTAAAGCCTCGATAAGGGTTAGGCAAGATGTGAATCATGTCCTTGAGGATCCAATATTAGTTTGGTCCATCTTGTTTATTCAAACATAGCTTTGGGACCCATGCTTGGACTCGGGTTCTAGGTTGGTTCAATACTGAATAATAAGAGCGTTGTCGCGATTTGGTTCGATAGCCTAATCCGGATCGATTGAGAACAGATTTTGTTTTCCAAGAATCATGTCAAGATTCTTAGAACCCGAGGTGAATCGTTCCAAAGCAACTCTGAGTTCCTTGACTTGATTTTTCAAGGAGGAATTCTCTTCCTCAAGCTTTTGAACTTGAGTTGAGCTTCCTTCTTGAACTGGTTCGGTCAAGGAACTCGAGTTGACTTCCTCTTTTAGGAGTTTTACTTCCTGTCGGAGGGTTTCAACCCGGATGTTGGCTTTCGTTAATTTGCAAGACAAGTAAGAAATTAAATCATAAAGTTTGGATTCCGGATAACCTCTTACCGTGATTTGTCCGTCCTCCGAGATCGAAAGCTTCCGGTTCCGACGTCCTCATCTGGTTCTGATTCCATTCCGAAGTCGATGTCTTCCGAGGCGGTCAAGGCGAGTAGATTCGAGTGTGGAGTTTCTTCTTCTTCTTCCGAGGATGATTCATCCCAGGTGGCTTGAAGAGCTTTCTTCTTCCAAGACTTTTTGTTCTCTTTCAGATTGGGGCACTCTGATTTGAAATGTCCCTTCTTGTTGCACTCGTAGCATGTTATGTTACCTTTGTTCTTCTGGCTCGTCGAGGGTTCAGATGGATCTTCCTTCTTCCGTTTTGACTTCTTCTTGCTCGTTTGGTTTTTGAGCTCCTTGTAGTAGTCGCGAGCTAACCAGACCAGTTTTGGATGATCCCCTTCATCGTCGTCTGATTCCGAGTCTGAGTCGAACTCGGGTATTGGTTGAAGCTTCTTTTTTTTAAGATCTCCCTGGAGTTTTTCCTACAACAAACGTAATACTCTTCTCGACCAATACAGTATTAGTTTGTTCGTGTAATTCTAACTCAGAAAATAATTTGTCCAGCTTAATTTCGGAAAGGTTTCTAGAAACCTTGTAGGCAACTACCAAAGACGCCCACAATGTGTTCCTTGGGAACGAATTTAGGGTATACCTTATTAGGTCACGATTTTTGACCTTGTGACCTATTGTGTGCAGCCCGTTCATTAGCTCCTGGATCCTTGCGTGGAGCTGTGCTGCTGATTCGTCATCGTGCATCTTTATCGTGTAGAGTCTGTTGAGCAGCATATCTCTTTTGTTGATCCGCTATCAGACGTACCTTCGTGCAGTTCGATGAGTTTGTTCTAGAGTTCCTTCGCGCTACTGAAGGGTCCGACGTAGTTTAGTTCTTCTTTCGTCAGGCCGCATTGCAGTGTCGGTGTAGCTTTTGCGTCGGCCTCGATCTTCTTCTTGAGTGGACCGTCCCACTCAGTGTAGCCTTGCACCATGCCTTCTGCATTTTTGGGTATCTCTAGTCCATCCTGGATGATGATCCACATGTCCACCTGAGTTTTCAGGTGGACCTCCATCCTACTCATCCAATAGGAGAAATCTTCTCCTGAGAAGAGTGGTGGTCTGGCGGTGCTATATCCCTCTTGCATGGCCATTTAATGTTTAACTGAAAAATTTACAACAAAAAACTTATCCCAAGACTAAGTCTTGGATTAGCAGTGCGGCAGAAAAAATAGTAATAAGAAAAATCGAGTGGTGTTGCACCAACCTCAATTAACGAAAAAATTATGAGAAAAAAAAATTATAATCCGAAAAATCACTCAACTGGTGGTTGCACCAGATTTGAGTCACCCACTCTGATACCACTTGTGGGATCGTTTAGAATCGATAGAGGGGGGGGGGTGAATATCGATCGATAATTTTCAGAAAACTGAGAGCAATTATGCAGCGGAAAAATTCAATGCTAACACTGTTATTTTTTACTTGGTTCGGAGTTACGATCGGCTCCTACTCCAAGGCCCAAGGTCCTTGACCATTTACGATGAGCAATTCTATATTCAGAGAAAATAGTACAAGTTTGAAGTTGAATACAGAATTAAAAAATACAACCAATTAAAACTTTATACCGACGACCAGAGAGGATTGAAGATTGAAGCCGCGGGTCATCGTTGGCGCTTGAGACTTGAGCATAGAGCGTTTAGAGCAGAGTGCTTGAAAGAAATCGTTGGAAGCAGTTATATACTGAAGCAAGGGGGTGAACCCCTATTTATACTAAGTCCTTGGGCGCCTGTGTTGAAGGGGGTGCCTGACACATGACCTTCCTTGCGCGTATCTCCATCCGCAGACTTGGCCAGCGCCTATCCCTTCAACTGGGGCGCCTGTATCAACACAGGCGCGTCAGATGTTGATGTGGAGGCTTGCTTCGAGTGTGCTTGGCAGAACCCTTGTCTGGGGCGCCTATCACCATACAGGCGCCTGTTCAAATAGGCGCCTGACCTCATTCAGGTGCCTGGGAGTAGAAACCTTCAACCCTTTGTTCCTGCAACCAGGGTTAGTTCTAAAGCACAAATAATAGACAAATGATATATGGTTAATCACATTTAACAGCCTGAGCTATCTTGGTTCTGACTTTGGGCTTCCAAAATGGAACCTTAGGTCGAACTGACGCCTAGTGCTCCCTCCTACGGGGAATGCGTCCTTACCTACTCCTCTCAGGAGAGTTTACCTTTTTGCCAACCGGCTCCTCTGGTTGGACTTTTACCCAATCCTTCGGATCAGGTCTTCATGCCCAGTCTGCAACCAAGACTTATTACCCAGCTTCACTCACCAGGTTTTCGGTGCCCAACTCTCGGCCAGGACTTATTGCCCAATTCCTCGAATCAGGACTTCGTGGCCAGTCTACGACCAGGACTTATTGCCCAACCCTATGTCAGGACTTCGGTGCCCAGCCCTCAACTAGGACTTATTGCCCAATTCCTAGAATCAGGACTTCGTGCCTAGTGTACCTATGACTTTTTCTGCACACTTGAGTAACATCGTTAGATCACAAGATAACCTTAACTTATGAACCCTTTGTCATTATCAAAACACAAATTTGATCTTGGAGCTTCCGACACCAACATTATCTATCTTTTCTCTTAATTCCTTATTTTCTTCTTCTAAGCATGAATCATTTAAACTAGAAGAACAAGTAGCATGCATATCATCCCTAATTGCCATGGATTCTAATTTTTTATTTAGCATGCAAATTTCATTTTTCAAATGTTTGATTTTCTTCCTAGCTTTAAACAAGTCATCATTTGTGCTAGAAATTATCTTAACTAAAGTGGTAGTGGGTAGATTATATACCTCATTTATCGAGACGTCCAAATCCGAAGTTGAGTCTCCCCCTTTACTTGAGCTCCCTTCATCTTCACTTGAGCTCTTCCCTTCTTCAATTTCGGATGATGTGGAGGCTATTTCTTTAATTCCCATTAAAGCAAAATGTGACACATGATGCTCTTCCTCTTCCGATGAAGATGACTTATCCCATTTTACCTTTAAACTTTGCACCTTCTTCCCCTTTTCTTTTGTTTTCTTCTTTCTTCTTTCCTTCATTTTTCTTCAAAAGAGGGCATTCATCTCTCATATGTCCTTCTCCTTGACAATTATAACATATGATCTTCCTTGTTATACTTTTGCTCCTTGAATTTTTCCTACCATAAGATTTGTTAGTTGAAAAATGTTTATACGCTTTCCTCATTTTTCTTACCATGTAAGCTTCCGCATTACTATCCATGGATGCACTTGATTCTTCCGAGTCAGATGAGAGAGCCTTCTTCTTTTTACCTTTTCCCTTGTTTGCCACAAGGGCTATACTTTTTGGTTTGTAGTCTTCTTCAATTGCTCCTCCAATCCGAGTTTCATGGAGCTCCATGGTTGAGAAAAATTCTTCTAGAGAGGTTTTCTCTAGATCCTTGGATATATAATATGAGTCCACCATTGAGCTCCAATTTGATGTTCTTGGGAAGACATTGATGGCTTTTATCAATATGACTCGGTTTGAAAGTTGCTCTCCTACACTTGTTAGTCCACTAAATATTTCTTTAATTCTAGCATGCAAATTTGATATTTTCTCCCATTTATCAAGCTTGATGTTGTTGAGTTGAGATCGGAGTGTTGGTGCAAGTTGCATCAGTGATGCCCTCTTCTAAATGTGTTAATGTTTAACAATATACTTAAGTCAGTGATACATTGAACAAAGGAAGGGGAGTTAAGAGAGGAGTAACCAAAGTAAAGAAAAGTCCTAGTTAACCTAGGCACTAAGACCTGGTGAGTGAAGCTGGGCACTAAGACCTGGTGAGTGAGGCTGGGCACTAAGTCCTGGCAAAAGGGTTGGGCACCAAAGACCTGCTCGGAAGGTGGGCACTAAGTCCTGGTCGAGGACTGGGCAAGAAGACCTGGCCGAGGGTTGGGCACCGAAGTCCTGGTCGAGGACTGGGCAAGAAGACTTGGCCGAGGGTTGGGCACCGAAGTCTTGGACTTAGGGTTTGGGCACAAAGTCTTGGTCCGAGGGATTGAGCAACTTAGCTGAGCGATGACTAAGGACAGAAGTAGAGACGGATTGGGGTTCGGACGTCTCAAGATCAGAGAGTGTCGGAGGCTAAGTAAAAGTCCACCCGAAGGACTGGGTGGCAACCGGCTCCTGAAAGGAGTAGGTGAAAGGCGCGTTCTCGGGGGTGAGAACTTGCGTCGGTTCAACCTAGGGTTTCGTGGAAATCCGAAGTCAGAACCAAGTCCTTAAGGTTAATATTGTGTGTATATTTGCTTTGTATTCATGTATCTTACAAGTACCAAGAATGGAAGACAAAGCAGAGAAACAACACACAACGCACTTGGTAGCCTAGAAGTCAGGCGCCCCCATGGAATCAGGCGCCCCCATCAATAGGGGCGCCTGAGTTAAAGAAGAAAAAAACAGTTCTGCAAAGGAACACAGAACAGGCTTCCATTCAGGTGCCCGGGAGGATACAGGCGCCCGAGTTCATGTAGGCGCCCTGGTCAAAGGTTTTATCAGCTGCGACGAGTTCGGCGTGGGGATAAAGTTTGACCAAGTCTATAGGGGTGCCCCTATCATCACAGGCGCCCGTATGAAGCCTATAAAAGGGGCTTCGACCCCTCTGCTTCAGACACAACTTTCCAGAGCCATTCTGATCATTCTGACCGACGACAACGCGCTAAAGATGAGGCTCTACGACCGGGAGGCTCCAGGAGGAAGTGCGCGGTACTTTGGAGGTCCAGATCGGTCGAGCTTCAAACCTTGTTCTGTTCGGTTTGCTTTTTATTATTCTGCATTTAAGTTTCTATATTTGTGCTTGTAATTATCAACTATAAGACGGGTTTTCTCCGCCTCTGAAAATTCCAGAAAGGAGACCAATAGTGGACTCGCACCGAATACATAGGCCTTGGACGTACTGACCCAGGGGGGTCGGGAACCAAGTAAATAAATCTCGCGTGTCTGCTGTGTCTGTTTGTTTTATTCGTTCTATTTTACTTTTCCGCTGCACTAACGCTCTGAGTCTAGAACGATCGACAAGTTTTCTACGAAGTTTTTCAAGGTCGATATTCACCTCCCTTTATCGACGGCACCGGTCCTACAAGTGGTATCAGAGCCAGACCGCTCTTCACCGGACTAACCGCCGACGGAGCAACGACGCCAAGAGTTGAGGGGGAGCCCAGGGGTGAATCAGGTATAATTTTTTTAATGTCTATTTTTAAATTCCAAATTATATGCTTCACGTGCAGGGAGAGAGGACAGTACAAAAGTCAGTGTCCTACTCGTAAGAATCGTTCCTCACCGGCAGCAAAGGAGGCACCAACGCCAGAAGTCCGGAGGAACAAGGACCACATCAGATGCTTCAAATGTGAGAAATACGGACACTACAAAAATAAATGTCCGGCAAAGGTACGTAAAATTTATGTTCCAAAATTTTTAAATTTCCTGCACTTTCTTATGTAAATTATTTAGATAATTTTTCTGAAAAATTAAATTGTGTAAATAATCAAATTAATGTCTTGCATGATCAACTAGATAATGTAGACAGTAATAAACTATCAAAAATTAACTCTTTAATTATCAATATCAATAAATTAATCTGTAATTAATTCTGAAATTAATTGTAATTTTGAAATTAGATCTGTTAAAGTTACTGAAATTAATACTTAAAATTCTGACAATTTTAATCCTTTAGATAATTATGAATTCAAATTTGAAAATTCTTGGTATAAATCTGAACTCAAATTTGAAAATCCTAAGTGTTGGAATCCGAATGGCTAGAGAGGGGAGGGGTGAATATAGCCAATCACTTGGACTTTGAAACTTATCAAATTTCTGCACTTAGATTTGTTAGTAGCACAGCGGAAGTAGCAAACACAGAGTATGCAGAAAAACATAAAACGTAAGCAAACTAACACAACTAGCAAGATCGCTAACAAGGAGGATTTACAAGGTTCGGGGATAATTTCCCCTATTCCTTGATCCCTTGATCGTCAGCAGATCAAGCCCCGGTGAACATCGGATAGAAAGCAACCTCCTTCTCGGTGGAGTAACCTCTCCACAGCGTTTCAATCAAGGATATAGTTTAAGCACAATGAAACACAAGAAAGATCTTACTTAGCACTTAGCAAAGACAAGAACACAGCAAGCTTTCTCCGAGCTCCACCCAGCGACGATCTCACGCAAGAACCCTTTCCCCGTGTCTTCTCGCTTTCGGACTAAAAGCCACTTGTTCCTTCCTCCAAGTGCTTAAGCAAGGGAACGGTTGCTTCACTGATTTCAGATGCTTGCTCAAGATGATGAAACTTCAGAACACACAAGCAAGCAAGGATGTGGAGAACACAATCGCGCAGCAAGAACAAGCCAGAAGCTGATTCAGCGAACTCTTCTACTTTGCTCTTCTCCTCTCCGCCTTTTGTTTCTCCACTGAGCACAGGTGACACCATCTCACAGCAGCCTCCAGCTGCTTACCTGCCAACGCCAGCTACCACTGAGCTCTCCCTGGACTCCCTGAGCTTCCCTCAGCCAAGCTTCAGTCAGCAGCTCCAGTCTGCAGCTCCAGCCGTTGCAACCTGAGATGGAAAACGGACAAACCTGCTCCAAGGAAAGGACACCTTTGACTCTCCTTGAGGGTTTGAATCCTCCCCTATCACCTGCAGCTTAATCAGATCATTAGAGCAGTATATCAAACAGAAAATCAAGCATCAGAGATGAAACACAGAGAATCGGATACGCTCAGACGCGATCAGAGCGTCTAACAATGCATTTTGAATTAAAGTGATCGGTCACCGGACCGATCAGAGAGCCTCCTGATCGGTCACCGGACCGATCAGGCTGGGTCCAGACCGATCAGGCTTCGTCCTGATCGGTCCCCAACGCTCAATCAGAAATCGCGATTTCTTTGGGACTCTCCTGGATCGATCACCAGACCGATCCCAGGTTATGGATCGATCACCAGACCGATCCACCCCTTTACTGGGCGATTTCTGAGCTTCGCAGTCCAAACCTCCTGATCGGTCACCGGACCGATCAGGGATCCTCCTGATCGGTCACCAGACCGATCAGGTCATGACCAGACAGATCAGGCTCAGTCCTGATCGATCATAGGGAGGAACCCGCGACGCTGAATCGTTCTCCAGAACGATCTGTATAGTGATCCTGATCGGTCACCAGACCGATCAGGAGCAGATCAGCAAGGGAACTCAACCTCACTGTGTGCTCCCTGATCGGTCACCAGACCGATCAGGAGCCAAGCAGTGGGTGAAACGCATACTCCCTGATCGATCACCAGACCGATCAGTCATCGCTGGATCAGTCACCAGACCGATCCACGAAGGAGCACCGTGCCAACTCCCTGATCGGTCACCAGACCGATCCAGGGGCTCCAACCTAGCCCTCCAAGCTAGGGTTTCATCCAACCTAGCCCTCCAAGCTAGGACCTGACCCTCCAAGCCAGGATTTTTCACCTAACCCTCCAATTGGGACTTTTCACCTAACCTTCCAAGTTAGGGCTTTTCACCTAGCCCTCCAAGCTAGGACTTTTCACCCAACCTTCCGAGTTAGAACTTTCCACACCTAGCCCTCCAAGCTAGGACCTGGCCCTCCAAGCCAGGATTTTTCACCTAACCCTCCAAGTTGGGACTTTTCACCTAACCCTCCAAGTTAGGACTTTTCACCTAGCCCTCCAAGCTAGGAATTTTCACCCAACCCTTCCGAATTAGGACTTTTCAACACCTAGCCCTCCAAGCTAGGATTTTCCACACCTAACCCTCCAGGTTAGGATTTTCCAACACCTAGCCCTCCAAGCAAGGATTTCCCATAACCTGCCTAATCCTCGATCAGGACTTAACCATAATCATCATAATCATCAACCTAAACTAAAATCGGTGTCAACACCAAAACAACAATTAGGGTCAGACTGCATCAACACTAAGGATAATTACGAATTCAAATTTGAAAATCCTAAGGATAATCTAGAAATTAATTCGAAAAATCCTAAGGATAATCCAAAAATTAATTATGAAAATCTTAAGGATAATCCAGAAGTCAATTTTGAAATGCTTAAAAATATTATTTCTGAGGATAATTTTGAGGATATTGAAGATGAAATTCTTTTAGATAATAGTTTAATTATAGATAATATAGTAGATTATTACAAAACTCTAACTAGTGACCCAAATTACTCCACCTACCTTGAGGATATTCAACGATGTAATTTTGAAGATGAGGAGGATATGAAATTTTCAAAAATCAAGGTCATAGATAATAAAGTTCACAATGATTCAAATAAACCAGAATTATTGGAAAAACTTGAAAGGATAAATAAGGAAGAAATAGTAGATGAGTCAGAAATTTTCGAAATAATGAAAATTATGAACTTAAACCCACAACTGTTAATTAATCATTTCAACCTTAATAATTCAAATCTTAATTAAATCAAATTCAATTAAATCTTAATTAAATCAAATTCAAATTGATTAAATCATAATTAAATTCTAATTTATCCTAATTAATTCAATTAAATCTTAATTAAATCAAATTCAAATTATATTCAAATTAATTAAATCTTAATTAAATCAAATTCAAATTAATTCAAATTAATTCAATCTTAATTAAATCAAATTCGAATTAATTCAATTAAATCTTAATTAAATCAAATTCAAATTAATTTAAATTAATTCAATTAAATCTTAAATAAATCAAATTCAAATTAATTCAAAATTAATTCAATTAAATCTTAATTAAATCAAATTCAATTAAATCTTAATTAATTCAAATTAATTCAATTAAATCTTAATTAAGTCAAATTCAAATTAATTCAATTAAATCTTAAATAAATCAAATTCAAATTAATTCGAATTAATTCAATCCTTAATTAATTTAAATTAACTTAATTAATCCTTAATTAACTCAATTCCAATTAATTCTTAAATAACTTAAACTCAAACTAAATAAAATTTTACCCAAACTGAAACAATCAAAATTAACAACATTAAATATGTCAAAGTGGGTTGACATATTCACGGGTTCACACGACATGTATCAAATCGGGAATTTGATACATTTTTAGAAACTTAATTGAAATGTCTGTTGACTTGGTTAACTCATGCATAATTGTCATGTCATGCATCTGCTATTTTCCTTAATATATGTCATGTCATTCACGTTTAATTTTATGCATAAATTAGAACGGTTATAGGAAAAAGAATAATTGAAACTTGATCAACCTAGTATTAGGTGGAGGTGAGATGATAGTACGTTAGTGAAACCATCTGGTGGAACTAGCCGAAGCTACCGATCCAAAACCTAAACTAGTTAGACCAAAATCTCTCAAGAAGTAACTTAAAGATGAATTTTCTATAAAAGGCTTTGTCAAGGAAAGAGTTGATGATCCAATAAGGCTACGGCCAAAGAAGGCCTTGTGCCTCGCCAAGACCTGGAAGCCAATTACTGAAAATCAAATTCACTTTACTATTGCTAGATTTGAATCTAACACAAGTTTCAATTAAATCTTAAATTTAATGATAAATTAAGAAAAATAATTCAAGCATCTCACAATACACCTATAAGGCAACCATGCTTGCTGTATTGAGAAATCTAAAATGGGTGAGATGTTAAGGACTAATAAATTGAAGAATATTTTTCAAAACTATTTTCAAAATTACTAGAATATTTTTCTAAAAATATATTTTCAAAATAGTACTTCAACATAATAATGTTTTTATGGAATTCATGCATGTCTGATTGATTATATATTATATAATCTTCAAAAATTATATCATTTTGAAAAATTATTTGACTCACACAATTAGACACACGCCTCCTAGGACAACACTAAAGTTCCTTAAGACACTTAGATAGAGTCAAACGGTGTCGGGTACATGGGGAGTGTTTTCATTTAAAAAAAATTAAAACTCTGCGTTAAAATACTATCATTTGTGTTTCCGAAAAAGGCTTATGCTTTAAAAATTATATTTTAAAAAAAATTACCTGTTTCTTTGACTTTGATAAACCCTAAAGACACAGAGGAAGGTCCACTTTATGATCTACAAGGACTCCAAGGATGTGTCAAATTTAGGGGGAGTCTAAGTCAAAAGAAAATTCTTTGACAAGTTTTTGTTGGCAATTATTTTTGAAATTGTTAAACAACTCTTTTTGATCTGAACCAAATCCTAAAGACTCAGAGGAAGAGTACTTGTGGTCAACAAGCTTCCCAGGACTGGGTCAAGTTTACGGGGAGGTCAAATTAAAAGAATTATTTAATAACATGTTTTCATGAACTATATCTTCAAAATCATGCCGAAAATATATTAGGGGGCGTTTGGTTTGCATTTTCCAGTCTGTTTTCCATTTTCATTTTCTGTAGAAAATGCAGTTTTCTGGAAAACATGTTTGGTTTGCATTTTCCACCTTTATTTTCCAGTAAAAGTTGGGGTTCGGACGTCTCAAGATCAGAGAGTGTCAGAGGCTAAGTAAAAGTCCACCCGGAGGACTGGGTGGCAATCGGCTCTTGAAAGGAGTAGGTGAAAGGCGCGTTCTCGGGGGTGAGAAGTTGTGTCGGTTCGACCTAGGGTTTCGTGGAAATCTGAAGTCAGAACCAAGTCCTTAATGTTAATATTGTGTGTATATTTACTTTATATTCGTGTATCTTGTAGGTACCAAGAATGGAAGACAAAGTAGGGAAACAACACACAACGCACCTGGTAGCCTGGAAGTCAGGCGCCCCATAGAATCAGGCGCCCCCATCAATAGGGGCACCTGAGTTAAAGAAGCAAAAAATAGTTCTACGAAGGAACGTAGAACAGGCTTCCATTCAGGCGCCCGGGAGGATACAGACGCCCGAGTTCATATAGGCCCCCTGGTCAAAGGTTTTATCAGCTGCGACGAGTTCGGCGCGGGGATAAAGTTTGACCAAGTCTATAGAGGCGCCCCCATCATCACAGGCACCCGTATGAAGCCTATAAAAGGGGCTTCAGCTCCTCTGCTTCAGACACAACTTTCCAGAGTGATTCTGATCATTCTGACCGACGACAATGCACTAAAGATGAGACTCTACGACCGGGAGGCTCCAGGAGGAAGTGCGCGGCACTTCGGAGGTCCAGATCGGCCGAGCTTCAAACCTTATTCTGTTTAGTTTGCTTTTTATTATTTTGCATTTAAGTTTCTATATTTGTGCTTGTAATTATCAACTGTAAGATGAGTTTTCTTCGCCTCCGGAAATTTCGGAAAGGAGACCAATAGTGGACTCACGCCGAGTATATAGGCCTTGGACGTACTGACCCAGGAGGGTCGAGAACCAAGTAAATAAATCCCGCGTGTCTGCTGTGTCTGTTTGTTTTATTCGTTCTGTTTTACTTTTCCGCTGCACTAACGTTCTGAGTCTAGAATGATCGACGAGTTTTCTACGAAGTTTTTCAAGGTTGATATTCACCCCCCCTCTATCGACGACACCGGTCCTACACGGAGAAGATCTCTCTTTGTCAATTTTGCCTCCGAAGTGGTTTCATGAAGCTCTACTAGCTTATCCCAGAAATCCTTAGCACTTGAGTAGCTCCCAATTCATGTTACTTCTTGTTGAGGAAGCATACTTAGTAAATGATGCAAGACTTTTGAATTTGCTAGATAGTCATCTCTTTGCTTCTTGCTCTATCTTATTTTTTCAAGTAGCTTGTTCTCTTGATCTCTGACACATCAAAACTGTTTTTCATAATCAACATAATATCAAAATTGGTATTGAAGAATACCTTCATCCTCATTTTCCACCAAGCGAATTCTCCTTCGAATTTTAGCGGTTGAATGTGTGAGCCTGTCATTTTGATGAATATGCTCTTCTTGGCGGTTAGTCCGTTGAAGGCGACCTCATGCTCTGATACCAATTGTTGAGACCGATGGACCGGCTAGAAAGGGTGAATAGCTTTTTCCTCCAATTGTTTTTCTTCCTACAATTGTTAGTGCAAGTGGAAACTCAAACTACCAATTAGAACAATGATAACTCTTTACCATTTACGTGGTTTAGAGATTGCTTGCTCCTACTCCACGGCGTGTCCTTGAGGTGGACGAATCCTTGATCCTTCGGTGGATCACTCCTCGACAATCTCCGGCTAATGTTTTCCCCTTCTCGGTGGAGAACAACCTCTCGCAAATCCTCTTCCTCTTTACAAGATAAGAGCTAGGGTTTAGGAGGAAGAGAGAAAACTTGGAGCTTGAGCACTTGAACACTTGAGTAAGGATTTCACAATAAAAGCCAATCCATTGCTAGTCCCAAGCTCCTCTTTAAATATAGGAGAGAACTATTAACAAAATAGCTTAGCCCCAACACCAGTCGACTACCCCCAGGGCCAGTCCACTGGCGTTCAGCAATGGCTAGCCAACGACTAGTCTAATGGTTGAATTTCGAACAAACCAGTCGACTACTACATGCTGTTCAACCTTACAGAAAGATCAGTCGATTGGTTCCCTTACTAGTCGACTATTACAGTTCACTCTCAGTAGTGTCAATCGACTGCTTCCCTTGCCAGTCGTCTACCCTACTTACAAGTTCACTCTTTCCTCTCCGGAGTCCATCATTCGCGTATACCTTGAAGTCCACTTCCTCAGCTTACCCCTTGAAGATATCTTCCTTCGGCTCTCGTCCCTCTGATGTGCACACAAGCCCGTGGCTTATCTCCATATCATCCTTCACGTATACCTTTGAAATCTACTTCCTCGGCTCACCCTTTGAAGTCCTCTTCCTTCGGCCCTTGTCCCTCGGATGCTCCACTCCGTTATTCCTCATGTGTGGTTCACCAAGTCCCGCAAGACTCAAACACACATATCAAACCAACATAAAAATTTAACTTAATCATATTGACACACTCATCAAAACCAATGATCAACCCGATCAAACTTGGGTCGATTACACCAACATGTTTTTTAATTTCTATAAACTTGCCGCGATTATTTGAGTCCCAGGATTCATCGTGAGCTCTAAAAGCTAATCCTTGAAATGAATATAATTTTGCGACATCATTTGAAACTTTATGTCGTAAATGACTTTTTACAACTAACTCCAAAGATTGTTTGTCCATAATTGTATCAATATATTGCAATGAGTTCATCAAATCGTACGAACTTTTCACAACCTTTTTGTGTGAAGAATTAGGACTGATCCCTTTGTGAATAAAAAATGAACAATCTTTCTCATTCACTTTTTTCCAAAATTGAAATCCATTAATAATAAATGCATTCGAATGAAAATGTGTGTTTGTTTTAATAGAAAGAAATCATAGAAGACAATAAACTGCATTTTTTGGTGGAGAATATTCCAACCAAACAAGAAATAACTTATATCAAGTAGGTAATTTTTTTTTTGATTTTTATCAAAAGATTTAAGAGACATCAATCTAGGATTACTTGATAAGAACTAGCAATCAAACAAGTGTATAGGATCGTAGGTCGGCTAGAAGGGGTGAATAACTCGTTATCCAAATTCGTCAGTTCTTCCTACACCGTTAGTCACGCTAGCGGAAATGCAAACTAAACAATTAGAAATAATGCTAACACTTAACCTTTTACGTGGTCCATAGATTGCTTGCTCCTACTCCACGACGTGTTCTTGAGGTGAACAAACCCTCAATCCTTCAGTGGATTAATCCCTGACAATCTCCGGCTAAATCTTTCTCCTTCTCGGTGGAGAACAACCTCTCACAAAGTCTCTCTTCCCTTTACAAGATAAGAGCTAGGGTATTAGGAAGAGAGTAGACTTGCAAGCTTGAGCACTTGAGCAAAAAGATCCTTCACAAGAAAACCACTAACCCTTCTCAAGTCTCAAGCTCCCCTTTAAATAGAGGAGAGAGATGTTAACAAAACAGCTCAGCCCCGACACCAGTCGACTGCTACCAAGCGCAGTTGACTGGTTCTTAGCCAACGACTAGCCAAACGGCTAGTTTTTGAACAGACTAGTCGACTGTCATCTAGATCAATCGACTGATCATGTTATTCAAAACTTACAGAAAGTTCAGTCGACACACCAGTCGGCTGATCTTGTTACACACTCGCACTCATCTTTTCCAGAGTCACCCTTTGAAGCTCTCTTCCTTTGACTCTCGTCCCTCAGATGTATCCAAGCCCTCGGCTCATCCCGATGTCATCTTTCGTGTATGCCTTGAAGTCTGCTTACTCCCTCAACTCCACTCCGTTGCTCCTCGTCTGGCGGTCCCTTGGATGCGCCATCATTTACCGACTCAAGGGTCCAAGCACCAGGATGAGATCTCCCATATGTGTGTTCCACCAAGTCTTGCATGACTCTAACATACATCAAAATAATATGAAAACCTAACTTAATCATATTGACACACACATCAAAACCCATGATCTATCCGATCCAATCTGGGTCGATTGCGCCAACAATCTGTTGGTACAAAATGCATCAGTGATGAACAGTCATCCTCTAGTGTTTCGATGTTTGACAATATACTAAAGTTAGTGACAATGTATATGTTAGACAATATAATGTGTAGCCAAAGTGATCAAGGGTTAAATCAAACAGGACCTTATGTTTGGTAGGGTAAACCCAGGTTTGATCAACTTGATAAAGGGTTAGCCAAACATGATCTGATGTTTGTCAGAATGAATATAACCCAGGGTTGGTCAGTTTGACTAAGGGATTAAACCAAACCAGACTTGAGGTTTGGGATTATATTTACTTAAAGACTGGAGGAAGTCTAGTCAAGATCATGATGACTAGCAAAGGAGTGATTGTGGTGAAAGAAATCTTGGTGAGTGAAGCTGGGTCCTAGCAAGGGAAACTAGGTGAAAGAAATCCTAGTGAGTGAAGCTAGGTGAAAGAAACCCTGGTGAGTGAAGCTGGGTCCTAGCAAGGGAAGCTAGGTGGAAGAAATCCTAGTGAGTGAAGCTAGGTGAACTAAATCCCGGTGAGTGAAGCTGGGTCCTAGTGAGTGAAGCTAGGTGGACTAAGTCGGTGAGTGAAGCTGGGCACGAAGTCTTGGTCCGGGGGACTGAGTACTAAGTCCTGGTCAGGGATTGAGCAACAGAGTCATTGCCGAGCAAGGATCGCGGACAGAAGTAGAGACGGGTCGAGGTCGTACGTCTCGAGATCCGAGTTCTCAGAGGTCGAGCAAAAGTCCAGCCGGTGGTCCCGATTGACAAAAGCTTTAGTCGAGCGGGAATCACGAATAGAAGTAGAGACGGGTCGAGGTCGGACGTCTCGAGATTCCGATTCTCGGAGGCTGAGCGAAAGTCCAACCGGAGGTCCCGGTTGGCAAAGGTAACTTCTCCAGTGTGGAGTAGGTGAGAACGCGTTCTCCAAGAAAGGGAACATTAGGCGTCGGTTCGACCTAGGGTTTCGGGTGAAATCCAATGTCAGAACCAACAAGTTAAGATTAAGATTATTTGTGTGTTTGTTGTGTGTTTTGTTGTCTTGCAAGTACCTGGAGTTGGAGGCAAGATAGGAGAGAAAACACAAAACAAACAAGCCTAGGAAAGGGGTTCCCAAGTGCCTGAATTGAATTAGGCGCATGGTAACCTAGGCACCCTATAAGGGTCAGGCACCCAACATCCCAGGCACCTGACTGGTCCCAGGCGCCTGGGAAGGGCTGGTCTTATCGCTGCTGCGATTTCGATGGTTCGGATGAAATTTGTGTTGATGCAGTCTGGCCCTGATTGTTGTTTTGGTGTTGACATCGATTTTAGTTTAGGTGGATGATGTTTGATTATGATTAAGTCCTGATCGGGGATCAGGCATGGTATGGAAAATCCTAGTCTGGAGGGCTAGGTGTTGGAAAATCCTAATCTGGAGGGTTAGGTGTTGAAAATCCTAGCTTGGAGGGCTAGGTGTATGAAAAGTCCTAATTCGGAAGAGGTGGGTGAAAAGTCCTAGCTTAGAGGGCTAGGTGAAAAGTCCTAACTTGGAGGGTTAGGTGCAAATTCCCATCTTGGAGGATTAGGTGAAAAAGTCCTGGCTTGGAGGGTCAGGTGCCTAGTTTGGAGGGCTAGGTTGGATGATGTTCTAACTCGGAAGGGTTGGGTGAAAAGTCCTAGCTTGGAGGGCTAGGTGGAAAGTCCTAGCTTGGAGGGCTAGGTGAAAAGTCCTAACTTGGAGGGTTAGGTGCAAATTCCCAACTTGGAGAGTTAGATGGAAAAATCCTTAGCTTGGAGGGCTAAGGTGGATGAATTCCTAGCTTGGAGGGCTAGGTTTGAGTCCCTGGATCGGTCTGGTGACCGATCAGGGACATTGGCATACTGTTCCTTCGTGGATCGGTCTGGTGACCGATTCAGCGATGTCTGATCGGACTGGTGACCCATCAGGGAGCGCACAGTGAGGTTGGGAACCTACTGTGTGGCTCCTAATCGGACCGGTGACCGATCAGGGAGCAGGCTGCTTCCTTACTGCCTTGCTCCTGATCGGTCTGGTGACCGATCAGGGAGCGAATAGTGAGTGAGTTCCCTTGCTGATCAAGTCCTGGATCGGTCCGGTGACCGATCAGGGACTTAGGATTTGATTAAAAAATCACTGTTCATTTGTCCTGATCGGTCTGAGTGACCAATCAGGCTTCACTCTGATCGGTCTGAGTGACCGATCAGGCTTCACTCTGATCGGTCTGGTGACCGATCAGGCCTGTGTTGCCATAAGAGCTGGGAATCCCAACAAAGCAGTAGATCGGTCTGGTGACCGATCCACAAGTCCTGGATCGGTCCGGTGACCGATCACTTTAATTCAAATTGCGTTGTCAAACCCTCTGAACATATCCGATTCTCTGTGCGTCAGTTCTGAATCTTGATTTACTGCTTGATATGCTGCTATAACACTCTGATTAAGCTGCAGGTGACAGGGGAGGATTCAAACACTCAAGGAGAAGTCAATGGAGACTTTCCTTGGAGCAGGTTTGTCCGTTTTCCATCTCAGGTTGCAACGGCCGAGCTACAGATTGGAGCTGAGACTGGAGCTTGGCTGAGGGAAGCTCAGGGAGTCCAGGGATAGCTCAGTGGTAGCTGGCGTTGGCAGATGAGCAGCTGGGAGCTGCAGAGATGGTGTCATCTGATGCTTGGTGGAGAAACAAAAGCGAGAAGAGACTTCGGTTGAAGCAGAGTTTCCAGAGTTATGAGAATCCTAAGTGTTCGAGCTTGCTAAAGTTCTTGTTGCGCCTTGTGTTTCTCCACAACTTGTTTGCTGTGTTCCTGAAGTCTTCATCATTTTGAGCAAGCAATCGGAATCGAGAAGCAACCAACTCTTAGGTGAGTGCTGGGAGGAAAGAACAAGGGGCTTGGAGTCCAACAGTGAGAAGACACGAAGGAGGGAGTCCTTGCGTGAGATCGTCGCTGGGTGGAGCTCAAGATAAGTTCGCTGTGTTCTTGTCCTTGCTAGGTGCTGAGTAAGAGTTCTTCTCTGTGTTTCATTAAGCTTAAATCTATATCCTTGTTTGAAACGCTGTGGAGAGGTTTCTCCACCGAGAAGGAGGTTGCGTTATATCCGGTGAACACCGGGGCTTGATCTGCCGACGATCAAGGGATCGCCCACCTTAAGGGCACGCCAAGGAGTAGGGGCAAGTTATCCCCGAACCTTGTAAACCCTCTTGTTAGCGACCTTGGTAGTTGTTCTTGCTTGCTTTCATTTCTGTTTTGTTTACTGCACTGCTTCCTTTCTTTTGCTTCTTCCGTTGTGCTACTGATAAGTTGAGTGCAGAAACCTCACAAGTGTTTAAAGTCAAAGAGATTAGCTATATTCACCCCCCTCTCTAGCCATCCGTTCCCAACAAGTGGTATCAGAGCTTGGGGCTCTGTTTACGGCTTAACGTCCAAGAGTTATCAACAAGATGGCTTTGAGAGAAGGCTTCTCCACCACCCGATCTCCATTCTTTGATGGCACTGACTTTCAATATTGGAGATCAAAGATGGAATACTATTTGAAGATGGACATCCATACTTGGTTCGCGGTGAAGGAGGGATTCACACCTCCTAAGGATGACGAAGGCAAAGAGCTTGAGTCGTGGAGGTGGACTGCTGAACAAACTCGAAAGAGTGAAGCCGACGCTAAGGCGGTTGTCACTCTACAATGTGGCATGAACAAAGACCAACTCATCAAGGTTGGTCCTTTCACAAGTGCGAAGGACTTGTGGAACAAACTCATTGAGCTTCACGAAGGCACCCGAGACTCTAGAATCGCAAAGAGGGACTTGTTCCTCAATCAACTTCAAAATCTCTCCATGAAGGAGAATGAGTCAGTAAGTGAGCTTCATAGCCGGTTCAAGGAAGTCCTCAATGGGCTTCATTCAATTGATGAAAAGGTCGAGAATCGCGACCTTGTGAGGTATGTCTTGAAAGCATTTCCAAGGAATGCTTTGTGGTCATCCATGGTGGATGCCTACAAAGTATCCAAGGATCTATCTATTGTAAAGTTAGATGATTTATTTTGTGAGATGGAATTGCATGAAATGGCTAACAAAGGCCCCAAGGAGAAGGGGATTGCCTTAGTTGCAGGGGACCGGTCAAACAAGAAGAAGAAGGAGAAGAAGAAGGAGAAGGAGGTCTCTTCGTCTTCATCCTCTTCCGAATCCGAGTCCGATTCCGAGGAAGATGGCAGCGGCTCTTCTTCCTCCGAGATGGCGAACTTTGTGAGGAGAATGATGCGAAGGAATCGACGTTTCAAGAGTAGAGGTAACTCTAGTGAATCCAAACTTGATAAGACTAATGCATCTTGTTTTGAGTGTGGTAGAAAAGGGCATTTCAAGAATGAATGTCCGAAACTGAAGAAGAAGGAAGAGAAATCCAAAAGAAAAGAAGAGAAATCCAAGAAGAAGAAGAAGGCCTTGAAGGCCACTTGGGATGAGTCATCCTCAAGCTCATCCGATGAAGAGAAGGAGGAGAAGAGCACAAGGCAAGTGGCACTCATGGCTCTTGGAGAGGAGAGCAGTGATGAATCTTCAAGCTCCTCAAACGCGGCTTCATCATCTTCGGATGATGAAGAGGTAACTTCTCCCGAGCTTGAAAAGTGTTATAGAGCAATTGCATGTTTAACTAGTATGCTTAAGAAATCAAAGAATAAGGTTAAAGCATTGCAATTAGAAATTGATCAATTGAAAGTATCTAGAGATGATAACATTGATGATTTACATGTTGAATTGCTAGAAGATGAAATTAAATCATTGAAACATGAGATTGAAAATTGAAATCCTCTAAGGTTGAGGAAGTCAATATTTGCATGATGAATTGCTAATAGAGGAAAACCAATCATTGAAGAGTGAAGTTGAGAAGCTCAAGAATATTCTTGAAAATTCTCAACTAGCTCTAAGACCCTAGACATGATCCTAAATGCCCAAAGGGCAGTTTACAATAGGGCCGGTATTGGTTACCGACCCAAAGAACCTCATTCGTGTCCTTGATGTCTAGGACTGATATGAGACAATCTAGGACACCCAAGATCAAAAGAAAGTTGTCAAGGCATGGGTGCCTAAGTCATGTTTAGTTGATGCTTTAGGTCCCAAGGTTTGGGTACCTAAAACTTCTATTTTTCGAATTGTGTAGGTTATGATTGAGGGGGAGCATCTATCAACTTGGTTCGTTGATAGTGGATGCTCCAAACACATGACCGGGGATAGATCATTGTTTACCACACTTCACAAGAAAAGTAGAGGTAATGTATCATTTGGTAACAATGGTAGTCTTAAGGTCATAGGATAGGAGACATTCAAATATCCGAATGTCTTAGAATTTCAAATGTCCTTCTAGTCAAGGGGATGAAATTTAATCTCCTAAGTGTGAGTCAATTGTGTGACACGGGTTACACAATTGACTTCCAACCAAGTCAATGTCTAGTTAGACAAAATGACACCTTGGACACGGTACTAGTAGGAGCAAGAGTAGACAATATTTATCAAGTTTCATTTAAAAGTGCTACTAATGCTTTTGCTAAGTGTTTCATGTCAAAAGAAGAAGAGTCCACCCTTTGGCACCGGAGGTTAGCACATGTTAACATGAAGAACATCCGGAAGTTGGCCAACAAGGGACTAGTCCGTGGCTTACCAAGCATCAAGTATGAGAAAGACAAACTTTGTGATGCATGTCAAATGGGTAAGCAAACAAAATCTGCACATAAAGGTAAAAGCGCTGTAAGTACTTCCAATGCATTAGATTTACTTCATATGGATTTATTTGATTGTAGTACTATCATATCATTGAATGGAAGTAGGTATTGCTTTGTGATCATTGATGATTTCACTAGATATACATGGACTTACTTTTTAAAATATAAGGACCAAACCTTAGATATTTTCATTTCTTTTTGTAGAAGAGTTGAAAATGAAAAATCATCAACCATTAAGACAATTAGAAGTGATCATGGAGGTGAATTTCAAAACCAAAGGTTTTTAGAATTTTGTCAAGATAGAGGTTATAAGCATGAGTTCTCTACTCCTACAACACCACAACAAAATGGTGTTGTAGAGAGGAAGAACCATGTTCTTCAAGAGGCTGCACGAAGCATGCTTAATGAGTACTCACTCCCGAGTTACTTATGGGCTGAAGCTGTAAATACAGCTTGCTATGTGCAAAACAGAGTCCTCATCCATAGGTTTTTAGGAAAGACTCCCCATGAACTTTGGTTTGGGAAACCACCTACAGTTAAACACCTTAGGGTGTTTGGTTGTAAGGTGTTCATTCTGAACACCAAGGACCACCTTGGGAAGTTCACGGCAAAGGCTGATAAAGGGATACTAGTCGGGTACTCTCTCGTTAGCAAAGCCTACCGAGTCTACAACAAGAAATCTAGATTAGTTGAAGAGTCTTCTGATGTGGTCTTTGAAGAAATTCCAAAATCAATTGACCAATCAGAAAATGTAGAAGGAGTTCAACTCGAACTTAGGAGACTAAGTTTGAAAGAAACTCCAAGTGTTGTTGATGGTGATGAGTCTGATGACGGTGAACCTAGACAACCCATTGATCAGCCGGATCCTGAGGCTGAACTTGTGTCTAGTGAACCCGTTCAAGAAGCACCACCAACTCCTAGGCAAACTAGATTAGCCTCTAGTCATCCCCAAGACCAAATTGTTGGAGACATCCATCATGGGGTTAGGACTAGATCATTCTTCCGGAATGAGGCTAATGAAGTTGCCCTAATTTCCGAAATTGAACCTAGGAAAATTGATGAAGCATTAAGTGATCCCGATTGGATCATTGCAATGCAAGATGAACTAGGTCAATTTGAGAGGAGTCAAGTTTGGGACTTAGTCCCTATACCCAAGAAGACCACCATTATTGGAACCAAATGTGTCTTCAAAAACAAATTAAACCATAAGGGAGAAATCATTAGAAACAAGACACGCTTGGTAGCCAAGGGCTATAGTCAAGTTGAAGGCCTTGATTATGATGAGACCTATGCTCCCGTGGCACGATTAGAGTCCATCCGATTGATGCTTGCATTTGCAGCACATCGTGGCTTCAAATTATACCAAATGGATGTCAAATCGGCCTTTCTAAATGGTTTGATTAGAGAAGAGGTCTACGTCGAACAACCTCCGGGGTTTGAGAGTACCGAGTTTCCCAACCACGTGTTCAAGCTCAAAAAGGCACTTTATGGCCTTAAACAAGCACCCCGAGCTTGGTATGAGCGGTTGTCGACATTCTTGATTGAGAAGGACTTTGTTAGTGCCCAAATAGACCCTACACTATTTTTACGAAGAGATGGTGATAACATTTTTGTAGCCCAAGTATATGTCGATGACATAATTTGTGGCTCAAATAATAAGGGCTATTTAAATGAGTTCATTGGACACATGAAGAGTGAGTTTGAAATGAGTCTAGTGGGAGAGTTGACCTTCTTCCTTGGACTTGAAATCAAGCAAACTCGCGATGGTATCCATGTGCACCAATCAAAGTATACACAAGAAATGCTTCGCAAATTCAACATGAATGATTCAAAAGAGGTAACCACAAGATTAGACAATGATGAGAGTGGTAAACCCGTTGATCTAACTCAATATCGAAGCATGATAGGTAGTTTGCTATACCTCACAGCCAGCCGACCAGACATTCTATTTGCTGTGGGTATGTGCGCTAGGTATCAAGTTTGTGCCAAGGAATCTCACCTAATCGCCGTTAAGCGAATTTTGAGATATCTCAAAGGCACGATTGGAGTCGGTCTATGGTACCCCCGTACCGAATCTTTTGATTTAATTGGCTATACGGATTCCGACTACGTTGGATGTAAGTTGGACCGGAAAAGCACAAGTGGGGGTTGCCAATTCTTAGGTTCGTCCTTAGTAAGTTGGTCAAGTCAGAAGCAACATTGTGTTGCTCTCTCCACGACCGAGGCAGAATATATCGCCATGGGAGAGAGTGTATCACAATTGTTGTGGATGATACATACTTTAGAGGACTATGGATTGAGTTACAAGGGTGTGCAAGTGTTATGTGATAACATTAGCACAATTAACTTAACCAAGAATCCAGTCCATCATTCTAGGACCAAACATATTGAGGTGCGTCACCACTTCATTAGGGATCATGTAGCTAGGGGAGATATTGTACTCTCTCATGTAGAGTCCAAATCAAACCTAGCCGACATTTTCACTAAACCACTTCCCGAAAATGAATTTAGTTTCCTAAGACGGGAGTTGGGAATGTGTCGTGCTTCATAGGGTTGAATTGCATTCAAACCCTTCATGATTATTTCGAAATTGTTGGGAAACAATTGGGTAACTTTGGGAACATCTCACACAAACTATAAGGTTTACCAAAACATTTTTGTTTGCTAGATATGGGGTGAGATGTTAGGATCAACTAAATTTCTCAAAATGTCAATGCATCCCTTGAGAAATTAAGTTGACGAGATAATAATCTCTGTGGTGACCAAGTATGGGGAAAACTATTGCATAACATATGTGTATATGACTCCATGATCATATTTGGACATTCCAATCAAGGAAACTTGATTGGAACACTGAATTTGATACAAACCTAGTTGAAGTTGCTTGATTGATTGTTGATTGAGTTTGACTCCATTTAGATGGATCAAAATGATTGTTGAACATATAAGGACTTTTGATTCTTGTTCAGGGATCAATTCTAGTCATGAGATCATGTCCAAGTTCGATTAAATTCACCAGATCTCGTTGGAAAGTTTCAGAAAATCTAAAACTGAATATTTCAGATCGTATCAGGGAGTATCAGGAACCCTGATCAGTCACCGGACCGATCAGGTATAGGGTTGATCTGTCCCCGGACCGATCTGGCTCCTTCCTGTGGTCGGCCCACAGACTGATCAGCGAGGCAAGCAGTGACCTTCCGGAATTTTGACCAAGTGTTCTGAGCTAGCCTGGATCGGTCCCCGGACCGATCTGGCACCCTATGATGATCGGTCCACAGACCGATCAGGGATCCCAGAGTTTTTTCTCCGGATCCTACTGATCGTGTCCTGATCGATCAGCCGACCGATCAGGAGCGCGCCTGATCGGTCACCCGACCGATCAGGCCCAGGTAAGTCCGATCAGGCTATAGCCTGATCGGTCTGGGCGCTATCAGATCGAACGGTGATCCGTTCAGACGCATTAAAGTCTGGTTGGTGGACCGATCCACCAACCGATTAAATCCTCCCAAAACCCCTCATTGCCGAACCG
>JAGFNQ010006991.1:106725-166787 GCA_024364735.1 Boesenbergia rotunda
GCTTGAAAAGTGTTATAGAGCAATTGCATGTTTAACTAGTATGCTTAAGAAATCAAAGAATAAGGTTAAAGCATTGCAATTAGAAATTGATCAATTGAAAGCATCTAGGGATGATAACGTTGATGATTTGCATGTTGAAATGTTAGAAGATGAAATCAAATCATTGAAACATGAGATTGTAAATTTGAAATCCTCTAAGGTTGAGGAAGTAAATGATTTGCATGATAACTTGTTAGTAGAAGAGAACAAATCATTGAAGAGTGAGGTTGAGAAGCTCAAGAATATTCTTGGGAAGTTCTCAACTAGCTCTAAGACCCTATATATGATCCTAAATGCCCAAAGGGCAGTTTACAATAGGGCCGGTATTGGTTACCGCCCTAAGGAACCCTCATTTGTGTCTCTCATGTCTAGGACTGACATGAGACAATCTAGAACACCAAAAACTCAAAAGAAAGTTGTCAAGGCATGGGTGCCTAAGTCATGTTTAGTTGATGCTTTAGGTCCCAAGATTTGGGTACCTAAAACCTCTATTTTTCGAATTGTGTAGGTTATGATTGAGGGGGAGCATCTATCAACTTGGTTCGTTGATAGTGGATGCTCCAAACACATGACCGGGGATAGATCATTGTTTACCACACTTCACAAGAAAAGTAGAGGTAATGTATCATTTGGTAACAATGGTAGTCTTAAGGCCATAGGGATAGGAGACATTCAAATATCCGAATGTCTTAGAATTTCAAATGTCCTTCTAGTCAAGGAGATGAAATTTAATCTCCTAAGTGTGAGTTAATTGTGTGACACGGGTTACACAATTGACTTCCAACCAAGTCAATGTCTAGTTAGACACAATGACACCTTGGACACAGTACTAGTAGGAACAAGAGTAGACAATATTTATCAAGTTTCATTTAAAAGTGCTACTAATGTTTCTGCTAAGTGTTTCATGTCAAAAGAAGAAGAGTCCACCCTTTGACACCAGAGGCTAGCTCATGTGAACATGAAGAACATCCGAAAGTTGGCCAACAAGGGATTAGTCCGTGGCTTACCGAGCATCAAGTATGAAAAAGATAAACTTTGTGATGCATGTCAAATGGGTAAGCAAACAAAATCTGCACATAAAGGTAAGAGCGCTGTAAGTACTTCCAATGCATTAGATTTACTTCATATGGATCTATTTGATTGTAGTACCATCATATCATTGAATGGAAGTAGGTATTGCTTTGTGATCATTGATGATTTCACTAGATATACATGGACTTACTTTTTAAAATATAAGGACCAAACCTTAGATGTTTTCATTTCTTTTTGTAGAAGAGTTGAAAATGAAAAATCATCAACCATTAAGACAATTAGAAGTGATCATGGAGGTGAATTTCAAAACCAAAGGTTTTTAGAATTCTGTCAAGATAGAGGTTATAGACAAGAGTTCTCTACTCCTAGAACACCACAACAAAATGGTGTTGTAGAGAGGAAGAACCGTGTACTTCAAGAGGCTGCACGAAGCATGCTTAATGAGTACTCACTCCCGAGTTACTTATGGGATGAAGCTGTAAATACAGCTTGCTATGTGCAAAACAGAGTCCTCATTCATAGGTTTCTAGGAAAGACTCCCCATGAACTTTGGTTTGGGAAACCACCTACGGTTAAACACCTTAGGGTGTTTGGTTGTAAGGTGTTCATTCTAAACACCAAGGACCACCTTGGAAAGTTCACGGCAAAGGCTGATGAAGGGATACTAGTCGGGTACTCCCTCGTTAGCAAAGCCTGCCAGTCTACAACAAGAAGTCTAGATTAGTTGAAGAGTCTTCTGATGTGGTATTTGAAGAAGTTCCAAAATCAAGTGACCAATCAGAAAATGTAGAAGGAGTTCAGCTCGAACTTAGGAGACTAAGTTTGAATGGAGCTCCGAGTGTTGTTGATGGTGATGAGTCGGATGACGGTGAACCTAGACAACCCATTGATCAGCCGGATCCTGAGGCTGAACTTGTGTCTGGTGAACCCGTTCAAGAAGCACCACCAACTCCTAGGCAAACTAGATTAGCCTCTAGTCATCCTCAAGACCAAATTGTTGGAGGCATCCATCAGGGGGTTAGAACTAGATCATTCTTCCGGAATGAGGCTAATGAAGTTGCCCTAATTTCCGAAATTGAACCTAGGAAAATTGATGAAGCATTAAATGATCCCGACTGGATCATTGCAATGTAAGATGAACTAAGTCAATTTGAGAGAAGTCAAGTTTGGGACTTAGTCCCTAGACCCAAGAAGACCTCCATTATTTGAACCAAATGGGTCTTCAAGAACAAATTGAACCATAAGGGAGAAATCATTAGAAACAAGACACGCTTGGTAGCCAAGGGCTACAGTCAAGTTGAAGGCCTTGATTATGATGAGACCTATGCTCCTGTGGCACGATTAGAGTCCATCCGATTGATGCTAGCATTTGCAGCACATCATGGTTTCAAATTATATCAAATGGACGTCAAATCAGCCTTTCTAAATGGTCTAATTAGGGAAGAGGTCTATGTCGAACAACCTCCGGGGTTTGAGAGTACCGAATTTCCAAACCACGTGTTCAAGCTCAAAAAGGCACTTTATGGTCTTAAACAAGCACCCCGAGCTTGGTATGAGCGGTTGTCGACATTCCTAGTTGAGAAGGGCTTCGTTAGAGGCCAAATAGACCCTACACTATTTCTACGAAGAGATAGTGACAATATATTTGTAGCCCAAGTATATGTCGATGACATAATTTGTGGCTCAAATAATAAGGGCTATTTAAATGAGTTCATTGGACACATGGAGAGTGAGTTTGAAATGAGTCTAGTGGGAGAGCTGACTTTCTTCCTTGGACTTGAAATCAAGCAAACTCGCGATGGGATCCATGTGCACCAATCAACGTATACACAAGAAATGCTTCGAAAATTCAATATGAGTGATTCAAAAGAGGTAACCACTCCCATGGCCACAAACACACGATTAGACAAGGATGAGAGTGGTAAACCCGTTGATTTAACTCAATATCGAAGTATGATAGGTAGTTTGCTGTACCTCACAGCTAGTCGACCTAATATACTATTTGCTGTGGGTATATGCGCTAGGTATCAAGTTTGTGCCAAGGAATCTCATTTAATTGTTGTTAAGCGAATTTTGAGATATCTCAAGGGCACAATTGGTGTAGGTCTATGGTACCCCCGTACCGAATCATTTGATTTAATTGGCTACACGGATTCCGACTACGCTGGATGTAAGTTGGACCGAAAGAGCACAAGTGGGGGTTGCCAATTCTTAGGTTCGTCCTTAGTGAGTTGGTTAAGTCGGAAGCAACATTGCGTTGCTCTCTCCACGACCGAGGCAGAATATATCGCCATGGGAGAGAGTGTATCACAATTGTTGTGGATGATACATATTTTAGAGGACTATGGATTGAGTTACAAGGGTGTGCAAGTGTTGTGTGATAACATTAGCACAATTAACCTAACTAAGAATCCAGTCCATCACTCTAGGACCAAACACATTGAAGTAAGACACCACTTCATTAGGGATCATGTAGCTAGAGGAGATATTGTACTCTCGCATGTAGAGTCCAAATCAAACCTAGCTGACATTTTCACTAAACCACTTCTCGAAAATGAGTTTAGTTTCTTAAGAAGGGAGTTGGGAATGTGTCGCGCTTCATGATTTTCAAATTGTAATCAAACCCTGCATGATTATTTTGAAATTGTTGGGAAACAATTTGGGTAACTTTGGGGACATCTCACACAAACTATAAGGTTTACCAAAACGTTTTTGTTTGCTAGAAATGGGGTGAGATGTTAGGTTCAACTAAATTTCTCAAAATGTCGGTGCATCCCTTGAGAAATTAAGTTGACGAGATAACAATCACGGCGGTGACTAAGTATGGGGAAAACCAATGCATAACATATGTGTATTTGGCTCCATGATCATACTTGGACATTCCAATCAAGGAAACTTGATTGGAACATTGGATTTGATACAAACATAGTTGAAATTGCTTGATTGATTGTTGATTGAGTTTGACTCCATTTAGATGGATCAAAGTGATTGTTGAACCTATAAGGACTTTTGATTCTTGTTCAAGGATCAATTTTAGTCATGAGATCATGTCCAAGTTCGATAAACTTCATCAGATCTTCTTGGGGAGATTCAGAAATTCTAAAACTGAATATTTCAGGTCAATTCAGATCGTATCAGGAACCCTGATCGGTCACCGGACCGATCAGGCCTAGGGCTGACCGGTCTCCGGACCGATCTGACTCCATCCTGTCACGATCGGTCCACAGACCGATCAAAGGGGCAGCAGTGACCTTCCAAAAATTTGACTAAGTGTACTGAGCTAGCCTGGATCGGTCCCCGGACCGATCTGGTACCCTATGGTGATCGGTCCACAGACCGATCAGGGAGCTCAGAGGTTTCTCTCCGACCCTACTGTTCGTGTCCTGATCGGATAGCCGACCGATCAGGGGCTGGCCTGATCGGTCACCCGACCGATCAGGACCCTGTCAGTCTGATCAAGGGCGAGCCTGATCGGTCTGGGCGCGATCAGATCGAACGGTGATCCGTTCAGACGCATTAAATTCTGGTTGGTGGACCGATCCACCAACCGATTAACTTCGCGAAAACTCTTCAGCGCTGAACCCTAGCGCCGAAACCTCCCATTTGTGTGACATTGGTTGTGCGAGAGCGTTCCCTGTGACCTCATCTCTTCTCGTGAGTGTGAGCGTGCGATCCTAAGGGGCTCCTCCGAGCTCTTTCTTCTTCCTGCGACGCTCTCTCGCTGAAGGGGCTTACGATCTCTGTCTTGCGCCGAGGCTTCTTCTGCGCAAGCTCTTTCCCCTCAAAACTTCAAGAATCTCTTCAATGGCACCGAAGTAAGTGTTTGGCTTCGTTTTTCTGTTCAAACAGTTCATAAACTATGTTTTGGAAGCTAACCGAGTATGGTTTGTTGTTCTGGGTGTGGTGTCGTGCCCTTCTTATATTTGTCGTGACCTTACTTTCTCACCAAATGATCAAATCATTCTTTCCCTTTTGTTCTTGATCAAATGTGTTACCTTGCATTAACTGATTGGGTCTTATCTATGATGATCAATTCTTAAACTTGTGGTTCAACTTATGGTCATCGACTCAAACCATGTGTGATCACTTCCCTAATTGAATCATGATTGTATGACCATTTCAATCTTTAGAAGATCGTCTAAAGGGAAGGATGCTGTTGAGGGCAGCTCGAGGGGGAAAGCCCCCACTTCATCTGCGCCCTCGAGAAGGCCTCAGCCTTCTTCCAGCTCCTGGTTCCCAAATGCGGCCTGTGAACAGACCTTTCAAGCAAGGACCTTCAAACTATTACCCTGTCGATCCATTGATGTTCCCTTCCTAACTGAGTACTACCCCTCTGTCATGGAGATTGTCACTTACTACAATCTGGGGTTTCTTCTTTCCTTGGAACGGACCATAAACTATGACCTTGTCTCGGAGTTTTACAATAACCTACAACAAGGTCCTCAAGGGGGTTTCGAGTTCACTACCCGTGTCGGGAAAATGAATCTTGATTTTTCATATGAGATTTTAGCCGAATACTTAGGTGGTCGACGATCACCTAACCTCTATTCGATTTATCCAGAGCTCCCTGATCCTCTGCTGGCCCCGTTCGCAGATGTTACCCCCGACTCTATCTATCAGCACTTCTTTGGTCATCCTCGCCGAAATATAGTTTTGAAAGAACCTAAGCAAGTTCTAGAGTACAATAACATGTATGTGTCACAAATATAAGGCTAATTCTCACTAGGCAAAAATAATTCATCTCAAGTCCTCAATTAAGAATCTAAAACCAAGTAGTACTCAAGCATCCAAGAATTCATCCATTAGCTCAAACCTTAAGTTTTAACAACCAGATTTAATTTATTTTCAAAAGACTCTAAAATGACATAAAGATAACCTAAAGGGATACATTTATTCCTAGTCATGTAAGAAACAAATGTCCAAGAAAACTAACATGGTATCTACAATGACTCCTAGTCATTCTACTCTACCCGTGCATTTATTAGCAAGGACTCAATTTAAAAGAAAATTCTACTTCTAGAAAGCATAAAAATGAAAAATGCAATAAAAGAAAATACAAGAAAGAATAATCTCCCCTTTATTTCTGGTGGACGGAGTCTATCAAGCAGTAGCCTCCATCGTGGTAGTGGAGGAACATGGGTGGCTGAGAGAATTCGGACTCCCCCACACTTAGACTTCACAAAAAATTTCTCAGGTGGCCGCAGGCGATTTAGGTACAAGACCCATGTAAGAGGTGGAGTGCTTCGAATTAGAGTAAAATCAACTCCTCCTTCTTGATGTCTTTTGAAAGTTCTTCCAGGAGGTTGGAGTCTGTTCAGATGGAGCACCCACTCCAATAGTCTTCTGGACCCTGCAAAACAATGTAATACCCCTCTCAAGCGTGCAGGGTAAGAAGGAAATAAAATAATATCAGTCTCTGCATGAAATGTATCCAAAACTGCATCATATCCAATAAAATCAATTCTTGGTGCCTCAATAAATTTTTCACAATTATTTCCTATAAAATTTGCATCCAGGAACTCATCACAAATAAAGAAATCAATTTTTGGCACTTCAATAGAAATATCACAATTATTTTCCATGAAGGATGTATCAAGCAAAGTGTCACAGCCAATGAAATCAACTTTAGGTGCCTCAATGAATTTTTCACAATTATTTTCAGCATAAGATATATCAAAAGACTCATCACAACAATCAACAATACTAGGCACTTCTAAAAATTTTTCACATTCAACATTTTCATGATATGTATCACCACATGCTTCAAATTCAGCAACTTTAACACTAGGTACCTCTAGGGATTTTTCACAATCAAATTCTACAAAAGATGCATTCCTAAGTATATCACAAACAATAAAACCAGTTTGAGGTACCTCTATGCGATTTTCAGAAAAATTAGGAGGAGTATTTACCTGATCGTGCTGAAAAATACCTGGAGGTTCTACAAGAGTAGATGTATCCGTGTTCTCCTCCTGGTCAAGTAATTGCTCCACTTCAGGTTCAGGTTCTGGTGGACACTCAACTAAAGCAGGTGATCCTTGAGTTATTGCTTCCACCATGCAAGTCCCTACACTTTCTGGTTCATCCTCTGAATCTTCTAATGTACCAGTCAATTGTGGTGGTCCCTGGGGCTTAGTGCAATCCCCTACACCTGTAGAATCATCTCCTATGCATGTTTCCTCAGTAATATCTGCAACAACAATATCAGAAAAATTAGGACCATCAATAACACTATCATCACAAAATAAAAAATGAGAATAGTCCTGTGGAGCTTCAGAATCTTCTTCTTGAGCTGAAAAATTTGGAAATGGATTTTGAGTGGGAATCTCCGGAGGAATGCATGCTGTAGGTGCCCTGATTTTAATGATTTCTTCTTCTTCTTCCACCAAATTTGCAAGATCACTTGAAGAAGGACTTGGCCATGCACTAGGGTCACCTTGAACTGATAAAAAATTAACTCCGGGGCCCTCTGAATTAAGAGTAGCATGAGAAGATAATTGTCCTGATTCTTGGGCTTGACTTTGTTTCAATTGATCTTGCATGTTTTAAAGCCTTTGTTGTTGTTCTTGAAAAATTTGCTGTTGTTGTAGGACTTGTTGAAACATCTCCTCCAGCCTTTGTTGTTGAGCCTCACTCCAATCATGATTCTCAAAGCCTCCTTGGTTAGTATGGAACTCTTGTTGGTCTTGAAATGTAACATAAGGCTACTGAAGACCAAGAGTAGATTGTGCATTCTGAAATGGAGACTGTGGGGGCTGATCAAATGGTTGAATAGGCTGATTAAACTGTTGAAAATTTGGCTGGAATGATGGTGGAAATTGCTGAGAATTGTAGCCCTGGAAATCTTGGATCTGAGGTTGAAATTGTGGTGGTGAAAACTGAAATTGCGTGGGGTGGAAATTCTGATTTTGTTGCTGGAAATTCTGATTAAATGGCTGTGAGGGCTGGAAAAATGGTTGGTTTTGAGGTGGAAATGTTTGAAACGATTGACAACCTTGCTGCCCTTGTTGATATGGCTGGAATTGAGGTTGGAATTGCTGAAATTGGGACTGAAAACTCTGGAATTGTGGCTGCCCAATCTGAGGTTGCTGGAAATTTGGTTGATTTGGCTGAAAATTTTGGAAAGGCTGACTTTGCTGACAATTAGGCTGAAAAAACTGATGATCCGGCTGAAAATTCGAATAGGGCTGTTGAAAATTTTGGAATTGTGGTTGAAATTGCTGTGGTGGCTGATTGAAAGGTTGGTTCTGCTGAAAGTTTGAATCGGGCTGCTGAAATTGTTGACATGGCTGTTGGTAAGAAGATGAATCACTGTTGGGTCTTAGTTGGGAATTCCAGTGCTTAAACACATTTTTTAACCCCACCAGTGCATCTTTGAGCTCTGTATAGTCCTCTGGTGAAAATATTTTGATCTTATAGCCCTGTCACAAAACAAACAAGAAAAATGGCAGCAACCGTATACAAAAGATAAAATAACAGAAAATAGAATCAAATGATATGCCCATAAGCACACAAGCAAAAATCAAACAAATCAACTAGTTGCTTCCCCGGCAACGGCGCCAAAAATTTGATGAACCCGAAATACTAGGTTAAGTTGTCACGAATGTGTGGGTTCATCAGAATTTAGATATTTATAAATGCTGGAAACCCTTTTTGCAATCAAAATATGAAAACGTAGTAAAGGGGTCACAGGTCGTATTTTTCTTAGGGACTAGTTGAGAGTTTGTTTGATTCGAGCTCGTGTTTATGTGTCGTTGATATTTTTGGGTTTCAAATAAAACTTGGGTTTAATTTGCAATTCAGCAATGAAATCACAAAGAAAAGGGAGCCACTTCACTAAATGAACTAAACAAAGTGTGTTTAACTTCGGAAATCTCCACTAAAGGCAACCCTAATGCGAAACAAATGAAACACAACAGCTTTTTGATAATTTTAGACTAAACCACATGCTAGCACTTTGACCCTATTTGCAAAATTGAAAATACAATTCAGTACAATCCCCAATGTGAATGATATGATTTCAAGCACAATAATTCACTAAAATGGGTTTAGTCTTGATACAAAACCATGCCAAAGCTTAACATTGCGTGCCACATGCAAAAGAAATGAAGTTAACTTGCTAAAAAGAGGAAGGAGCTGATGTGCCAAAAACTAATATTAACTGCAGAGAATGGTTTCCGGATTGTCCACTCGAAACAATCTAATGTTAAACGATCCATGAACAAACTGATATGAAATCAGTGCCACACTTCACTTGACATCAAGTGCAGAAATTGCAAGCTGAGAATGCTGCAAAGGAGAATTGCAGTTCATAACTTGATTGGATGCGATGGAAGCTAATTCAAGCACAAAAGTACACTACAAGGTGTGTTTAATCTGGATAGAAATTAGTGCGGAGGCTGAGCTTGATACTCTATCAGAAATACTAAATCGAAACTGCACTCAATTACTGATACACAGGACAGAACCTGAGTTCAGAGCAGATGGTGTGCAGACTGAAAACTAAAACAGGAAACAATGAATTCAGAGGTGGAAATTGAGCTAACTTGACACGATTTCAGAAACATTAAACTGAGGATTTCAAGAATTAAAGTTGGATGGCAGAATTCGAAGCTGAAATGCAGAAAACAGAATTGGAACGCAGCATGTGCAGGAAATGCAGCAATACCAAACTGATCAAAATTCAGAAATGAAGCTAAGGGAGAAACAACTTAAATCAACTAAACTAACACACTAGATGTGAAATACACTAAGGAATTCAGAAACTAAAATGAGATTGCAGAAAAGAAAGCTAATACACATGCTAATTACTCAGAAATGCAGAAATAGAAATTGGCACGCGACTACAACTTGATACTCGAACAATTAAACAAGAATTAAACTGAAACTAAAGCAATTGTGCATAAAACAGATCACTAGCTACTTACTTGAGGAATTGCAACCTAATTAGAACAGAATTGAATTGGAAAAGGAAACTACAGCTGATACAAAAGACAGTAACAGAAATAACATTTAGAAATAAAATTACAGCTACAAATTGAATTTAACTAAAGAATCTATCATCAACCCCTTCTCTCAGCTCAAGAACACCTTGTTCGTCACGCAAGGGTGAGCCTCGAACCCCTAAGCTCAGCAAACCGATGGGAAAACTGAATCTGCGAGTCAACCAACTCAGCTCTGCTCAAATCTGAAAACCCCTTCGATCTCCTCAATCTAGCTTGGTCCAATTGTTCTGATGGCTTAGGAATGATCCGAGCTTACCCGAGAACCCCTCCAGATAGCTCAGATTGATTAAGGATGGAACAAAACCAGATTCAAGGCAATCGATGGCAGAGTTGATGAGACCTCAATCATGCTCTGTTCTTGGGCAATTTAGGGCTGGAAACTTCACGGCATCAGCTTCCCAAAGATCTGGAACTTGCTCTAAGATCGGAATTGATGGGTCGCGCCCCTTGGATTGAAGAAAACTTGAAGAAAATGCGAAGAAAAATCGAAGATGAAGAACTGTGCGGCGAAGACGCGACGAAGCTGAAGAGCTGGGAAATTTTGATTAAATACTTATCAATGGACGACCCAGATTGATCGGAGGAAATCCAATGGCTGATCTTGCTCTGATTTGATCCAAACTTTGATGATGATGATCAGGGGTCAGGATCTGCCTTGTGGTAGCTCGGATCCTCCAGATTTGTAACAGATGGTCCAGATCAACCTAATCTTTGAATGGACGATCTATAACCCTCTGAGCTTGATCCAACGGTTGAATGAGCTCTGATTGGGATGAAACCTTTAGATCTTGATCAGAGTGCTTGATCAGCCCTAACCCTAGCTTGGATTGCTTCAGATGGTCCCAGATGGCTCAGATCTAGCCGCTTTTGAATCGGACGGCCCAGATTAATCCGAAACTTGATAACTCGATCTGGGTCCTCTTCCGACTCAAGTTTGACCCAGTATGCCCTGGGTCCATGAACCTTTCATGCCTACAAAAATAGATCAAAAATTTAGTGGCCAAATAATCCAAATATGTACAGATTTGCAATTAAGTCCAAAATAAAAGCAAGTTCTAAAACCTAGGGTAATTTCACAATTAAGCAAGAAAAACATGGGTCAAACATAGATTTTGACATCTAAAATAATCAATAAAATGGTACTTATCAAGTATCCCTTTTGATTAATGCTCATTAATCTCAATGAATACCAAAGCCTCTTGGTCTTCTTTTGGCTCTTAACCTTTTATTCATTCAATGAATATCATGTCTCTTAATCTTTCTCTTTAATAATGCTTCGTTGAACTCTTTTAATATATATTAATCCTTTTCATTATTAGTTGAGTCTAATCCATGAGTCTAATTTAGGTTAGACTCAATCTTATAATCTAAGGGTTGGATTCATTTGAGTCTATCTCAATTAATCCAATTTTGGATTAGACTTCACCATATAATCTCAAGGTTCATCATATTTTAGTTAAACTAAAATAAACGCATCTTCAACTGAAATTCTAGGTCGAACCGACGCCCACTGTTTCCTCTTTCGGAGAACGCGTCCTCACCTACTCCACTCTGGAGAAGTTACTTGTTGCCAACTGGTTCCTCTGGTTGGACTTTTGCTCGGCCTTCGAAGATTCCGAATCTCAAGACGTCTGTACCTCGACCCATCCCTATTTCTGTCCATTGTCCGCGTTTTACTAAGACTCCTACCTGATCTTCTGGATCAGGACTTCAGTGCCCAATCCCCGGTCAGGTCTTCATGCCCAGTCCTCTGAACTAGGTATTCGTACCCAGCTTCACTCACCAGGTCGTTGGAACCCAACCCTCGATCAGGTCTTCGTACCCAGCTTCACTCACCAGGTCATTGAGGCCCAACCCTTGGTCAGGTCTTCGCACCCAACTTCACTTACCAAGTCTTCAATGCCCAGTCCTCGACCAAGATTTCATACTTAACCCTGCAGATCAAGACTTCATGCCTAGTTACACTAGGACTTTCCTACACAATCAGTATAATACATTAGATCACCACATATCTTAACTTTGAACCTTTGCCAACATCAAAACTAAGTTTGATTATCTGTTGCTCCCAGCATCAATAATTTGTGCTTTGGTTTTCTTCTAACATTATTTTACAGCTAAAGAAGAAAGATGAAGAATATTGAACATTCGGGGCTCAGGCGCTTGAGTTGAATCCAAGCGCCCGGAGATCCGGGCACTCGAATGGGACTCAGGCGCCCGAGACTCTCCTTGTTGAGTCATGGTTAGCTGATGTGGTACACGTGGGTTCGTCAATCTACATCACCTCCTAGGCACCCGAGAAGGCATACAGGCTCCCAAGAAGGATAAGTTTTGGGAAGAAGTCTCGACGAACAATGGTCAAGTCGGCAGTATGGGGGCGCCCAAGATGATCATACAGACCCCGTATAACCCTTTATAAGGGGGTTTGACCTCATCACTCAAAATCAAGAATACTACTACTTTGGCTCTTGGGTGTTGTGAAAAAGATCTCTCGACGATGCCAAAATGCTACTCCGACGACAACATGCATAATCTGCATTACTTGTGTTATCTGTATAAGTTTAATTTTAGCTTTATACTTTCATACTCATAATATTTGTATTCATTCCGGATTGATAGTGGATTGTCCAAAGTAAATGGTCAAGGACCATGAGCCTTGGAGTAAAAACTCTGAACCAAATAAAAAAAGGTATTAGCCATGTTCTTTTTACTCTTACGTATTTCCATTGCGTACTTGTTGTTTTCTAAAGTCCAAATCTAAAATTTTCAAAGAGCACTATTCACCCTGTCCCCCTCTATCACTCTCCTCAATCCTACAGGAAAAAATAATAGTGGAGACAAAATCAACAACCCATTAATGCCAAGCACGATGGGCTTATTTGAGGTCATATAAAGATTTCTTCATACAAGCACAAGTACTCTAGATGGACGGGGTCTTTGAAACCCAACGGCTGATGTATGTAGATGGTTCATGTAGCTGACTATGCAAGAATGCATTTTTAAAATTTAGCTGATGAATGGGCCAAGATTTTGAATGAGATATACTAAGAACAGTTTAAATAGTAGCTAGTTTCACCAAGGAGCTAAATGTTTTATCACAATCCACACCAACCTGTTGAGACATGCCATCACCAACAAGATGGGCTTTGTGCCTCTCAAAAGAACCATCAGATTTCTTTTTATGATGAAAAATCCACATTGAACCAATAATATTAACATGAGGAGAATTGGGCACCAATTCCCATGTTTTATTGTTAATAAGAGCATCATATTCGTCTAACATGGCTGCTTTCCAATTTAGGTTGAACAAGGCAGCATTCGATTTATGGGGAATAGGGGATGGCGTAATTGATGACGTCAAATTGAATTGATGTTTGAGCCTAAAACTTCCATGCATACTACGGGTTGTAATGGACCGAGACAAGGCTTGTCTTGTTTGGTTATGGTGTGGGCTAGGTGAAGAGTCTAACCGTCGAGCTGTTGTAGGTGGGTTGGGTCGTGGGGAAGTGTTGTTGGGCCCAGATGAAATAGATGGCTGAGGAGAGGTAGGTTCTAGGCAGGGTATGCTTGGAGTCGGTTGAGGAGGTTGGCCGATAGTGGGCTCTTGTTCTTGCTAGTGGGCTGGGGTAGGTTGACTATGAAGATGATGGTGCAAAAGGGGATGTTGATCGTCACTCAAAAAGTCATAAGAGTGGGAAGAAAGAGCATGCAGGTTAGCAAATGGAAAGTTGGACTCATCAAAAATGACATGTTCGTGGGATCGGTGGCGTCGATAGAGGGCGGGGGATGAATATCGACTTTTACTTTCTTGGAATCTCGTCGTTCTTTCGTTCGACTTACTATCAAAGTTGTTAGTGTGCAGCCGAAATAAATAAAGTAAAAGTAACAAAACACAAGTGACTCGTAGGATTTATTTACTTGGTTCCCAACCCCTAGGGTTTGTACGTTCAAGGCGTATATACTTGGCGTGAGTCTCCTAATGGTCTCCTTTTCAAAATTTTCGATGGCGGAGAAAACCCGTCTTACAGTTCGATTTAACAAACACAAATAAAAATTAAGTACAACTTGTAAATAAAAGCAAACCAACAAAAATGAAGATCCGACCAATCTGGAAGTCCGAAGTGCAGCGCAATGTCTCCTGGAGCCTCCTTGGTCGTAGAGTTTCATCTTAGCACTTTTACTTCGCAGAGAATGAGTCGTAGAATGATGGAAGCGATGATCTGAATGCACAGGTTGAACCCCTTTATATACTTGTCATACGGGCACCCTTAAAGCCTTCCCGGGTGCCCTCAATGTTGATCCTTATTCGGTAAACTCGATGAATGCGGATTGGGGGATAAACCCTATAGAAGGGCTCTCGGACGCCCCCAAGCCCATAGGGGCACCCGAGAGCCTCTCAGGCACCCCGGGTCCTTCTGAGCGCCTAGGAGTGGTCTCAAGCTACAGTTTACTTTCTGCTTTGCTTTTGCTCTCCTTTCTTGCCTCTAGCTTTAAGTTCCTGCAAGACAAGCAAACACACAAAGCAAGCAAGCATCCTAGCCCAACTTATGTAAGTCTACTTGACCTACTAGACTTTGCTTGGAGTCAACTCTCCAAGACTTTACTACCTAAGGTCAACTTCTTATGGTTTTCCACTACCTAGCTTCACTAGGACTTTACCTTACCAGGCTTTACTCACCAGGACTTTTATCCAGCTTCACTCACTAGGATTTCATGTCTAATCCGCGGTCAGGTCTTCGTACCCAACTTCACTTACCAGGACTTCGTCCACCTAGCTTTACTCACTAGAACCCAGCTTCACTCACTAGGATTTCATGTCCAATCCTCGACCAGGACTTCATGCCCAATTCCTCGAATTAGGACTTCAGTGCCCAACCATCGAGCAGGTCTTCGTGACCAATTTCTCGAACTAGGACTTCGTGCCCAGCTTCACTCACTAGGTCTTCGGTGCTTTGACAATGACTTCTTTGCTAGTCACATGATCCTGACTAGACTTCTTTTCTGTCAAACATCAGGTCCTGTTTGGCTTAGTTCTTGGTCTAACAGACCAAATCTAGGTTTAGTCATTCTGCCAAACATCAAGTTCTGTTTGGCTTAACCCTTGGTCAACTAACTAACCCTGGGCGCTAATCATTCTACCAAACATCAAGTCTTGTTTAACTAACCCTTTGGTCAAACTGATCAAACCTAAGTTTTATCCTACCAAACATCATGTCCTGTTTGACTTAACCCTTGATCAGACTATACTTTGGTATATTGTCAAACATCGAAACACTAGGGTTGACTATTTTTGTTTGATGCTTTTTGCACCAACAATGTCTAGAGATAATTATTTTTCGAGTAGACAAATCATAACACTTATATCCGCTATGATTGAGTGGGTATCCCAAAAAAACACAAGGAGTGGAATGAGTTTGTAGCTTGTGTATTGTGGTGGAGGGAAAGAGAGGATAACATAAACACCAAAAAAACTTGTAAATATTTATAGGAAGGATCTCAATGGTAAAGAAATTGACTTGGGGAGTAATTGGAGAGTATCTTGTTAGGGAGAATGTTTAAGAGGTATGTTGCCGTTTGGACAACATGATGCCAAAATTATGGTGGCATAGAAGAGTGAACAAAAAGAGTTTGAATCAAGTTATTGATTGCTCGGATTTTACGTTCGACTTTGCCATTTTGTGGAGAAGTGTGAGGGGGAAAATGAAGCACCATACCATTAGTGTGACAAAATTTCTTAAATGACTCGTTATCAAATTCCCTCCCATTGTCCCACTGAAAACTTTTAATATTTTTCTCAAATTGGGTTTGAATGAGTGCAATAAAAGATAAGCAAACAGAAGGAACTTGTGATTTTCTTCCAATAGGGAATGCCCATAAGAAATTGGTGTAATCATCTAAGAGAAGAATATAATACCTATAACCTACCAAATTTAAAATTGGCAATGTCCACAAATCACTATGTATTATATTAAAAGGCTTTGTAGTGCAAGAATTCGAAACTGAAAATGACAACTTAACATGTTTCCCAAAAATGCAAGATTGACAAATAGAAGAGCATGAAGATGCTTTACAGTCAATAAATTTATTATTCCTAAGTGAGTGTAAAATAGATGCTCCCAGGTGTCCTAAACGATTAGCTATAAAGCAGGAGAAAGAGCTACAAAGATTGATGGAGAGGTGGATTGATGGCTGGTAGTGGTGGTGAGAGGATATAAATCTCCAGTGCTATCACATCGCATTAGTGGCATCCTCGTCTGAAATTCCTTCACAGAAAAATCAAATGGATCAAACTCAATGGAAACATTATTGTCAATGGTGAAATGATGCACAGAGATAAGGTTTTTAATGATGTTAGGGGCATGTAGGATATTATTCAGAGTCAAAAGTGAGTGAGGCGGGGAAAGGGATTTTTGTCCATAACCATCAATTGAAATTTCGTGTCCACTGCCAATAATAATATTTTTGTTATTGCTCATATTAAAATAGGATGAGAGAGTACCTTGAGATGCAGTCATGTGTGAGGTTGCACCTGTATCCATGTACCAGTTTTCTTCAAGAACACTAAGAGACAAATTGTGCATCGCTGCATCAATGTTAGTAGGTGCATAACTCGAAGGAGGTGACACTTGGGCACTGTATGCCTGTGGTGGATGATTGCCTAGAATTTTGGGCTGATGAGTAAGAGGTTGATAAACCCATTATGAGGTGGGGTAAGAATAAGGCAGAGTAACCCATGCTTGATGTCCCCAAGATCCTAATAGTGGGTATGGTACCCACTAGTATGGTTGTTGTTGTTGCTGCCAGGGATGCTACTGTTGCTGTCCACCCCCATGGTTGCTGCTACCACGACCTTTTTATCTACTGCCACCATGTTTTTCCCCATTATTATTGTGGTTATGGCCATGTTTCGGACTATGGTTGTTGCGGTTTGATGTATTACTAGAATATGATATCGAACTTCGGCCATAGTCAAACGCAACATCAATGGAACCGTTGATGGTGAAGAGACTAGTGCCGGCAGCGGTTGCCTATTTAGCCTTTTGGGTTTCCTCAAGGATTAACCTCGATCATGCCTCATAAAAAGGCAGTAAAGGCCACTCTGTTGAATGAATGTAGTAACACCTTCGTAGTTCTCATTTAAACCCGCAATTAATTGAAGAACTAACCATTGATTTGAAACTGGTGCATAAAGGTTAGGGAGTTGATTGGCAAACATTTTGAGTTCTTGGCAATAGGCCGAGATGTTAAGATAATCATCCATCTGAACATGAGTGAATTGATTTTCCAAGTAAACAACACCAGAAGTTTTGTTATCTTGGAAGATGTTTTGCTATCGTTGTCATGCTTGTTATGCAGTTGAATCAGACTCCAAGATGGTGTGCAAGAGATCTGTGGAGATCATACTATAAATCTATTGAAGGACTATTGCATCTAAGCGTGACCATAATGCTTTCTCAGTCTCGATAGCCTCTTCTTGTTTTGTCTTAGTTGTCTTCGATTTCGATGGGATAATATGATCAATAACTTAGTATGCTCAACAATGGATTTTAAACAACTCCACCCATGAAGAATAGTGTCCCTTTTCCATCTCTAGAGTAATGGAGATGAAGTTCTTAACATTATTGATGGCCAAAGCAAGATGGAATTTGGTTTGTTCGTCCATTGATATGAGGAGGAGAAGAGAGAAGAACGGGAAAGTGGAGGAGGAAGGAGGTTGCTGGTATGGCTAGGGCATTGACATGGCTAGGGTTGCAACTAAGCTCTAATACCATGAAAAAAAATCCTACTAGCTTTCTTGTTCATTTTTGGTGAAATATATATAGGAATACATGAGTGTAACCACCATTAATAATTTAACGAGATTTTTCCAATCTCGGGCTACCGGTTCGGCCCCACGAAAGTTTCCCACCGGTCGCCAGGGTAAATCGGGAAGCACTCGCGGTGGGTGGTCTAAAAGCCTAACGTCCCAGGATTCGCACCCCATTTGGAGAAAAAATTCCTGCAAATACGCCGTAGCTGAGGATCGAACAGTAGATGTCTGTATAACGACTAGTCATCCTACCGCTGCACCATAGCCCCGAAGGCAGTGTAACCACCATTAAGGCTACAATTAAGATAGTTATTTATATTCTAATAATAAAAGATTATATAGAGATTATTTCTATAATCTAACCAGGAAGTTATTTATATTTTAATAATAACAGATTATACGGAGATTATTTCCATAATATATCAAAAGGGCAATACTTTGTGGAAGGGAAATTACAGTCATGGCTACTGTGAAGGGAAGGGAAGTCACTAGAATTTGATTGCAGTGAAGAAAGGCAACAGGGTCCCAATGGTGTCGAGTTGCTAATAATGGTATCTCTTGCTGTGGTTGCTGTTAGCTTGAAAAGGGCAGCGGAAACAAGAGGGATACTATTGCTGAGAAGAGGAGGGCTGATGCTAGTCTCTTGTTGGAAGATCAGGAAAAAAAAGATAGGAGGAAGAGAAAAAGGGTGCAGTAGCTACTGCTGAAGGAAGAAGAAAAAAAGTAAAGATAAGAAGGAAAGGAAGTTGGTGCATGGAAAGAAGAGAAGGAGGTAGCACAAGGAGCTTCATGATCTGCAACAATGAGGCTTCGGGAGGAAGAAAAATCAAAGAGAAAAGAGAGAGAAAGAAATAATGTGTTTTCTTCTTTTATGAATAAAATAGGATAGGCAACAATATGTAAGAGAGAAAATTAAAGGAAAAAAAAAATTAAAGATTAGGACCTTGATTCCGGTAGTACGGCAAGTGTATGAAATAGTGAAGTAATAAAAATATCATCCACTAAGACTGTATTGTTGAGAATCAAAATATTCATAAAGACGATTATCTAGAAGATCGAGAAAAGGCGTGTTATCGAAAGAGAAATAAGAGCGATTGAATGAAAACGGAGAGAAAGCCAGTTTTGGCTTCACTATGATGATTGTTGATAAATGCACTTCCTTTTATCTCGACGTATGATTATGAAGAGATTCATCCAATGGTAATCAAATATGTCTATGAGTTAAAGAAAAGAACGAAAGCACCGATATGTCTATCCTAATCACAACTCATAAAGTGGATTAGGATATACCCCTTAAGCTCTATGATAAATTGTGAAAGCCTCGAGAGAGCTTGATCTACTTTCCCAAGCGACTCATAGTTGATCTTCCTCTGACACTCAAAAGATCCAAGTTTGTTCCTACCTGTCGCATGGATTGTCTATCTGTTATTCGTAGACGAATCCTCAAGTCAATTTTAGAGGTTGGAGATTAGGATACACCAATAAGTACATCTCCTATTCTCTATTGATCTAATCGTATGTTTGTATGCAATGGTTACAAGTCAGGGTTCACTCATTGGTCTATCCCAACAAGGTTGTTATCTAACTCGAACCCAATAACATCAATGGATGGAGAGAAAACAAACTAGAACTAATCAAGAATCATATATGGCGTTAATAAAAATAGGATCAATGCATTAGTTCATCAAACAAAACATCAAGTTACTTACTGATCCTGTCGCGAAGCGAGGTGGTGATCCTAAGGGTCGGACGGTCTCCCGGGAGGCACGAGCCAGTGAGGTGGCAGCGAGCTGGCCGCACTCCAGCGTGGCTCTGCAAAACAGTGACCGTCAGTAAACCCGCTGGGGATTTCCCCGGTCAGGCACTCCGACGGTCAAGTCAGCATCCACAGGCAGAATAGTGGAACTGAATTGAAATGATGCAGCAGACGAGAGAGCTCGTGCGCGCATGAGGACGTACCTGCGGTAGGAGGAGTGCGAAGTTTATATAGCCGGGGGAGCTGACAACCCTTGTACATGTTGACGAGACAGGGGTGATAACTATCAGCTCGTAGGGAGCACTTAGGAGTGGTGCGGCATGGCGCGGGGTGCTCGAGTAATACGAAAGTACTGGACTGGCGGATTGACCCCGAGAAGTGTCAGGGATGAGTAAGGCGTGCTGAACCCTGTTAGCAGGGTCGTACCCTGGATATGATGATATAGGGGGCGTGGGGGCGAGATAGCCCGTACCCCGAGCGCCGACCGACGTGTCCGAGTGTCGCGGACCGGGTCGGGTGATAGCCAGTGAGCGTGGGCAGCCATGCGTCCGACTGGTAAAATGGAGGCGCAAGGTACGCCCTGAGTCGAGGGTTTACCGAGTGATGTCTGTTTGCTTCTGTTAGATATCCCATCCTGGTGATGATATTGGAGCGTAAGTCGCCCCGTGTCCGACTGAAGCGCACGACCTAGCTCTAGGTCGAGGGTGGCCAGGGAGCACGGCGATCCGTGCGCCCGAGTCGTAGAATGGCTGGTGGCCCGACCGACTCCATTGGTGGCCTGCTAGACACTGCCTCTAGGGATCCTAGGAGCGGGAACCTGCCCAATGATGCCTTTGCCTTCCTGGCGCCAGGCTTGCAGGCGGGCCCGGCAGCTGAACCTACCCGTAGGCAAGGCCGGGATCACAAGCGTCCCCCTCGAGTCTAGTCGAAGGAGGAGCCGAGTCCAACTGACTGGACTATCCTCTGTTAAAGTAAGCCTGACGCGCCGGGATGTCCTGGTCCTTTCTCAGGGCCTCCCAACGAACTTGTCTGTGTCCAGGGATCCCGGTCGGCAGTTGGTGTCACATCATTTGTCTTTTCCCCTTCTGCTGCTCGGTATCTCTGGGCAGGTCGAAATCTCGTACATTAATGCTCTTGGTCGCTGATTGCCCCACGTGTCTCTTCGCCATTCCTTTTCAGAGTGACACGGTGCTCACCGTTTGTCCAGTGAATGACAAGGTTGGGCGCGGGGCGCTCCGTTTCCGGGGCCCTTCTAGGCCCGATCAGACGACTATTATTGGTCTCCGCTTCTGCGGTGGGCCGCCATCTGGCGGTTCTGAGGGCCTATGTGGTTGCATAAATAGCTTTTTACCTTTACAACCGACTTTTTACCCTTTTACCCTGGCGTACTGCGCTCCTATTGCCGGCTAGGGTTGCGGCGGAACTTCCGGTCCCGGCTATCTTTCTCCGACGACCCCTTTACTGGTTGGGTTTCCTTCCTTCCTCTGTTTCTCATGGCTTCCTCGTCGCACGACCCGCACCCCTGGTATGTTACTGCGAGGTCAGTCCTCGAACAATGCGACCTCGACGTGATTATAGCATAGTTTCACATTCCTTCCAACCATCTCGTTCTACTGCCTGCTGCCTTCGATCAACCTGCCAGACCTCCAGCACACTACATCACCATCTCCCGAGATCATCTGCAGGCGGGGCTGCGTTTTCCAATCCACCCTTTTATCGCCTCTGTTTGTCAATACCTTCGCCTTAATATGTCCCAACTGACTCCTAATTCCATCCGCCTTCTTTGTGGGACGACAATTATTTTTCAACTGTATCGCCTTCCCCTTCGGGCCGACCTTTTTCACTACTTCTTCTATCTGAAGAGGCAGGAGTTTGGATAGTTTTTCTTCCAAGCCCACCCCGGGGCTTCTTTCCTTTCTCAACTTCCCTCCTCCAACAAGGGTTAGAAGGAGAGGTTTTTCTTCATCTGCCCTGCTGTGCTTCCGACCTGGCCAGCCGGGTTTCGGCGAGATTCTCCCCCGACGCCTCCTCATCATACGGGCTCTAGTAAATTCCCTCTCTTCGAGTCTGCCCTCTCCGTGCTAGGGGGCCGACACTTCCTCATCGTGCCCCTATTGAATGAGAACATCTTGTCCGCGTTCGGACTTAGCCCTGCATCGTTTCGTCGGCCTGCCTCTCTCGGTAAGCATTCTTTTCCTCTTTTCTGTTTCTTTATCCCCACTTGACCATTGTTTGCTCTGTAGCCGAGATGATGTATCCCGCTGCCCCCGAAGAGGCCTATGGACTGGAGCCATGTGAGGTGGGGGCCCGCATATTGAAACTGATGGAAGAGCGGGAGGCTAGCGCAGCCGAACAGTGGGCTGAGCAAGAGCTGCGTGCAGAACTGCTGGCAGAGCCGGAGGCGACTTCTTCTGGCTCCCAGTCACCTGCCTCCATACCTGGAGATGAGGAGATTCGTCAGTTTGGCTCAGAGGACACCCGACTGCTAAGTCGTTCTTTGCGGCGGCCACGAGGTGACGGGTCCGTACCCGACTCGACGAACCCCACAGAAGCTTCTTCTGGCCGGCCTGGCAAGAGGCAAAAGGGTAAGGCGCCGGCGGCCGATTTCCCTACACTGCCACCTCCCCCTTCAGCACTTCCGGTGGGACCGGTGGTCACTCCCCCAGGGGAGGCTTTCCAGCTCCGATCGGCAGAGCCTACGAGTGAGGGTCCGCTGCATTTGCTACCCCCCTCGCTATCTGACTTATGCATGAGCCTGATGGTGCCGAGCGGCACGGCCTCCATACGGTCGCAAGACGTACGCCTGTATGGTACAGTAGCAGATCGGTTTCTGGCCGGCTTGCGAGCGAGCAGCTTGGGCGATCTGAGTGTCTGGGCAGACGATTTTATGGCTACAGCCACACAGGTACGGGTTGCTGTGTCTCTTGCACTTCCATTGGCTGAGTTGTTACCACGTCCTTTCTTTTGCAGTCTTGGGCCCAAGGTTACGGCATGTGCATTTCCATGTTGAGCCATGCCAGGGCCCGATATCAAGCCGAGCGGCGTGCGGAGGATCACGAGGCTCGACTCCGGTATGCCCAGCTAGCTTCTGGCGACGACTCCTTAAGCAGCTTGAGGGCAGAAGATATCGGTCTTCAGGACTCGCTGAATCAGGCTCAAGAGGAGCTGAGGGTCGCCAAGGCACAGATTGTCACGGCTGACGCTGAGGCGATTCAGGCGCAGCAATGAGCTGCCCAGGCCGAGCAGGCGCAGCTTCACGAGCGGAGACGCAGGGAAGAATTACGAGCGGACCTTCTGAAAGTCAAGGCCGAGCTCCACTGGGCCAATGAAGCTATTCCACCCTTGCGAGAGCAACTGGCTGCCAGGGAGCAAGTAGTTGGTTCGCTGCAAGACCAACTACAAGATTTGCGCGGGCTACGAACCTCCTGGGATGCAGCTCAGGTGGAATTGGAGGAGCTGCGCGGGCGTCGAGCGTCCTGGGACGCGACTCAGGCCGAGCTGGAGGAGCTGCGCAAGCGCCTAGCGTCATGGGACGCAACTCAGGCCGAGCTGGCGGAGCTTCGTGCTTACAAGGAGACTGAAGCTAACCGGTTGAAGGCGTATAGGCTAGAGTGTATCAATGCCAAGGTCCATACTGACGAAATCTCCCGGCGTTTTCAAGTGGTAATGATGCACCAAGGAGTTAGTGTCATCCGGCAGCTCAAACTGGGCGGGTACTGATGGACCCAATTTAGCTAATTAAATTTGTCACGAATATAGATCCATCAGAATTTTAAAAATTTATAAATGTGCTGGAAACCCTTTTTGCAATTAAAGAATAAAAACGTAGTAAAGGGGCCACAGGTCGTATTTTTCCAAGGGCTAGTTCAAGTTGATCGATTCGTGCTCGTGTTTATGTGTCATCGATGTTTTTGGGTTTCAAATAAAATCTGGGATTTGCTTGCAAATAAAAATAACAATGCAATGAGAAGGAAATGAAGGCAAGAAAATGTAAGAACTTGGCTAAGTGAGCTAAACAAAGTGTAAGGCAACTAATGACATCAAGCAATTGGAAACCTAAGCAATCAAAGGACTTAACTATCTTTTGGGAAACAATGCTGATTTTAATTGCAAACCAAATATTAAGCAGAAGAATTAAAACGAGGCTGAAATTTTCAATTGATACTAATGCGAAAGCTTATCTTGATACAAAGTGGGAAATTTGGAAACAAAACTTGATACTAAAGGAAAAAGAAATTCATGTGCCAAACTAATTCTAATGATTCAGAATTGAAACTACTTAGTTAGACACGGAAAGCTCAACTATAAATGCAGTAAATTTCAGGGATAAATGCAGAGATTCAGAATCTAGAAAGAACTGGCCAAAACAGGGACAAGTGTTGCAAAAACTTGCCAAAACAAACTGCAAAATTTCGGAAATGGAAAAACAGGAACTAAACTGCTAACTAATTTCAAAATCAATTCAACAGCTGAGGTGGAACAAGTGGCAGCAAGTAAGTGCAGGATCCGATGCAGAATCAAGCTTCAGTGAATCAGAAATTCAGAAACAAGCATGCTGTGCAGAAATGGAACATCATTTGCAGAATTGGATGACAGACCTTACTAAATGGAGTGCAGAAATGTATCACAATTCTAATACTGAAACTATTAATTGCATACTAAATTTGAATCACTGATCTAAGTGCAACAAAGCTTCAAAAGGAGCTAAGGCTACTTGGCACGAAATGCAAAAACTAGAACTGAAAAAAAACTGCAGGTTTTGAAAATGATACACAGCATGCACACAACTGCGGAAATGAAACACACTTCAGAATTGATTCAATGTAAAGAAAACAGATCTAAGTGCAATTACTCACTTACAACTAGCTTAAATTCCAGGAATTAAGCTGGAAACAAACTGAAATTGAGATAGCAACAGAATTCAGAAACTACAACAGATTGCACAAGAAAAATTACTGATACTTAGCTACAAGATTGATACGCAAGAAACAAATTCAAGGAACAAACTGAAATTGAAACAAATGTTAACTAAACGAATTTTCTAACTGCTAACTTCGAAAGAATTAAATCTAATTACAGCAGAACAATTCGGAAAAGGAAATTGCAGCTACTGATACGAGACAGAACAGAAATAACAGCAGTGATTGAAATTACAACTAAAACTCAAAGAAATGCCATAAAACTAAATCTCGACCATTCCTTGTATCAAGACCACCTTGTTCGTCACGCAAGGGCAAGCCAAGAACCCTTAAACTCGCAAATCGTTGGGAATTAGCTCCAATTTCAGATCTGATCACAGATTCGCGCACAGCTGCAAATCAGTGATTAAATCTCCATAGAAACCTCCTCCGAGGATCCAGATCTTGCTTCAAAGTGCTGATCGAGTTGGTCACGCCTCTGATTGAAAGAAATCGCGAAGAAAAATGAAGGAGAGATGAAGAAGAACGAAGCTGAGCTGCGAAGACGCGACGCTGAGATCTGCCGAGGGAATTTCAATTTAAACTTAAACCATTTAATTTGGACGGCTGAGATTAATCCCGCTTCATCCAACGATGGATCCTCGTCCGATTTGATTCAAAATTTCCAGATCTTGATCAGAGGTCAAGATCATCCTCATGGTAGCTCGGATCTGCCAGATCTCCAACGGATGGTTCAGATCACCTTGATCTTTGTATGGATGGTCTAGATCACTCCAATCATGATCCAACGGCTAGATGACCTCCGATTGAGCTGAAACTCTCAGATCTTGATCTGATCGCTCGATTAGCCTTAGCCCCAGCTCGGATTGATCAGAAGTTCTCAGATGGTCTAGATCTAACCGTTCTTGCATCGGACGGTCCAAATGAGTCGACGCTTGATTCCTTTGATCTGGTCCACTTTTGACTCAACCTTGACCCAACATAACCTAAGTCATGATCCCTCCAAGCCTACAAAAGTTGATTAAAAATTTAGTGACAAAACAACTCGAAAATATCAAAATTTGCAATTAAGTCCAAAAAGAGTATAAATCCTAGAACCTAGAGTAAATCCACAATTACACAAGTAAAATATGGGTCAAATACGGATTTAAGCATATGAAATGATCAACAAAATGACACTTATCAACTCCCCCACACTTAAGCTTGAGCGTTTCGCGAAAAGTACAAAATATGTATCCCTTAGTTTATTCCCAAACATAAGTAGAAGCAATTGAAAAGAAATTACCTAGGGTTGTTAATTCTCAAAAAATCTAAACTCTATGGATTAGTATCTTGTCCTTAAATCAACAACTTAACAAATTCAACCTTCATGATTCATTGAGATGAATTTCACTCACTTAACCTCTCAAAGGAAATTCTTGGTGGCTCTCTTCCTAAGTTTTAAGTACATGATGAAATTGGAGCTCACTCATACACACATGCTTCTTGCACTACCATAAGCTTGCTTATTATCTACTCTCTACCATTATTCATGATTAGAATCAATCATCTATAAAAACTTATCCAAACAAGTGAAAGATATAGGAAATGGTAGAAATGAAATAAAAGCAAAGTAAATAGCAAATTTGAATGAGTGGAAGACTTGGATGTTCAAGGATATTTTTGATGCATTTTTGCCCTCCTTTCAGTCCATATAATGAAATCCAAAGTGTGGTAGAGTGAGTCTTTTCAATGCCCTTCAAAAATTTGATGAAAAAACCTCATCAACTCCTTTGTGCCAACTTTCCATCTTGTGTGCCAATTTTTGTCTTCTCTTCTTCTATCTGATTTTTCTTTTCTTTTTCATTCTCTCTAGTAAATTCAAAATGTAAATGAGCAGATCTTCAATTTGGATGAGAATTACTTCACTAATCCATTGTGCCGAAATTCATTGATGTGCCACTTGCTTCTTTGTTTTCTTCCAAACTGTTTTTTTTACCAGCTGCTAACTCACTGTTTTTTTTTCTCTGCAGCTTCTCCTTGTTTTTATTCATGGTACGATCAGCTTCCAACTTCTCCCAGGTTTAGAGCACTCAAGTAAAATCGAATTCATAATTCTTCTTCACTGTTTTTTTTTTTCAAACTGCTTTTCCTTTTCTGAATTTGTTGTCAGCTGCAACTTGTTTATTTGAACAGCTCCACACTTAACTTGTAAACCTTGCAATTCAATGATATTTCGCAGCAATTAACCTCAATTAACAATGGAAAATTCACATGCTTCACTTGAGAATTTAAGCTCAACAAATTCAATTCCATCCATGGCACACTCACTTTCAAGTTGATACAAACTGTTTTGTTTCTTTTTTTTTTCTTCTTCAAATTCCAGCAACCCTTGCACTGATTTCAGAAGTGTATAGCTGCAATTCAGCTCCTAGAAGAGTGGCCGAAACAATTTCATAGCATTTCTTTCATTTTGGCACAAAATTTCTGATTTTTCCTTTGCACAGATTTTTTTTTTCACTTGTTTCCACTTGGTTCCTCAATTCTGCATAGATTTTCTGCTACAATTCAAGCTTACCACTTCAATTCAGACTTTAGCAAAGTGTTGCCAATTAAAGCTTCCATAATTCCTACTTCCCAAGTGCTACAAACTCCATTGCTTTCAAACTCTTTTCCATGGCACAGTTTTTTTTTCCTCTATTTTTTTTTCTGTTTTTTTTCCTTTTCATGCCATTTCTCCTTATTGTAGATTTTTACGATCTACTTCACCTCCAATTCACAACTGAATTCCCACTTAAATTTGATACCAAGTTCCCTCAAATAGGTACCTTTTGGCTTCAACTCAAAAAATGAAATGAATTTTTTTTTCAAATGTTTCCATCACACTATCCACTCCCCCACACTTAATCTTTTGTCCGTCTCGGGCAAAATAACATCAAAGCACATCCCCAAACAAACAAGTCCCTAGAAAGCATGGTTAGGAGTAGGAAATAAGGAAAGAAAATAGAGTGAACATGATTATTGCCAAAAATTGCCAAAAATTGATGAAAGGTAAACAAATTTATTAGCCTCTATAGATGTGATCAATCATTGAAATATGATTTTGAAAGAACCTAAGCAAGTTCTAGAGTACAATCACATGTATGTGTCACAAAAATAGGGCTAAGCCTCACTAGGTACAAATAATTCATCTCAAGTCCTCAATCAAGAATCCATGGCCAAGTAGTACTCAAGCATCCAAGATTTCATCCATGAGCTTAAACCCTAAGTTTTAACAACCAAATTTAATTTGTTTTCAAAAGACTCTAAAATGCTATGAAGATAACCTAAAGGGATACATTTATTCCTACTCATGAAGAAAAAGTTCCTAAAAGACATAAAATGACATTTATAATGTCTTTTTATTCATTCTACCCTATTCATGCATTTATTAGCAAGAATTCATTTTAAAAGAAAATTCTACTTCTAGCAAGCATAAGGATGAAAAAGGCAATGAAAGAAAATGCAAGAAAAAGTAAACTCCCTTTTATTTCTGGCGGTCGGAGTCTATCTAGGAATAATCTCCATCTTGGTAGTGGAGGAGTAGGAGTAGCTGAAACAATTTTCTTCATTTGCTCAATTTCATTTTGCATGACTCCCCCACACTTAAACTTTGCAATGAACTGTTCAGGTGGCCGAAGGTGATTTAAGTACAATAGCCACTTCAGAGGTGGAGTGTTATAAGTCAAAGCAAGATCATCTCCTCCCTCATTATTCTTTTTGAAAAATCTTCCAGGTGGTTGAAGACTGTCTAGATGGAGTACCCACTTAAGAAATCTCTGGGATCCTTCAAAAACATGTAAAACCTTCCTCAAACGTTCAGGATAAGATAAAAATGCAATATCATCAATCTCTACATAAAATGTATCTAAAAATGCATCGCATCCAATAAAGTCAATTTTGGGTATCTCAGTAAATTTTTCACAAGCATATTCTACATGAGATATATCAAGAAAATTTCCACAGTCAATAAAGTCAATCTCGGGTACCTCTAGAAGTTTATCACATTCAATTTCAGCATAAGAGATAGCAAGAGATTCTTCACAATAAACAACTTCAATTTCAGGCTCTGAAAATTTTTCACAATTAATTTTAGCATAATCCGTCTCATGAATATCATAGCAATGCATAAAATCAAGTCTGGGTGCCTCTAGAAGTTTTTCACATTCAATTTCAGCATAAGAAATAACAAGAGACTCTTCACAATAAACAACTTCAATTTCAGACTCATCTAAAAATTTCTCACAATTAATTCCAGCATAATCTATCTCAAGAATATCATAGCAATGCATACAATCAAGTCTGGGTGCCTCAAAAGAATTTTCAAAATTATTTTTCACAAATGATTGATCAGGACATTTTTCATATGCAAATCTAGACATCTCCCTGAAATTTCCTAGAGGAAAAGAAGAAATACTTACCTGATCCTGATGAAAAATGTCTACTGGATCTACAAGAAATACCTCCAACTCTGGCTCAAAATCTGGTGGACAATCAACTGAAATAGGTGATCCTTGGGTACTTGCTCCAATCATGCAAGTCCCTACACTTTCTGGAAATGGTGGTGGTCCCTGGGGCTCTGTGCAATCCCCTACACCTGTAGAATAATCTTCTGTGCATGCCTCCTCAGTAATATCTGCAACAACCTTATTAAAAAGATTAGGGCTATCAAAAATAACATAATCACAAAATACAAAGCAAGAAAAATCAGGTAAATCCTCCTCTGAAATCAACTCTCCTCTCACTATGTCTAATGTACCATCATCATCAATGATTTGTGCCTCAACAATCTCATCTGCAGTGTCTATGCTCAGAATAGAGTGATTCCCCTTAGGATCCTTCATGGCATCAAAAATGCTAAACTGGACCACTGTGTCTCCCACCTCCATCGAAAGGGTGCCAGCATATACATCAATTTTAGTTCTTGCAGTCTTCCGAAAAGGCCTTCCAAGGATAAGTGGGGATCTACGTGCAAGGTACTCTCCCTCCATGTCTAGGATGTAGAAGTCCGCAGGGAAAATCAACTCTTTCACTTTAACCAACACATCTTCAATAACTCCTACCGGGCGGGTCTGACTCCGGTCTGCTAACTGAATCACAACTCCCGTGGGCTGTAGAGGTCCATTGCCAAGCATCTGGAAGACTGTCCTAGGCATAACATTAATAGAAGCTCCTAAATCAAGCATAGCATCATGTAGCGTGGTGCTTCCAATCTCACAAGATACAGTAAACATGTCAGGGTCTTCGCATTTCTGAGGTATGGCATGGATAAGTGATGAAACATTCTTCCCCATGCTGACCATTTCATTCTCTTTAAGCTTCCTCTTGTTAACACAAAGATCTTTCAAAAATTTTGCATATTTAGGAACCTATTTAATCATTGTCAGCAAGGGTACATTAATTTCAACTTTACTAAAAAGTTTTACCAATTCATTGTACTCTTTTGCTTTCTCCTTCTCCCCTTGTCTTCTGGTTGGAGTTCTCCCATTTGGAAAAGGCAAAGGAATAGAAACTTCCTCCTCATGAACCGAAATGGGTGGGGCTGATTTTTGAGTTGCTGCCCTGTTTTTTGAAGCTGCTGTAAAATCTGTCTCGGGCTGTTTTGTGCTTCGTTTTCCACCAAAATTGGAGGATTGCTAGATGAAGAAGTTGGGCACGAGCTAGGGGTGGTATCCACTGAATTGGAGTGGTTTCGGCACTGATTTGGGCTGGAATGAAGATGCTGCCCTGTTTTCAGAAAATTCAGCTCTTGGGTCATTTTGAGTTGATGCAACCTTCCCACTCTCAAATAAATTGCGCTAACATTTCCCTTAGGGTTAGGAACAGCTTGGGAAGGTAGTAGACTTGATCCTTGAGCTTTGCTTTGATTTAAGTCTTTAGCCATTTGCCCAATTTGCCTTTCAAGATTTTGTATAGCGGCAAAAGATTTCCTTGTTGTGTTTGTTGGTTTTGGGACTGTTGGGGCTGAAATGATGGCTGATATTGCTGTTGGAAAGGCTGATAAGAATGTTGAAGTTGAGGAATTTTGTTGAAATTATACCCTTGAAAATTCTGATTTTGAAAAGGAACTTGTTGGGTGAGGGCTGAAATTGGTTGACTGAAATCCTTGGTTTTGGGGCTGAAAACTTGAGTTCCAAGGCTGGAAATTTTGCTGCGGTTGTTGAACTTGTTGCTGTGGAGGTTGATACGGCTGTTGATAACTCAGATTCCCTTGAAAACCTTGTTGAAACCCTTGAAATGGCTGCTGAAATTGTTGTTGGAAAGGCTGATTTAGGGGCTGAATTTGCTGATTTTGTGGCTGTGATGGTTGTGGTTGCTGCTGCCCTTGCTGAAACATTTGTTGTGGTTGCTGTGATTGTTGTTGTGGTGGGCCTTGTTGGCAAAAAGAATTCCCATAATTCAAGTTTGGATGATCCCTCCACCCGGGGTTGTAAGTAGGAGAGTATGGATTGTTCCTAGCTTGAAATTGTCCCCTAACCAAAGCTGCTACTGACTCATCTTGTTGTAGGTTGGGACATAAATCTGAAGTGTGTTCCTTGCTAGAACAAATACCACATACACTCATTACCATTTGACTTGATTGTAGAGGTGCTGAAGGAGTTGAATTTTTACTTGAAATCTGAAGACTCATTTGCTTAACAGCTGATGTGAGTTCTAACAATGCACTACTAACTCCTTTTGATCATTAGGAATCCCTTGAACTTCATTAACCCCTCTAGTAGATAATGCCCTGCTTCCAAATTGTTGTGAGTTCTCAGCCATATTTGAAATAAGCTCCCTGGCTTGATGTGGGGTTTTGTTGACTAAGGCCCCTCCAGCTGCTGCATCAATCATAATCCTATCCATTTGTAATAATCCCTCATAAAAGTATTGGATGAGGAGCTGCTCACTAATCTGATGCTGGGGGCAACTGGAGCAAAGCTTGTTGAATCTTTCCCAGTAGTCATAGAGTGTCTCTCCCACTATCTGCTGAATGCCACAGATACTTTTTCTGATAATTGCTGTTCTGGAAGCTGGAAAATATTTTTCTAAGAAAGCCTTCTTCATGGAAATCCAACTAGACACATGCCCCGTAGGTAAGTAATAAAACCAGTCCTTAGCTGCTCCAGTCAAAGAAAATGGAAAAGCCCTCAGTTTGATGTCTTCCTCTGAAATACCCTGAGGCTTCATCGTAGAGCAAACAACATGAAACTCATGCAAGTGTCTGTTTGGATCTTCTCCGGATAAACCTTGAAACTTAGGCAAAAGATGGATAAGTCCAGATCTGAGCTCAAAATCTCCACCCAGCTCTGGGTAGGCAATGCTGGAGTACTGAAAAGAAGCATCTGGCGCTACTAGTTCTTTCATGGTCTTCTGGTGGTCTGCCATTGATCAACTGAATAAGTGGAAATAGACTGAGTAGGAATAATACCAAACCTCTGAAACACTGAGCTGGCTCCTCCTAGCTCTGAAGTCCTCTCAATCTCAGGGTCAAAATCCTCTAGATCACCACCTGTAGACCTGGTCATAAAAACAAGAACCAATCGCAGTACAAGTATATAGAAAGATGAAACAAATAAATCAAATCAGATGATATAGCAGTAAGTGCAAGAAAAATGGATCAAGAAAAATATGAAATGAAGCCAAACAAGCAAAAATCAAACAACTCAACTAGTATGTTCCCCGGCAACGGCGCCAAAAATTTGATGGACCCAATTTAGCTAATAATTGTCACGAATATAGATCCATCAGAATTTAAAAATTTATAAATGTGCTGGAAACCCTTTTTGCAATTAAAGAAAAAAACGTAGTAAAGGGGCCACAGGTCGTATTTTTCCAAGGGCTAGTTCAAGTTGATCGATTCGTGCTTGGTTTATGTGTCGTCGATGTTTTTGGGTTTCAAATAAAATCTGGGATTTGCTTGCAAATAAAAATAACAATGCAATGAGAAGGAAATGAAGGCAAGAAAATGTAAGAACTTGGCTAATGAGCTAAACAAAGTGTAAGGCAACTAATGACATCAAGCAATTGGAAACCTAAGCAATCAAAGGACTTAACTATCTTTTGGGAAACAATGCTGATTTTAATTGCAAACCAAATATTAAGCAGAAGAATTAAAACGAGGCTGAAATTTTCAATTGATACTAATGCGAAAGCTTATCTTGATACAAAGTGGGAAATTTGGAAACAAAACTTGATACTAAAGGAAAAAGAAATTCATGTGCCAAAAAGAACTAATGCTAAGTGCCAAACTAATTCTAATGATTCAGAATTGAAACTACTTAGTTAGACATGGAAAGCTCAACTATAAATGCAGTAAATTTCAGGGATAAATGCAGAGATTCAGAATCTAGAAAGAACTGGCCAAAACAGGGACAAGTGTTGCAAAAACTTGCCAAAACAAGCTGCAAAATTTCGAAAATGGAAAATCAGGAACTAAACTGCTAACTAATTTCAAAATCAATTCAACAGCTGAGGTGGAACAAGTGGCAGCAAGTAAGTGCAGGATCCGATGCAGAATCAAGCTTCAGTGAATCAGAAATTCAGAAACAAGCATGCTGTGCAGAAATGGAACATCATTTGCAGAATTGGATGACAGACCTTACTAAATGGAGTGCAGAAATGTATCACAATTCTAATACTGAAACTATTAATTGCATACTAAATTTGAATCACTGATCTAAGTGCAACAAAGCTTCAAAAGGAGCTAAGGCTACTTGGCACGAAATGCAAAAACTAGAACTGAAAAAAAACTGCAGGTTTTGAAAATGATACACAGCATGCACACAACTGCGGAAATGAAACACACTTCAGAATTGATTCAATGTAAAGAAAACAGATCTAAGTGCAATTACTCACTTACAACTAGCTTAAATTCCAGGAATTAAGCTGGAAACAAACTGAAATTGAGATAGCAACAGAATTCAGAAACTACAACAGATTGCACAAGAAAAATTACTGATACTTAGCTACAAGATTGATACGCAAGAAACAAATTCAAGGAACAAACTGAAATTGAAACAAATGTTAACTAAACGAATTTTCTAACTGCTAACTTCGAAGAATTAAATCTAATTACAGCAGAACAATTCGGAAAAGGAAATTACAGCTACTGATACGAGACAGAACAGAAATAACAGCAGTGATTGAAATTACAACTAAAACTCAAAGAAATGCCATAAAACTAAATCTCGACCATTCCTTGTATCAAGACCACCTTGTTCGTCACACAAGGGCAAGCCAAGAACCCTTAAACTCGCAAATCGCTGGGAATTAGCTCCAATTTCAGATCTGATCACAGATTCACGCACAGCTGCAAATCAGTGATTAAATCTCCATAGAAACCTCCTCCGAGGATCCAGATCTTGCTCCAAAGTGCTGATCGAGTTGGTCACGCCTCTCATTGAAAGAAATCGCGAAGAAAAATGAAGGAGAGCTGAAGAAGAACGAAGCTGAGCTGCGAAGACGCGACGCCGAGATCTGCCGAGGGAATTTCAATTTAAACTTAAACCATTTAATTTGGACGGCTGAGATTAATCCCGCTTCATCCAACGGTGGATCCTCGTCCGATTTGATTCAAAATTTCCAGATCTTGATCAGAGGTCAAGATCATCCTCGTGGTAGCTCGGATCTACCAGATCTCCAACGGATGGTTTAGATCACCTTGATCTTTGTATGGATGGTCTAGATCACTCCAATCATGATCCAACGGCTAGATGACCTCCGATTGAGCTGAAACTCTCAGATCTTGATCTGATCGCTCGATTAGCCTTAACCCCAGCTCGGATTGATCAGAAGTTCTCAGATGGTCTAGATCTAACCGTTCTTGCATCGGACGGTCCAAATGAGTCGACGCTTGATTCCTTTGATCTGGTCCACTTTTGACTCAACCTTGACCCAACATAACCTAAGTCATGATCCCTCCAAGCCTACAAAAGTTGATCAAAAATTTAGTGACAAAACAACTCGAAAATATCAAAATTTGCAATTAAGTCCAAAAAGAGTATAAATCCTAGAACCTAGAGTAAATCCACAATTATACAAGTAAAATATGGGTCAAATACGGATTTAAGCATATGAAATGATCAACAAAATGACACTTATCATTGCTCCATATAAATTTCATCTTCTAAATCTCCGTTTAGAAAGGCCGTCTTTACATCCATCTGATATATTTCCAGGTTCCATAGAGCAGTAATAGCCAACAACACTCTAATTGAAGTTATTCTCGACACCGGAGAATACGTATCAAAGTAATCAAGACTTTCTCGTTGTCGGTAACCTTTAATTACCAACCTGACCTTATACTTGTCAATTGTGTCATCTTGAAGATCCACTTGCAACCTAATTGTTTACTCTCCGGAGGAATGTCCACAAATTCTCAAGTGTGATTTTGCAAGATAGATTCTATCTCAGATGCAATTGTCTCCTTCCAGTGAGGTCCCTCAGAAGAGTTCACAGCTTCTGAGTAGCTTTGGGGCTCACCTTCTAGTATGAAAGTGATAAAATCTGGTCCATAAGATTTTTCCACCCGAGCTCTTTTACTCCGCCGAGGCGCAACCTCAACTGGTTCATCATCCTCTTTTTCTTCCTCTAGTATTTCCTCCACCCGTTTTGAGGAACTAGCATCCTCTCGGGTCTTATATGGAAACACATGTTCGAAGAATAAGACATTTCTCGATTATATTATCGAGTTCTTGTGTATATCCGGTAATTATGACTCATAAACACAAAACCGATACACACTGTTATTATGTGCATATCTGATAAATATACAATCAATAGTTTTTGGTACAATCTTAATCCTCTTCGGATTAGACACCAAAACTTTGGCAAGACACCCCACACTCGCAAGTATTTGTAGGATGGTTGTCTTCCATTCCACAACTTATAAGAGCTCTTATCTATTTTCTTCCGAGGGACCTTATTTAAAAGGTAATTAGTTGTTAACACAGCTTCCCCCCACATGGAGTCTGGCAGTTCAGAGCTCAATAGAAGAGCATTCATCATCTCCTTAAGAGTTCGATTCTTTCTCTCAACAACTCCATTTTGCTGAGGGGCACAAGGAGCTATTGTTTCGTGTATGATCCCATGTTCAGCACACAACTCAGCGAATGGTGATACATATTCACCTCCTCGATCGCTTCGAACCACCTTAATCTTCTTATTAAGTTGGTTTTCAACCTCATTCTTGTAGAGAATGAATTTCTCTATAGCTTCATCCTTACTTTTGAGAAGATACACATAACAGTATTTTGTGTTATCATCTACAAAAGTAATGAAGTATCGATTTCCACGTCTCGATGTACCTTTAAGGTCACATATGTTGGTGTGAATTAGGCCGAGTGGCTCGTTGCTTCTTTCAACGTGTTGAAAGGATGACCTTGTCAACTTCGCTTCAACACAAGTCTCACACTTGTGTTTTGGGTCAAGGTAGAATGTCAGTATATTTGCATATTTATTAATCTACGAATCACATCGTAATTCACATGTCCTAGTCTACCATGTCGTAAACATGAAGACTCAAGCATATAAGTGGAAGAGCTCTCAATTTTATTTATCTTAGGCCTAATGGCTATTACACTGAGCTTAAACAGCCCATCAGATACATAGTCCTTTCCCACAAACATTCCCTTCTTTTCGATAGTACAACTCTGTCTAACTCAAACACAATGTGAAAGTCATGCTTGCTTAATAACGATCCGGACTCTAGATTCTTTCGAATCTCCAGAATATACAACACATTGGTTAGAGTGAGATCCTTGCCCGAGGTCATCTTCAGCACCGCTTTCCCTTGGCCTATGATGTCCGAGGTTGCTGAGTTCCTCATGAATAGCTTCTCTCCACTAATTTCTTCAAAATTGTGGAGCAGTTCCTTATTGCAACACACATGTCTGGTGGCTCTGGTATCGATCCACCATTGCCGCGGGTTTGAACCCACCAGGTTCAATTTAGAGACCACGACACAGAGGTCTTCCATTTCTAGTCCCTCGTTCAGGTTGGCCTCCTGCTTCTTCTTCGGTTTCTTGCATTCCGAAGATTTGTGGCCAACTCGGCCACAGTTGTAACACTTCCCAGAGAACTTCTTGGTGATTCCTCCTCTGGGTCCCATCTTGGAAGATTTAGAATTCTTCCGTTTCGAATTTTATCCGTGCTCGACCACGTTGGTTTTTACAGCAGCCTGAGAGAACACATTTCTCTCTAAACCCTTGTTGTCTTCTTCGATGCGAAGTCTAACAACGAGTTCCTCCACATTTATCTCCTTCCGCTTGTGCTTCAGGTAGTTTTTGAAATCCTTCCAACCAGGAGGCAGCTTCTCAATGATGGCTGCTACCTGGAAGATTTTACTCAGAACCATACCTTCTAAATGGATCTCATGTAGGATCACCTGAAGTTCCTGAACTTGGCTGATCACTGTCTTGGAGTCAACCATCTTGTAGTCCAGGAATCGACCCACAATGAATTTCTTGGCCCTTGCATCCTCCGACTTGTATTTCTTGTCCAAGGATTCCCATAGCTCCTTAGCTGTTCTCTTCGTGTTGTACATAGCATACAGCGAGTCGGTCAGGCAGTTGAAGATGTAGTTTCAGCAAAGGTACTCAGAATGAGTCCAAGCCTCCACTTCAGAAACCTCAGCATGCTTGGGAGGGTCTTCGGTCAAGAACCGAGCCAGATTGAGCGTGGTCAGGTAGAAGAGCATCTTCTGCTGCCACCTCTTGAAGTTCAACCTAGTGAACTTCTCTGGTTTTTCCCCATGGTTGATTGGGACATTCCCAATCAGGGCGGAGGGGGCCTGGTGATGAGTCTGTTTCACCTCAACACTTTCCGTGGTCATCTCAACAGAATCAAATATGTTTCAAGATTGTTGGAGGAAATATACTCCTTTTGGAGAGTTTACAATAAATTGAAATTACAAAAAATAATTTCAACTTAACTGTTGAGTGACCCGAGCTGCCTTTTATGCAGACTGCAGTTTCTCGGGCTAAATTCCAGAGCAGAGTCTCCCGACTAGGATCTCCCGAGCTCCTGAGCAGTATCTCTCGAGCTGAAATTCTCGAGCGGAGTCTCCCGACAAGGATCTCCTGAGCTTCCGAGCAGTATCTCCCGAGCTGTAGTAGGATATGTCCCGACCAGGAAGTTGCTGAGGCCTCCGCAGCGCAGTTTCCTTAAAACAGATTTGTCCTCCTCCGACGGTGCTTCGAGGCTCCGATGGACGTCTGTCTCTCAGGATACAACAGCGGGACCACGGGCACAACGGAGCACTCGTTGCTCGTGGCGAACTGAGGAAGTACCTGCACGCTATCAAGGGAGGTCGGAAAGGAGGTGGAAGATATTTTCTTCTCTGTATATCTTTTGCTCTCGATCACAGCCTCTTTATATAGACTCAGACCCCGCAGTAATTAATGACCGAATTAACGTTATTTACTGCCAATTAACCATCTAGATCCAAACGTCTGGGGGTTACATTTTACACTAATCAATAGTCATGTTTCAGTTACATTTGAGTAAAAAATTTGGCAAAACATTGGTTCATCCGCTTGGACAAATCCACTTGGTTCAGTACAAATCCGGCTCTGGATTTACACCCCCTGCACACCCACGCGTGAGAGAGAGACTCTCTCCTAGCATTTGTTCACAACTATCATGCTTGTGAAACAATATAAACCAACAATTATGCCTTGAAACTCCCAATATGAGACTAAAATCTCATTCACAATGGAGCCTCTTTATTTTCCACTTCCCTTTCCATTCACTAGAAACTCCCAATGTGGGACTAAAATCTCACTTATCAAGGAGCTTCTTTCCTCCACACCTCCCTTTCCATTCACACCATATCTAACAAATATTAAGAGATTACATACTCTACATGAAATAAGAAAAGATAGCTATTTTTGTACCATGTTTCATTTCAAGCATCAGTGTTTGTCTCAACAGCTAGTACAAAGTAAAAATAAGTACCTTGTCCAATACAGTCCTCATCCACCCCATCCCATCCCATCCCAAATTTCAGACCATCCATCATGGTCCTTTAAATTAAACTTACATTCTTAAAGTGGTCCACTTGAAAAACAACCCAAAAAAGTCAAAGCTCAGCATGTAAAATGCTAATCTGAAATCACTTTTCTGAAAGTAGTATTGCTTTGTGCATTTCCAAAACCCGATTACTATCCACTATCTTTTAATGTTTCTAAACTATCATACTCACCTTGAAAGCTTTCTCCACTTCTTCAATCTCGTCATTGATTTCCTTCTTATGTTGATTGTTAATCTTGTTCATACACTCGACCCATTTGATTCCCTCTTCGATCAGATGTAGCAAACAATTGGATATACAAAACCTGCAGAAAGGAGAACAGTTCTAATATTTACACATCAAAAATAGATACTGGTTAATCGATAATGCTTTCCTGATATACTTTCAAGAAAGGAGAACAATACCAGCTATTTGATATTTCAATTGTATTGTCTAAATGTTCAGCTGTAAGGTCCCTACCATATGCAAACTGCACCTATAGCAAAAAGAATAATAATAAAAAGAAGAAGAAAGAGCAAGGGAGGTGTTTAACATGATATTATTTGAAAAATGAAAGTGTAGATAGATAAGAAAGTCCATCTTACAACCTTGAAACACCTGTGCAATTGATCAAGTTTTCCTCTAACCATTCCCTTCAAGAACAATAAAACTAGTATAAGCATATGGCTCAATATTAACATCTGATGTCAGTAAGCAATCATGATAAATCTGAAAAATAGAATGTATGAATATGTAAAGTTTCAGAGTCGCATCAAGATATATGATTTTTTTGATTAATTCGTCATTTATCACTGCGGAGGTGGGGACTGCAAGGTAGTCGGCACGGGAGGCGGAGGGAGAGCTACTTTCGGAGACCGAGAGTACGGCGAGGGCGAGGGCGGGTGTGAAGGTGGAGGAGATGGCCATGTCTTCGATTCCTCCGCCCTCTTCGCACGAGATTTGGATTTAGAGGAGGAAAAATGAAAATGGACTTGGAGAGGAAACAACGAGCGCCTACACCTTCATGGATAGAGATTTTCACGAGAGGGACTCGACAGAGATGTTCAACAACGCGAGGAAAATGCGAAGAGAGGTATTCAACGACATTTGAGCTCTTACACTTCGTTTAGAAAGTTTTTATAGCGAATTGAATTGAATTTCATTCCAGAATTTCAATTAAAATTGAATTCAATTTTTTTTTTGTTTGAAATGAGTTGGTAAATAAAGGAATTAAATTATTTGGAATGAATCTAAAACTAAATAAATTTGATTATTTTTACTATTTTAACTTTTATTGATAGGTTAGGAATCAAACATTATATTTATATGAGGTTATTTTAGTATTTTCATTCGTTGAAATTCAATTCCTACACCAAATCACACTTATTTGGGTCTGATTTCAATTTCTTAGTTTTGTTGGATTTCAATTCCCATGAGAATTAAATTCCTTCACTTAAGTTGCTTCCAAATCATGAAATTCAATTCAATCCTTTGATGGAATTGAATTCCATGAGTTTCCAAACAGGGTGTTAAGGTTTTAGCGAAGAGGGAGAAAGTGTGAAGGCGTTTTTTTATAAAACTTTTGTCTTTTCAGTGTTGTTGAAGTCAATTTTTCTTATAGTGATGCATGCATAACACGGGGCCTGATATGGAAAAATATCAGGCCCAACATGGGTTTTTTATCGATTTTTATCGATTCTTTTATATTACATTTTAACCTCCGGAAAGCCGAAATAAATAATAAATATCATATTTAAATTCCTTGCAATCTCATAAATCCACATAAATTGAAATTAGTTTAATCGGAACCCTGTAAGTCCATCAATAGCACGACTAAGCAAGAATCAGCAAAAATCAATATTGTGCCCGATATGAAATCATATCAGGCCCAACGTAGGCTTGATATGAAATCATATCAGGCTAACGTTGGGCCCGATATGATCTAATATGAGGCCCAACGTGGGTTTTTGCTAATTTTTGTCAATTTTTTATTATTACATTTTAATACCTCTGAAAAAGTCGAAGTAAATAATTAATATCATATTTGAACTCCTTGCAATCATATAGATCCACAGAAATAGAAATGCATGCAATTAGAGCTCTTTAAGTCTATCAATGACCCGATTAAGGAAGAATCGACAAAAACCCATGTTGGGCCTGATATGGAATCATATCAGGCCCAACGTAAGGTTTTATCAATTTTTGTTGATTCTTTGTTATTACATTTTAATATCTCCGGAGAACTCAAAATGAATAATGGATGTCATATTTGAACTCCTTATAATATCATAAATTCATGGAAAATAAAATGGGTGCAATCAGAGCTCTCTAGGTCCATCAGTGACGCGACTAAGGAAAAATCAACAAAAACCTTATCAGGCCTGATATGATCTCATATCATCCACATTAGGCCTAACATGGATTTTTATCGATTTTTATTGATTCTTCGTTATTGCATTTTAATACCCCTATAGAAGTCGAAATAAATAATTGATACCATATTTGAACTCCTTGTAATCTCATAAATCCATAGAAATTGAAATGAGTGCAATTAGAGCTCTCTAGGTCCATGAATAGTGCGGCTAAGGAAGAATTGACAAAAAACCATGTTAGACCTGATATGAAAACATATTAAGCCCAACGTGGGTTTTTGTCGATTCTTTATTATTACATTTTAATACCTTTAGAGAAGATAAAATAAATAATGATATCATATTTGAACTTCTTGCAATCTCATAAATCCATAGGAACTGAAATGAGTACAATCAGAGCTCTCTATATACATTAGTGGTTTCAATCAAAACTTACTGATGGATCTAAAGAGTTCTGATTGCACTTATTTCAGTTCCTATGGATTTATGAAACTGCAAGTAGTTCAAATACGATATCCATTATTTATTTTGACTTATCCAGAGATATTAAAATGTTATAAAAAAATCTACAAAATCTTAAACATCTTACGTCGTGGGTTAAAAAATAACTAGAGATATCATATTGCAACTATTTTAGGTCTTGTGAATTTTTAATATTACAAGGAATCCAACAGTATCGTCCATTACATACTTCTACTTTCCCAAGGGAGTTAAAATTTTATCAAAAAATCAGAGAAAATAATCCATTCATATAAAGCCCATGTTGGGCTTGATATTTCCATATCAGGTCCAATGCGGGCTTGATATTTTTCCATATCAGATCCAATGTGAGTTTGATATTTTTCATATCAGACCCTGTGTTATGCATGCATGCATTCAGAAGAGAGAGGAAAGAAAAGAAAAAAAAATATTGCATGTATAGGAGAGAGGAAAAAATTGAGAGAAATGATTGAGGGATATATTAGGAAAAGTACTAAATTAAATGTGCCTTTCAATAAATATCAAAGTATAGTGTGTCTTTTAATCAATTCACAAATCTAAATACGTCTTTTGATAAATTGTCGAGATTAATCTTTATATATATTTTTAAAATACAACTATATTTAAGTCCGTCTATCACTGTCGCTGTCGCTATCGTCGCCGCCGTCGTCATCACCACCGCCACTGCCGCAGGGTGTCCCTTCCCTTCCTTTTTCACAATTTATCAATGACAATGGAGGCCTGTTCACCATTAAAGGAATGTGTGGTTCGTATGAGATTTATAAAATTAAATAAAAATTAAATAAAAAAATTTAAATCAGATGGAGTGAGACCTAAGATGTGCAGTTAATTTTTATTTTTTAAAAAAATTAATGTAATATATATATGAAATCATGTAATTATATATTAATACGAATTGGACTATAAAATAAGTTATGTTCCAATAAATTTTTACATTGGAAATGTCCTAATCTCACAAAATTTTGTAAGAAGGGGACGGAGATTGAAGTTAATGGACTTGGTATTTAGGACATTTATAGTAATGGGAGTTCTTTAAGAACTTCCTTAATATCACATTAATATGATGGTTAACGTATATGATATTATTATTTTAAAATTTGAGAATTAAATCTTGAAAATATTACATTAATATATTCGCCCTCCTCACGTGCTAACTAAAGGTGCAAACGAATCGAATCGAAGCAAATAATATGAAAATATTGATATAGAAGTTTGAGTTCGAAAAATATATATGGTATTCGAAGCTCGATTCGAAGCTCAAAAATACACATAGTTTTGGTTCGAGCTCGATTCAAAATAAAATTTGAACTCGAGTTCGATTCAAATTGTTCGAATCTTGATTTAAGCATCTTCAAACTATAATTTGAATTCTATTCAAATTATTCGAATCCTAATTTGAATACATTTATATAAAAACTATGAAAAAAAATTAGAATTCGATTTGAGTTAGACTTGCGACTAGCTCGTGAACCATCGAATAAAATAGTATAGGTTCGAAATTGGCTTGAAAAAAATATTCGAACATGTTCGAGTTTGACTCGAATTCGATAATTTCGAATACGAATCGAATATTTTTCAAGTCGTCTCGAAAAGTTCGCGAACCAGCTTAATTCGTTTGCACCGCTAGTGCTCCCGGCCTTGCCTACGGGTAGGGGCATAGGCCGGGCCCGCTGGCCAGCCAGGCACCACGAAGGCCTGGTAGACAGGTCAACCACCCTATCAGCAAATATGGCCCCACACCCGGAGAACCTTCCATAGGGAAGGAAGGGGGGGGGGGGTCGGGGTCCATCAGGTCATCTGAAAAGGCGGTTGGGTCACCTCCTAGCCAGCAGACCCTGTCAAAGGCTCAGTCACTCACACTAGTTCACCTCGACCCAGAGTAGAGGTTCGCACCCTCGGCAAGGTCAAGTTTCGTGATAACCCCCGACCTAGGGCGTACCCTGCGCTCCCTTCGCTTTCCCTGCCAGTCGGGCGTGTGGCGACCCACGCCCCCTGATCTTTACCCGGCTCAGTCCCCGACACACGGACCTGCTAGTCGGCGCTCGGGGTATGGGTTGTCCAGCCCACATACCCCCTCACATCCTTACTTCCGGGGTACGACCCTATCCACGGGGTTCCTCATGCTTCACCTGCCTCTGACATTTCCACGCGGTCGTCCCGCCATCCAGTACTCTCGTACTGCGCACTCAGTACTCACGTACTGCCGGAGCACCCCGCGCCGTGTCGCGCCCCTACTCCGTGCTCCATGCGGGCTGACAGTCATTATACCCCGGCCCCATCTGTGCGGACAAGGGTTGTCAGCTCCCCCCGGTTATAAAAGCTCGGCACTCCCCCTACCGCAGGTACACGCGCGTGAGTTCTCGCCTCCCTTGCCTCATTTTCATTCAGTTTCCGCTCATCTGTACTCGGGACTAACTTGACCGTCGGAGTGCCTGACCGGGGATTCCCCCGGCGGGTTCGCTGACGGTCTCTGTTTTGCAGGAGCAGGGCGAGGCACGTCCAACAACCGGCCACCTCATCGGCTCGTGGCCCCCGGGAGGCCCTATCCGGCCCGTTGGGCTGCCACCCCACTTCGCGACAGGATCAAAAATGACGCTAGAAGGAAGGACACCAGCAGTCTGATCGGAAGTGGCAGTGGGAGATCCATATGGGTTCAGGCGGTCAGCGTTCCCGGAGGGGGCGGTCCCTGCTTCGTCCGTTCTCGAGAAAGTCATTAGGGCACCAGAGGCCTTTCGACGAATCCCTTCGGGGCAATACTGGATCCTGTTCTTTTTCTAGCGAGGCGGATAGGGGAGAATATGTGCGCTGCCGTTTCCGCGCATTGGGTGATCCGGCCTTCTGGATACGACTCACCCAGGCACCGTGTATTTGGGAATCTGAATATATCTTATATACACTCGTCGCGTGTTGGAAAATAAGGTCTTCTGGATATATCTCGCCTATTTAGTACGCCCTTCCGGAATGATTTTCTTAAAGAAACAGTCGTTGTTGCATTACCCTCGGTGAGGCTCTCAGGCGGCGCGTGGGCCGGCCTTCTGGATACGACTCATCCAGGCACCGTGTATTTGGGAATCTGGATATATCTACGACTCATCCGAGGCCCGATCAGAAGAAGGGGCGGGAGATACGCCCCCGAGCAAGCCAGCAGAAGTAAGGGGGACGGAGGAGTAATCGTGCCCCAGGACTGCAGGGACAGGGGCACACGGTGGGGATGCAGAGGAAGCAGGAGACCCAGGCGGAAAGGCAAGTCGAGATGGGCCCTCCGGCTCGCGAGAAGGTGCCGGGGGAGATGAAGGAGGCGCAGGTAGGGTATCCCCAGTCTCGAAGGGTGTCAGGACAACCGACTCCGTCGCCGGCAGAGTAGGTGGGCCCGTCGCAGCAGGAGGAGGGGAAATCGCCCGAGGAGAAGCAGGCACGACGCCGGAAGTAGACAAGCGGTCAGGAGAAGGGTCCGGGAGCCAGCCAAACCCCCTGGCGGAGGGATCGAAGGGCAAAATCTCAATATCAGAGTCTAGCGCCTCCTCCTCTAATACCTCGTCCTTATCAGCAGGAGAGGCGGCGGTAGGGTTAGACCCCGGAGAGAGAGATGTCGGGGCGATCGACGGAGCAGTATCGGAGGAAATGGGGATAGGCTCCGCAAGCAGGGCGGCCACCGACGCCCTATAACGGGTCGACCTCTCTTTAGCCTCCGCCATGATAAAACCACGCAACATCCTGGAGAGAGCGCTAAGACGCTAAGGAAGGCAAGGGGAGGAAAGGGAGGAAGGCAAAGAAGTACAAGGGAAAGACAAGGGCGATAATCGCTGGAGCCTATATAGGGGATGGAAGTTAATCACAGCCGTTGATAGAGGGGTCATGGGCAATAGCTGATCCTACGGCTAGGCGAGGAGGCAGAAATACGGAAAGATAGCAAGTGATTGGTCTGCTACTCAAGGCAGGAAGGTAATAAGCTGGCAGGCCGTAATCAGGAGACACGTGGCCCCGAATGAATCAGGCGCACGGAAAATAGATAGGGCGAGTGTCCACCTGGCGAATCAAACAAGAAGGGTACCTAAGACTATCACGGGCTAGCTCCCGCTAAACCCTTGGCCCGAGCCCCGAGCGGACGCGTGGTGGCCCACGCTCCCCGGGTCCCACTCGGTTAAGAGGCAATGCATATCACGGGCCAGCTCCCGCTAAACCCTTGGCCCGAGCCCCGAGCGGATGCCCACGCTCCCCGGGTCCCACTCAGCCAAGAGGCAGTATATATCGCGGGCCCGTGGCTAGCCTACGCATTCGCTCTGGTCGAAAGAAAACACCACTTAAGCAAGTAAGAAGGAAAGCATCACATTCAAAGGCTCAAGCGCCTTACAAAAACTGGGGCGGGAAGCCCCTCGCGTACAAAGAAACAGAAGACGCATAAACACTAGCTTCACTTAAAGAGTTGGTCAGTCACGGAGGGCAGATCCTTGCACAAATCAAGGAGCGAGATCGCGTCGGGAGAGAAATCTGGGGATAAATACGCACTAAGTCTAAGCTGGCGAACTACGTTGAGACCATGCTGCTCCATCACATCCATAAACCGCCGGGCAATTTCGGCAGCATGAGCCGGATCGTTCAAACATGCCAAGCAGTGGTCCTCTAATCGACCCACTTCGGCCTCTTTGTAAGTGCACAGCTCCGTCAGCTCAGCCTGCAGGGCAGCCCATGATGCCTGCCGTTCGCGGAGTTCCCCTAGTTCCACCTGAACCGCGTCCCAAGCCGGACGAAGACCCCGCAAGTCCTGAATCTGGTTCCTAAGCGAATCTATCGTTCGCTTCTCGGCCGCCAGCTGCGCCCGAAGGGATGATATCTCTTCATTGGCCCAGTGAAGATGTGACTTGGCTCGCGGGAGCTCCGCCTCCAACTCACCTTTGCGCTTGTGATCATGGAGATGAGCTTGTTCCACTTGAGTCACCCGTCCTTACGCACGGACCACCTCAGCATCGACAGCGACAATCTGAGCTTTGGCAATCCCCAGCTCCTCCTGGGCCTGGCGCAATGCATCCTGGAGGCCGATAACCTCCGCCCTCAGGCCATTCAAGGAATCATCTTCGAAAAGCAGCTGGGTATGTCGGAGGCGAGCCTCAAGGTCTGCCGCATGCCTCTCAGCGCGATCACAGGCCCTGGCATGAGTCAACATGGCTACACTCAGGCTGTAGCTCTGGGCCCACGACTGTAAAAGATCTGAGAACTTGTCAGCCAGAGAAGGGATAAGACACGCCTTGACCCACGGATACGTACCTGGGTAGCCAAAGCCATGAAATCATCCGCCCCAACAGTGGGGCTCACCGAACCACTAGCCCGCAAGCCGGCTACAAACCTATCGGCCAGTGGACCGTGCAACCGGACATCCCTGAATCGCCCAGGGGCAGTGTCACCCGGCGGAGCCATACGGAGATGCCCATTCGATAGCGAGGGAGACAACATATGCAGCAAGCCTGCGCTAGCTGGCCCCTCCTGACAAGGTGGGGAGGCCTCCCTCGAAGGCAACACCATCAGCGCCATTGGTGGCACAGCAGGGGGAGGTGGCGGCAGCGTCGGAAGGGAGGCAGTCGACGCTTCACCTCTCCGTCTCTTGATAGGCCGACTGGAGGAAGCGCCTAGGGGAACGGCTGGAGCAGGCCTCAAGCTAGCACCCTCAGGTCGTCGCAAGGAACGGCTCAGGGGCTGAGGATCCTCTGAGTCCGAATGAAGAGTCTCTTGTTCCTCGGAGGAGGCCGGAGAAGGGGAAGGGGATAGAGGAGTTTCTTGTTCGGTCAGCAAGGCGGAGCGCCACTCCTACACGGCCCTCCACTCCGCGGCCTTCGCCCGCTCCTCTCTCATCACTGTTCGGAGACGCGCCTCCATTTCCGTAGCATGCCCCAAGCCGAAACCTCCCTCGGGAGCCGCGGGATACATCATCTCAGCTGACCAGTAAGCAGAAGTCAGGAAATAGCAAAAGTTGAGTAACAAGAGAAAACCACTTACATAAGGAGGCATGACGAACAAAAGGCGCTGGACTAAGGCCAAACGCGGATAGGATATTCTTGACCAAAAGCGGCCCGACTGGGTAGTGTTTATCCTTAAACAAGGAAAGGGCACGCTCGAAAGGATGAAACTTTCGGGGATCCGTGTGATGAGGAGGTGGTTGAGGAAAATCCCGTCGGAAGTTAGACGACCAAGACGGGAAAGCCACGGGGCAGATAAAAAGAAACCTCTTCTTCCAACCCCTGCTGGCGGAAGGAAGAGCAGAAAGGAAGGAAGTCCCCGAGCGAGCTTGGAAAACGAACTCGCCCCATTCCTGTTTCTTCAGATAGAAAAAATGATGGAACAGTTCGGCAGGAGAAGAACAGCGATACAACGGGAAGAGGATGATGGACCCACAGAGGAGGCGAACGGAATTGGGGGTCAGTTGGGACAGATTGATGCGGAGATAGCAGCACACCGAGGCAATGGAAGGATGAATGGGGAAGCGCAGGCCCGCTTGCAGGTGATCCCTCGAAATAGTAATGTAGTGCTTTGGTGGTGTGGCTGGTTGGTCCGAAGGAGAGGCCAACTGAAGGTCGTGGTCTGCCGGAATGTGAAACTCCGCCCTAATGTCCTCGAGGTCGCCGCGAGTAAGAATGGACCTCGCTGTGACATACTAGGGGTGAGGGTTGTGAGACGAAGAGGCCATGGGGACCCAAGGAAGGTAGAAGAACCAGTCCGCGAAAGAAGGCACAGAGCAGTAAGGAAGAAGACAATACGCTGGAGCAGAAGGCGAACAGTCTGTGCGCGGATATATAGGGTGGCAGGGCCGCCTGATGGTGGGCCACGGCAGAAGCGGTAGGCAGCAGTAGCCGCGAGAGCAGGCCCAGTGGGGCCCAAGAAGCAGAGCGCTTTGCGCCCAACCTCGTTCCTCGGGGAACGGAGAAACTACCTCGGCGATTGGAGGAGGCAGAGGGATGGGACACGTGGAATCCTCCCCAGTCATAAGTAGCAATGGCGAGAAGTCCTCAATCGCTTAAGGATACGGAACCATCAGTAAGGAAAAGGAAGGCAGCATGGTTTCCCCGGCCGACCGGGGTTCCTAGACCTCAGAAAAGCCCCCAGAGGAGACCTGGATCCCCTCGGCGTGCCAGGCTTTCGACAAATGAAGATGATCCAGTCAGTCGGACTCGCCGCCTCCTTTGACTAGACTCGAGGGGGACGCTTATGATCCCGGCCTTGCCTACGGGTAGGGGCATAGGCCGGGCCCGCTGGCCAGCCAGGCACCACGAAGGCCTGGTAGACAGGTCAACCACCCTATCAGCAAATATGGCCCCACACCCGGAGAACCTTCCATAGGGAAGGAAGGGGGGGGGGGGGGTCGGGGTCCATCAGGTCATCTGAAAAGGCGGTTGGGTCACCTCCTAGCCAGCAGACCCTGTCAAAGGCCCAGTCACTCACACTAGTTCACCTCGACCCAGAGTAGAGGTTCGCACCCTCGGCAAGGTCAAGTTTCGTGATAACCCCCGACCTAGGGCGTACCCTGCGCTCCCTTCGCTTTCCCTGCCAGTCGGGCGCGTGGCGACCCACGCCCCCTGGTCTTTACCCGGCTCGATCCCCGGCACACGGACCTGCTAGTCGGCGCTCGGGGTACGGGTTGTCCAGCCCACATACCCCCTCACATCCTTACTTCCGGGGTACGGCCCTGTCCACGGGGTTCCTCATGCTTCACCTGCCTCTGACATTTCCACGCGGTCGTCCCGCGCATCCAGTACTCTCGTACTGCACACTCAGTACTCACGTACTACCAGAGCACCCAGCGCCATGTCGCGCCCCTACTCCGTGCTCCATGTGGCCTGATAGTCATCATACCCCGGTCCCATCTGTGCGGACAAGGGTTGTCAGCTCCCCCCGGTTATAAAAGCTCGGCACTCCCCCTACCGCAGGTACACGCGCGCGAGTTCTCGCCTCCCTTGCCTCATTTTCATTCAGTTTCCGCTCATCTGTACTCGGGACTAACTTGACCGTCGGAGTGCCTGACCTGGGATTCCCCCGGCGGGTTCGCTGACGGTCTCTGTTTTGCAGGAGCAGGGCGAGGCACGTCTAACAACCGGCCACCTCATCGGCTCGTGGCCCCCGGGAGGCCCTATCCGGCCCGTTGGGCTGCCACCCCACTTCGCGACAGGATCAAAAATGGCGCTAGAAGGAGGGACACCAGCAGTCTGATCGGAAGTGGCAGTGGGAGATCCATATGGGTTCAGGCGGTCAGCGTTCCCGGAGGGGGCGGTCCCTGCTTCGTCCGTTCTCGAGAAAGTCATTAGGGCACCAGAGGCCTTACGACGAATCCCTTCGGGGCAATACTGGATCCTGTTCTTTTTCTAGCGAGGCGGATAGGGGAGAATATGTGCGCTGCCGTTTCCGCGCATTGGGTGATCCGGCCTTCTGGATACGACTCACCCAGGCACCGTGTATTTGGGAATCTGGATATATCTTATATACACTCGCCGCGTGTTGGAAAATAAGGTCTTCTGGATATATCTCGCCTATTTAGTATGCCCTTCCGGAATGGTTTTCTTAAAGAAACAGTCGTTGCTGCATTACCCTCGGCGAGGCTCTCAGGCGGCGCGTGGCGGCCCACGCTCCCTGGGATGCCCTCGACTGGGAAGCCTCGGCAAGGCTTTCAGGCGGCACGTGGCGCCCCACGCTCCCTGGGATGCCCTCGACCGGGAAGCTTCGGGGAGGCTCTTAGGCGGCGCGTGGCGGCCCACGCTCCCTGAGATGCCCTCGACCGGGAAGCCTCGGCAAAGGGGTTGACCGAGAACACAAGTTAGGTTGGACTCAATCGATTGGGAGATCGATTGAGTTGTTGTCTCACGAGAATAAAAAGGATCTTAATCAATTGGGTAATTGATTAAGAAGAGTCTTAATCAATTGGGTAATTGATTAAGAAGGACCGTAATCAATTAGGTAATTGATTAATAAGGACCGTAATCGATTGGGTAATCGATTAAGAGAGTTTTGTTGTGAGAACAGAAGGTGGCTGAATCGATTGGGTAATCGATTCAACATTCCCTTAATCAATTGGTCAATCGATTAAGGACAGTCTTAATCAATTGGCTAATCGATTCAGGTTCAAAAACTAGCCGTTGAATGACTAAGTATGACGTGGTAATCGATTAGGAAACCTTAGGCGTCGGGTATAAGGGTTTTCACGCAGGTTTTGAGCCACAACTCTTCTCCCCTTCTTCTCCTTCATCTATGCCACTTCAAGGGAAGCCTTGGAGGATATTGCTGCTGCATTTCCAAGGTTCTAGAGGCAATCACAAGCTTGAAGATAGCAAGGAAAGCAAAGCTTGAGCTTATCATTGTAAATCTTGTAAGATTTCATTTTGTATTTGCTTAGATTCTTGTTGTATCTTATTGGAAGCTTGTAAGAGGTTTCTCCACCTCAAGAAGGAGATATTTCATAGTGTATGAGAGAGTGAGGAGAGTGGATCCTTGAATTAGTCACCCGTCCGGGGTGGATACCAAATAAATCCTTAGTGTTAGCGTTTGCTCGAGTCTTCCGCCGCAACAAATCATCACGGAGCAAATCGGAGTTAATCACCCCCCCTTTAGCTCGTCTATCGATCCCAACACGAATTATCTTTTATCACCTCAATATCACATCAACCTCGTGTAAAAAAATAAAAAATTTCATATATTTTCTACTTATATGAATCTCACATTTTTTTAAAAAAATCTTTGCTTTTAAATTATAAAAAAAATTTAAGATTTAAATTTTAACTGACACATAGTATAGATGACAAATTGAAAAATCCTAATCACTTAAATAGACTTGTATGAACGCTTTCTGATTTATCTAATGTCCGATAGAAAATTTTACTAAAATAATAAAATTTTTTGAAAAATTGAATGTTTAAATTAAGTAGACATTTTTTTTAAAAAAATACGGAATACAACTTGAAATACACCGAGATAATGAAAATTGTCCAAACTACCATTGCACTGCATGAGACTTGAGAAGGGACTCAAGACATACTTAATCCGGATAAAAAAACACAGACAACCACCAGGCTACAGCCACAGAAGTGTTGAGTATTTATTATGTTAAGCACAGAATTTATATATTTGGGGTAATAAACGAAAGCTTTAAATGTAATATTTTTTATAAATTACTCTAGGTTTTTTTAAAAAAAAATGATATGCAGCATGAATTTGTAGTATGAAACCCAATATAAATGACGTGACACTCTAATTATAATGATCCCGACGAATTTACTATGTCCCCCAGAGTATAGTTTGGTTCGGGGGTGGCCAGAAGCCGCCGTTAATGTCCAAGTGATAATCGAATACGTATATAAAAAGTACCATATTATTTATATTGGGTTTCATACTATAAATTCATGTCGCGTATCATTACTCTTTTTTTTGATACACAAACGCTGGAGACATTAAATATATTTTAAAAGAATTATTTCCAAATTATTATTTGGCATATAATTATTATTTTTTCATATATTCTGTAAAAATAAAAAACAAGTGAAATCTGATGGTCTCTTATGACTGGCCGTTGAAAAATCGAAGCTAGTAACAACTTAAATAACAATTTTTCAGGATTAATCAGGATTTAATTTTCATTCAATTTTATAAATTTATCATGGCATAATTAATTCGATTTTTCATATAGTATTAAAACGAGAAAATTATTAACTTCGAAAAATTATTATTCGGCAATTTACCAAAGGGCGTATCCAACTATTCGTAATTACCGAAAGGAATACCATGGTTTCTATTATACCAAAGGGCGCATCCCATATAGTGAAGTTACTTTTATACCCCTCCCGCCAAAGAATGACTTTATCAAACACAGTTTCGAGACAACCGAACCACTTTATCAATAAAATATTAATTTGTGGTTCGGATGGGTAGCAGTCGAATTTTTCTCAGCCAATATATATATGTGAAATGATTTGCACAAGTCGAATGATCACGAATGTACGTATATATTGCTTCCTTGCATAACTCGATTCATCACCAAAGCACCTGAGGAAAATAGGTTGTCGAAGGAGAAAAAGGAAGCAACAAAATAGGTTGTCGAAGGAGAAAAAGGAAGCAACAGATTGGTAACTAAGAGAAATAGGAATGTACGTATGATTGTCATCTTTGATATGGTATCAGATATAGTTTTAATCAAGTTAAACTCTTTGTACTATTTTTATTTTGGAGGAGGCTTAGGGTGATATGCATTACATGATATCAGGCCCTGAGAGTGCATGATGTCATTAGATTTCAGGCAATAGGAGAGGCTGAAAAATTTTGTTTCAGGCCCTCGGAGGGACTGAAATAAAAGAAATTCAGGCCCTCCCAGGACCTGGCCTGAATTTATTTTATTTCAGGTCCAGGGAGGGGCTGAAATCAAATGATTTCAGGCCCTCCCTGACCCTGAAATGTAATGATTCAGGCCCGGAGTGGGCCTGAAAGGAAATGATTTCAGGCCCTGCCTGGGCCTGAAATAATTTTATTTCAGGCCCGACCTGGGCCTGAAATCAAATCCCTGGGCTTGAATCAAATGATTTCAGGCCCTCAGGGGCTCCTAGGGCCTTTATTATCAATTTCAAAGTTTGATAAAGTTAATTGTAATTTTTTTCAGGGATGATAATGTTGTTGACAAAATTCTCTCTGAGATATGGAATACTCTTGATGATAATGTGGCTACGGGGAAAGGATTAGAAATAACTAGTAATAATATTCCATTATTTTCCCAGTATGGTGATAATAGCATTACAAGGAATTTGACAATTGATCTAAATGAAGAAGCAAATAATTTAGAAGATGAGGGTTTGAATTCTTCTACAAGAGTAGTTGAAATCTTTCAGCCAACCTGGAGTGGGGAGGAAGAAATTGAAATCCGGAATGCAGAAGAATTTGTACCCAGTACTAGTATACTAGAATTCCAAGCTGATGATATGCAGATTGAGCAATATGAATTCCCCCCAGATCAGTACAGTGACCTAGAGGAGGAGTTTCCATTAGCTGAAGATCCATATATTTTGAATTCTCGATTGCTTGCTGGGCCAATTCGAGAGCTAGAGGCAAGAGATGAGCATGAATTTTTTGTGGGGCAGATATTTCCATCTAGAGAAGAATTCAAGAATGCACTTGTCAAACATGCGATGGTTAAGCATATGAGATATAACCAGTTGACACCCGGAAAAACAGAGTTAAAGCAGTGTGTTTTAACCAACCATGTACATGGAGAGTAGTAGGAAGGGGGGAAGTAGAGTTCACTGTTACAAAATATATAAAGGAACACCAATGTCGAAGTGTTAGGGAAAGTGCTGATCATCATGCATGCTCTTCATCATTTGTTGCTTCTTTTGTTGAAGAGCAATTTCTTCATAATGAACAATACAAACCAAGTATGATTATTTCAGATATTAAAGCTAGATTTGGAGTGACGATATCATACAGAAAAGCATACATAGCTAGGGAGAAAGCATTGAAAAAGGTTGTTGGAGATTATGATGAGGCATACAGAGATCTCCCACAATATCTGCGTGAGTTAAGAGCTAGAGATCCTGAAACTTATGTGGCACTATGCACGAATGGTGACAATCAGTTCCAGAGGTGTTTTTGGGCTTTTGGTGCTTGCCGAAGGGTGTTCAGGTCTTATTTGCGTAGACTTATCGGAATTGATGCGACACACCTAATAGGAAAGTATCCAGGAGTATTGTTGATTGCAACGGCGATTGATGGTAATGACAATGTTCTCCCAGTTGCCTTTGCAATAGCTGAAGTTGTTAGTGATATGAGAGAAGTGTCCTAAGGCAATCGCCTTATGATGTAAACATTTATTTTAATAAATGATAATTCACTATTTGAGTATACATGTTTTGTGTATTTGATTGAGATCTTGAACTAATCTACTGAATGTCCGCAATACAACTCACAGCATAAGAGAATTTGTGATGGGATCACAACTAGTGATTATCTCTAATGTGCAAATGTGAAGTATTGAAATTATCCCTAGTCGATGAATTGATAAAAACGGACACTATCAATTCTGTTGAGACTAGCATGGGTTATTCTCTAAACAGCTGATTCTCACTAGCTGGTGACATTGGGATGTCCGGAGATAAACATGGATGCTAGTTAAGGGAACTAGTTCATTGGAGTGATTAGCTGTAAGACTTCATATGGGAATCTGCATGTAGATATGTCAATGAAGATCTTACTGCGGCTTAAGTGCGATGTTCCTTTGACTTACGGTGTTCAAGTCACCTTGGTCATGGAGACTTATACTTTAACATCTTAAGCAAGCATCTCCAAGGAGGTGTGGACCCGGGATGGTTGGGTATAAGCCGAAGTGCCCGAAGATGTTTGAACAGCCTACAAAGGATTCACCACTCCTTGCGAGGAGATGTATACCCAGGCCTATCGTCGGATTGTTACTCAAAGCCTCTGGCCAGAGCATATCATGTTAAGAGTGCGAGTCTCTTAAATACATGAGAGTAATTAGAAATCCAAAGGACGAGGAAGACACTACTTGGGCTAGGTGTGACGTAGTCAGCCTAGTGGGGACTGACACCATAGACCGTGTCCTGAACCAAGTGGGTATAAGGTGGTGAAGGGAATGAGGCACGATTCATTAGAGCTGCTGAAGGGTTTCAGAATAATTTCTTCTGGGGTCAAACCGTTGATCTTTCGATTAATTGGGGATCATGATGTACTACTAGGTGCCACTCATGATCGTTCTATAATTAATGGGTTAATTATAGACGGCCAACATAAATCGAAAGCCTATTTAGTCACACGCAATACGAGTAATCCGAGGGATTTAAAACGAGTTGAAAATTGGATTTTCCGATCAAGAGAAATAAGTCGAATCTGAGTTGGTCAGAGGCGCAATGGAAGCTAAAAATGGCTAAGTCTTTTGAAGGCTTTTTGGGCGAATTAAATGAGTTTAATTCGCAACGGTTCGGGTCGGTTTGGGCTGGCCAAAGAGGGTGTTAACCCTCTTTGGGTGGCCGGCCAATAAAGGAGAATAAACCAAGTTTATTTTGGTTTAATTAATAAAATAAATCTAGCGCGATTTATTTTATAAATTATGGATAAATAAATTTGTATAAAGAAATTTATATAAATAAAATTTATAGAAATTTATTCTTTTATGGAAGATTAAAATAATCCATGAATTGGTTTATTTTAATTTTATAAAATCAATTATGAATTGATTTATCCATAATAAGAAAGTTTATAAATTTCTTATAAAATTTATTCCATAATTTAAAGAGAAGAAGAATTAGTTTTTATTATAAATTAGTTTATAATAAAGACTTGGTTTAAACGGAATAATTAGTTAAGAAAATTTATAGGATAAATTTCTTATAACTAATTCCGTTTAGAGGGAGACTTAGCAAAGAGTTGCTACTATATAAAGGAACCAAAGGCTAGCCCTTAATTCCTAACTAATCATCTAATGATAGAGCTCTCCCTCTCTCTCTCTTAATCTTCTCCTCTCCCTCTCCTTCTCTTGCCTAGGGCCGGCGCCCTTCATTGAGTTAGGGCCGGCTCCCCTTTTGGTTGCTAGGGCCGGCGCACCCTATCAACTCCAAGAGAAGTTGCCGTGAGCTATACGAAGAAGAAGAACCACAACAAGAAGAAGAAGAAGCGGATAGCGACTCCTCTCCTCTCGGAATTCGATTCCGTTACTTCTTGTTGGTTAGTTTCTAACTCTTCTCTTGATTCTTCTAGTTGTGCCTTCCAAGAATCTAGTAGTTCTCGTCGGCACAAAACTCGTGACTTTGTGAAGTCATCCCGAAGAGAACTCGGCGTGGACGCGAATAGAGGCGGAGCTTCCAAGGGACGCTACGGTTGGATCTCGTCCCTTACTTCGAGTTACGAGAGGTACTTAGTAAATTAGTTTACTTTTCCGCAAAGTTTTATTTTATGATTATGTCAACACACCATAAGATTGCATGCTAGATACGAAGTTAAAATAATTTAGGAAATTATTTTATGCAAACTCTTCCGCTGCACGTAAAAATTTTAAATTTTACGAACTCGTATCCTTGTCGACATGCACCCGGTCCCAACAGAAGTAGAATGTGGGTTTGCTTGGGAGTGGTTTTTGGATCATACAAAGAGGTTCTTTGCTGTTGATGATCACTCACTCACCATAGTATCAGATAGACATCGGGGCATTATATCAGCAGTCAGAAAAGTATTCACAAACGCGCATCATGCTTTTTGTTGCCACCACATGTCTTGTAATATGGTAACTGATACTGGAAGTAGAGCTGGTGTAGTTTTGTTTTGGGCAGCAGCACAAGCCAACACAACACTCCAATATGATATGATAATGCAGACAATGCTCGAAAAACATCCAGATGCTCATAAGTGGCTTCAGAACATTGACCCTAAAAGGTGGGCAAATGTACATTTTACTGGGAGAAGGTACAGAATGCTTACCACGAATTGTGTGGAGAGCTTGAATGTTTTGTTTAAGTCTACACGTGAGCTTCCCATAAATAGGTTAATTGATAATACAAGAAGAAAGGTAGCTCAATGGTTCTATAACCGTAGAGAGGAAGTTTCCAAATGACATGTGCTTTGACACCTCATGCTACAAAAGAAATGGAATCAAGGAGAGAGAAAGCTAGAGCTTATAAGGTTCACCCTTACTCTCAATCAGAAATGGAGGTAGAAACATGGGGCACTTCATACATTGTTGATTTGGAAAAAAACTTTTGTCATTGTGGGGAGTTTCAAATTTCAGGACTCCCTTGCTCACATGCTATAGCTGTAATAGTTCACAGGAATATTGATACACTCCGATATTGTGAGCATTATTTTATTCTAAAACTTGGAAGTGGGTTTACATGGATCGTATTTACCCTTGTAGAAGCAAGCAGTTTTGGCCTGTGGAGTAAACAACTTACAGTTCCGATGTCCCCGTAGCCTTGTGCAGCCTGGTAGACGAAAGAAGGCACGGATTGAGTCAAGAGACAATGGCAAGGTGAAACTTAAATGCAGCCGGTGCAACAACTTGGCCATAATAAAAGGACATGTAGAATGCCGCCAGCCCCAAGGTCTTGAATTAATTGGTTTATGAATTGCAGAAATTTTCTGATGGAAGTGTTCATTTTGTAAGGAGGATAACTGAATGTATAGTATTCTTTAAAAAAAACTAGTTGTTAATGTTGTGACTTATAGAAAGTATTTCAATATTATGATACATTTTACCTTGTGTTATAAGCAGAATATATCAGAATCGAAGTCGTATCATTTGTAACCCAAAATAATGTTATTTCAGGAAACTTGAAGTCCTGAAGTCCTGTGTTTTTCTGAAAATCTGTTGTTTAACCCCCTCTGATTTTTGCTTTGTTAAATGAGTGTTGTGTGCCAACTGATACTGTATCAACACAGTTTAGATAATAATTAGGACTTTGTTTGGAGACGAAAAATAGCATATCCTAGCTAAAATACCAATAATTAGGTAAAGTCTGAGAACTGATAATGAGGTTTGAAAAATCCAAATATGCTAGGTCCATCATACAAACCTCCTGATGTGCCAAATTCTGATAATATGAGGTTTTGATGTGAATGGAATTCAATTGTGGTGTGCAATGTGTATTTAGGTACTCTCCTTCTTGTTTATCTTTTAAAAATGTGGTCACAACATGTTCATTTATTTAAAAGATTGACGTATAAAAATTTAATCATACTGTAAATAATTTTTTTGCAACCAGAGGCGTGGGCTTGAAACAATATGTTTCAGGCCCAGCTTGGGCCTGAAATGATAGCATTTCAGGCCCAAGCTGGGCCTGAAATAATGTCATTTCAGTCCCAGATAGGGCCTGAAATAATATCATTTCAGGCCCTTCTTGGGCCTGAAATACTAGCATTTCAGGCTCCCTCTGGGCCTGAAATAATGTCATTTCAGGCCCACCATGGGCCTGAAATCAAAATAGTTCCCTAAAAAATTACTGATGTAATTGACAACAATTACAGTTTAAAGATTAGAGATTACAAAAAAACCATGGATCGAAAGAAATGCTCCATTGATTTCAATATCAATTACATACATTATAACTACAAATATACAATGTTTGTAATTACACTTACATATATGGATTGTAGCAACAAAAAAAAAATTACAGATTTAGAGGACAGAACTTATCTCTCATTATTTTGTATCCCAACTGAAAACGATAAGGGTTCATTTGTTTTTGGCTATTTTTGGTAGATCGTTGAAAGACCATACTTTCAGCAACAGCATGATGAAGAAAGCACAATCCAACCTGAAATAAGCATTATGAGTCAGTGTTGTTAGCATATAAATTAAAATGTGACAGAATATTCTATATTTACCTACAAGATATGACAGAATAGATCATTTGACACACAACAGGGCAGCAACTAGCACACAACAGTGCATTGTCAGTTATTATATCTGACCGTATCACTTGGTACACAACAGTGCAGCAACTGGATTTGAATAAACATTACTCAATTGTTTTGTTTTGTTGACAATATATTATATAGAATAACAACATCTACATAATCATAACAACATCGACATAATGAGATTTTTCCATACAAAATGGAGGTCAATCGACAGCAATGGATTTTTACATCACCAATACAGCATTCAGATTATCTCAAGTTTTACAAAACATGTCCCTCAGAATATTAACTGTCAGCTCAAATCTGATTCTACTCATGTCTCCTTGTTTGAAATCCATCTTCACATCGAACTAGTTGTTAATGTTGTGACTTATAGAAGTATTTCAATATTATGATACATTTTACCTTGTGTTATATGCAGAATATATCAGAATTGAAGTTGTATCATTTGTAAACCCAAAATAATGTTATTTCAGGAACTTGAAGTCCTGTGTTTTCTGAAAATCTGTTGTTTAACCCCCTCTAATTTTTGTGTTGTTAAATCATTGTTGTGTGGCAACTGATACTGTATCAACACAGTTTTAGATAATAATTAGGACTTTGTTTGGAGACGAAAAATAGCATATCCTAGCTAAAATACCAATAATTAGGTAAAGTCTGAGAACTGATAATGAGGTTTGAAAAATCCAAATATGCTAGGTCCATCATACAAACCTCCTGATGTGCCAAATTCTGATAATATGAGATTTTGATGTGAATGGAATTCAATTGTGGTGTGCAATGTGTATTTAGGTACTCTCCTTCTTGTTTATCTTATAAAAATGTGGTCACAACATGTTCATTTATTTAAAAGATTGACGTATAAAAATTTAATCATACTGTAAATAATTTTTTTGCAACCAGAGGCGTGGGCTGAAACAATATGTTTCAGGCCCAGCTTGGGCCTGAAATGATAGCATTTCAGGCCCAGTGTGGGCCTGAAATAACTCATTTCAGGCCCAAGCTGGGCCTGAAATAATCATTTCAGTCCCAGATAGGGCCTGAAATAATATCATTTCAGGCCCTTCTTGGGCCTGAAATACTAGCATTTCAGGCCCAGTGTGGGCCTGAAATAAATCATTTCAGGCCCCCTCTGGGCCTGAAATAATGTCATTTCAGGCCCACCGTGGGCCTGAAATCAAAATATTCCCTAAAAAATTATTGATGTAATTGACAACAATTACAGTTTAAAGATTAGAGAT
>JAGFNQ010006992.1:0-37615 GCA_024364735.1 Boesenbergia rotunda
ACGTGGAATCTGCTTTGGGTTGAAAAACCACCCTTCGTTTACGGCACTCAACAGAAGCACCGTATTTACTCAGAAAATCCATTCCCATTATAACATCATAGTCCTGCATGTCGAGTACTATCAGATCACAGTAGAGTTCTCTTTCCGCAATTCCGAACTGGCACCGCACGCAACACGTGAGTGGATGTCATTATTTCTTCCGAAGGCAGGGTTGTTAAGAACTTGCAATCTAAAACTTGTGGAGACATATCTATCTTCTTAGTGTAGCATGTAGAGATGAACGAGTGCGTTGCCCCAGTATCAAATAATGCGGTAGCATACTGACTGTAAATAAGTATCTGACCTGTGACAACCGTTGAAGCATTCGCAGCATCTTCCTTAGTAATAGAGAAAAACCCTGGCATCCGCCATAGTTGATGGGGCCTCCAATCCTTCCTGGTTCATCAGCATACTCTCCGGCTCCGCTTGTATATAATGTAGCTTCGCGGGTGCACCCTGGTACTGAACAAGATGTTGGGAAGATGCCGGGTTCTTAGTAGGACAGTACGAGGCCATGTGCCCTTCTACTCCGCAGATGAAGCATCGGTTCGTACCCTTGCGGCATTCCCGGGGTGCATTTTCCCGCATGTAGCACACAGGGGAAATCGGGACTGCTTATTTGCTGGGCCCCTTGGGGTTGTTCCATGGCTGCCGTTTACCATTCTGGTTTCCTTTCCAAATTCGTGTTGGTACTCTGAGGTTTTTGACCCCTTTCATTTACTGCCTTCCTTTGTTGATTGATGTTGTTCAGGTAATGTTCGTGAGTAGGGCACTACTAAACAGCTCCTCTGCAGTCTGCGGTCTGTTAACTCTGCCGGCCACGTTCAGAGCTATTTCGGGCCACAACATCTTTAACATAAGTCGAACCCTCTCCTTCTCAGTGCGAACCAGCTCAGGGCATAAGCGAGCCAGTCGATTAAATTTTTTCATGGCTTCATTGACTGAAAGGTTGCCCTGTCGAAATTCCGCGAACTCGTCGTAGTGTTTATTGGTGACCTGCATGTTGAAGAATTCTTCGAAGAATTCTTACTCGAATCTGACCACGTCATCTGGTTCACCTGTCTCTTGGCCCTGCCCTTTTCCCACCACATTCTGGCATCTCCAGAAAGGCAGAATGATGCACATTTGATCTTCTCTTGTTCAGGCCAGTCCAGCAGCTCCATTGTACTTTCTACGGTCTTGAAGCACGCTTGAGCGTCCCACGGTTCACCGACACCCGAGAAATTTTCCGGCTTCAGCCTCAACCACTGGATCAGATAAGCCTCTTGTCGTGCTACAGTGGTCGAGCCTGACGGAGGAGTTTGCATAACCGTAGGTGCGACAGTATAGCAGTCTGGTTCGCCGGAGGAGTAGTAGAATTTTCTTGTTGGTTCATCAGGGTATTAATGATTTGCTACTGCTCGGTGACTTGACGCTGAAGTTGGGTCACTAATTGCATCAGGTCAGGTGAGGGGGTAGTCTCATTAAGTCTGTTACTCTGCCTTCTAGCCATGCTTTCCTTCATAAAGGACAAGTATGGATAATATGAGTTATTGTTATACCTCCCCATATTAAATTCTAAATTATTTAATTACTATATATATATATATATATTTTAAAATAAATAAAAGAAAGTATCGTTCATGTTCACATATCTTACAAGTACTTGCCATTATCTATCAAAAGACATCATTCATACTTGCATATTATAGAAACATAACATATCGTAAGAGTGCTTACTATCATAAAATATACCGAAAGGTACTTACTTGGAAGCGACAGGAAGGAGGCTTGATGTGTGTGTAGTGAGATGGCAACTGGCTCTGATACCAACCTGTAACGCCTGCCTTTTTCCCCCACCTTGTGGTGTGGCGAGAAAGGCGGGCGTTACAGGTTGGTATCAGAGTCTAAACTTGTCAATCATAAACTTACATGCATAGCATCATGACCTAACCGTTCCATAACTTATTCATCAGCATCATAAGTAGCAAGTAACTTATCCATAAACATAGCATCATGAGTCTTACATCTATACATGCATAAACTTGTCATTCATAAACTTACATGCATAGCATCATGACCTAACCGTTCCATAACTTATTCATCATGATCATAAGTAGCAAGTAACTTATCCATAACATAGCATCATGAGTCTTAATTCATTCACTAGGCATAGCCATTATAAACGTAACATAAATCTAAGGAGGCATTTCCAAAACCCAAGACATGCGATATGTGTAAATAAGAGGAATCCTTTTTGCCAAGTCACCGCCACACACACACATGCTTTTGCCTCTCCTACTGCTTCCCTTAGTAACCTCTTGCTTGATCTGCGGTACGAGGAAGATAAGACTATAAGCACACAGGCTTAGTAAGACCTTTACTACTCACTAAAACCATACGTCACTTAAACATAAACATATCAAGTATCTTGACATAACATAACTTTGAACATAAACATAAACATAGTCATGGCCTAAGTCATAAGCATATGAACAACTACATAGCATGATTCCTAACATAACCATAGATCTACAACATACTTAGCATGGAATAAATCTTAACATACATGAACATGAGACATACTTATACATGGCATAATTCTTAGCATACGTGAACATGAAACATACTTATCATAGCATAAGATATAAGCATGAACATAAGCATATTGTGTTTAGTGAGAGCCCTAGAGCCAATCATGTGATGGTTGTTGTATGGACTCATTGTATCATATTTCATATATATAAAGGCATTTGATTATGGTTATTATACTTACTTGTATTGGTGCCAAATAACTAAGTGTAATAACGTCCTTGGTAGTAGGTTCATATCTATATCAATCGATTGGTTGAATCGATAGTGAGATGATATAGAGAACACTACTCTTAATTATTCCTAGTCAAGTATTAACATTCAGGGACAATGTTAATGCATAGAGACTAGCATGTAGGTCAACACGATGACTTGATCTCACAAGTCATGGATATGAGATATCAAGTTGACACATGAGTATGCATTGGAGAATGTATACTGAATGACCCACCATGAGAAAGTATCATGGATCGTTATATGAGTGTCATATACTTTCTCATGTGACTATTAGTATGACTATTAGTCCTTAGACCTGAAGTCACCATAGTTCCCTACATAAGGAGTTATGTACTTTGGTTTCGTCAAACGTCACCCGTAACTGGGTGGACTATAAAGGCGATTACTGGGTATGTAACAAATTATGCGGAGGGATGTGAGTGATGTAGATGGGATCTATCCCTCCTATATGACGGGAGAGATATCATAGTCTTGATAGAGTGAGATCACTAAGTGCATGGCCATGCCCAAATAAGGCAATATGAGATATTGAGCTTATTTGATTATAGTGAGTCTACTTGGAGTTCAAGACACATAGATTGATTGGAGGATGACACGGTCTATGCTTCATAGAAGATCAATCTAGATATCGACGATAGAAGGACATTGTCACATATTATGAAAGTCATAATTAGTAGTCACATTGGTGATGTTGGATCTCAACATTCTTGTAACTTGGGTAGCAATGATGTGTTGCTAGATACCGCTCATTGCTTATGTTTCTAAGAGGTTAGAAGCATTGCCAACGTTACAAGAACCTATAGGGTCACACGCAAAGAACAAATAGATGGAGAAAAAATGAAGTCAAGTTTGACTTGGCTAAATATGGAAAGTCCATAAAAGGCAAGTTTGACTTGACCCAAATCCAAATCAAGTTTGACTTGACTTGGTTCCACTTCAAGTTAGACTTGACATGGGAGAAGAAATGGAGTCAAGTTTGACTTGACTAAATATGGAAAGTCCATAAAAGGCAAGTTTGACTTGACCCAAATCCAAATCAAGTTTGACTTGACTTGGTTCCACTTCAAGTTAGACTTGACATGGGAGAAGAAATGGAGTCAAGTTTGACTTGACTAAATATGGAAAGTCCATAAAAGGCAAGTTTGACTTGACCAAAAGGCCACCTCACCTTGACTTGACCAAGTGATGACTTGGCTTGGTATTTGACCAATGATGATGCTCCACATCATCTCCAAAGGTTGTAACCCCCCCATTTGAATTTGAATTCAAATTGAAAGGGGGTTATGGCAGGCCACTTAATGGCCATTAATGGCCATTATGTGGCCGGCCACAATGAGAGAACAAAACAAGGTTTTGTTCCATTTTTCTCATTGTGTGTCTTCTCTTCTTCCTCCTCCAAGTGTTGGTGCTCTTCTTCTTCTTCTCCTCTTGGCCGAACCCTTGAAAGGTGCTAGCACACCTAAAGGGTTTCCTCCATCCACTTTGTTCGCGTGGATACTTCTAGAGGGACGGCACTTGACGTCCTAGAGATCCGACATCCAAAAGGAGCGAGCGGGATTAAGCGGGGCACGCACCAAAGGTAAAATGGTTTATCCCTCTTTAGATCTAGGAGTAGATCGAGTTTTGAGCATGAAATGAATACGTGATTTTTGTTTCGGAATTTTTCTTCGCACGAGATCCATGGCTTTGGGTTCTCGGGGTTTCCGCGACGCGAAAAGGCGGTTTTCGCGGCCCGAAAAACCCAACAGTGGTATCAGAGCCACGTGCGAAGCACGTATTTATTTTTTTTGTATGGGATACAAAATTTAGAGTAGTTTATGATTCTGTAATTTTTCTAATTTTTAGGATTTTATGAGTATTTTTCTCGTAGAGGCGAAGCAACGAGTGCGAAGCACTTGTACACTTCGACCACCGAGAAAAACTTCTCCGAAACGGCAAGTTTCGCCCAAATAGATTTTGGGACAGCGGGTTAGGCACTGTTAGATCGCGATACGACACTCACGAAATTAATTTCGTGAGTAGGGGCGCCGCCCCTAACCCCGCAAGGGGCCTTGTCACGTGATTGTGCCCGAAACCCGCTTAACGGGACCGCCGTGGAGTTGTGACTCATAAAATTCGTAAAATACATAGAAAAATTAGATAAATTTCTGTAAAATACATAATTTTGAATTATGTACAGTAGTGTGATGGTCATGGCCCAAGACCCTATTTTAATTAGATTAAAATATGTGTGTAATTCATATTACGGCCTGCGTGCCGTTATTTGTGTTGTGTGTGTTGTATTGTGATTGCGACCTGCGTGTCGGCCTTTTATTTATTATTTCTGTTAAAATTAGTTTAAGACTCGAATGTAACTCGAGTATAAATTTTGTAATGTACAAAATTGAAGATGAAGGAAATTCTGGAGAAGACGGACTCGTGGGAAGCAAGCCGACAACACATGGGGTTCTGGAAGGAGGAGCTTGGAGAAGCTGCTGCCTAGACCCTAGGTTGACCAAAGGATCTTCTCATTGGCTTGAGAAGATCTTAGTAGGGCCATGACTAATCACACTTTAATTTTCTTGTATATTTTATTTTTGCTTATATGTATGTGATGCATGTTAGTATAGAATAGAATATACATGAGTGTATGTGATGCACATGTAATGTGGGAACCACATCTTGATGTGCACCTAATACACATTTAGGTTAAATTAGATTTAATAAATGCCTAAATACGATGCACATCATCGATTAGATTAGATCTAAATCGAAATCAACTCGTATATGCCTAACGAGCCTTGATACCCATCACTACCACGATCATATGCGATTGTTGAATCTGCCAAAGCAGAGCAATGCATTTAATCGTGGTGGGATGCGGAGGGACAACCTTGGTCCCGCCTATCACGCTTGGGTTAGATTGAGCTCAATTAGATTGAGTAACTAGTTAGCTCAATTGGATCGAGCCTAACTATAGGCATACTCCAATAGTTGGAAAGGTAGGACAAGATCGCATTTATCAATAGTCTTGGGCGATTTAGCCAAAGCTAACTCAAGATTATTCATAAATGTTAATTCTTGATCCTATAAACAAGAGTTGCATAGAGATGTAATTGGTAATTAGTACCTACCGATCATACTAAGTCTTGGGCGATTTAGCCAAAGCTAACTCAAGGCGTAGTATGATGTGGATCTTGACCTACGAGAATTATAGTTAGTTGGTGTGGATCTAGTAGTGTGGTTTTACCACATCTATGACTCGATTCTACCAAAGCCCTATAATTCAGTGGGAGCATCATTTAATTAAAGGCCTAGTTAAATGATAAATAAAATATGATACAATGGTGGATATTTATTTTCTGCATTTTATGTTGTAGATTACCATGTCAAACACGAACACTCTCTCTCTACGATCTGTTCTTGAGAAGGACAAGCTCCTAGGAGCTAATTTCCTGGACTGGTACAGGAATCTGAGGATAGTCCTCACGCAGGAACGTAAGCTGTACGTTCTGGAGCAAGCAGTTCCTGATGCACCACCAGCCTCTGCCGCTCGTAGTGTTAGAGATGCTCATCAGAAGCATCTAGATGACGCGTTAGACGTGTCATGCCTAATGCTATGCTGTATGTCTCCTGAGCTTCAGAAGCAACACGAGAAAATGAATGCTTTTGATATGATTGGCCATCTCAAGCAACTATATCAAGGGCAGGCAAGGCATGAGAGGTTTGAAGTGACTCAGGCCCTCTTTTCATGCAAGATGAAAGAGGGAACCCCTGTAGGAACTCACGCACTCCAAATGATTGGGTACGTCGAGAACCTCGAGAGGTTGGGGTTCCCTTTGGGCCAAGAGCTGGCTACCGATCTGATCCTGCAATCGTTGCCGGTGAGTTACCGTCAATTCGTCATGAACTACAACATGAACGAATTAGACAAACCACTGCCCGAGATACTCAACATGTTAAGAACTGCTGAGCCTAATCTCACCACTGCCAAGTCCAGTACCGTCCTAATGGTACAAAAGGGCAAGGGTAAGGGCAAGTGGAAGCCCAAAGGTAAGGGTAAGACCCAAACCAAGGGCAAAGCCAGCTCTTCAACACTCAAACCTAAAGGTGGGGTTGCTAAGGATGCTACCTGCTTCCACTGCGGTAAGACTGGGCATTGGAAGCGGAACTGCAAGGTATACCTGGAAGATCTGAAGAAGAAGAGAAGTGAGACTTCTACTTCAGGTATAAATGTTATAGAAGTCAACCTTTCTATTTCTACATCATGGGTATTAGATACTGGGTGTGCTTCTCACATTTGTACTAATGTGCAGGCGCTGAGAAATAGCAGGGCATTGGCCAAGGGCGAGGTGGACCTACGAGTAGGCAATGGAGCAAGGGTTGCTGCTGTTGCTATAGGGACTTACTTTCTATCTCTACCCTCTGGGCTTGTACTGGAATTGAATAACTGTTGTTATGTACCTGTACTAACAAAGAATATCATTTCAGTTTCATGTTTAGATAACAAAGGTTTTTCATTCATAATAAAGGACAAATGTTGTTCTGTTTATTTAAAGGATATGTTCTATTGTAGCGCACATCTGATGAATGGCCTCTATATTCTAGACTTAGAGAGCCCTATCTATAACGTGAATACCAAGAGGTTGAGATCAAATGAGTTGAACCCAACCTATCTCTGGCACTGTCGCTTAGGCCACATAAATGAGAGTCGCTTGTCCCAGCTCCATAAGGATGGTTTGCTGGACTCATTTGATTTTGAGTCATATGAGACATGCGAGTCATGCCTTCTAGGCAAGATGACTAAGACTCCCTTTAGTGGACATAGCGAAAGAGCGACAGACTTGTTAGGACTCATACATAGTGATGTATGTGGCCCTTTCAATGTCGCTGCCAGAGGTGGTTACAGGTACTTCATCACATTTACTGATGACTTCAGTAGATATGGCTATGTGTATTTGATGACACATAAGTCAGAATCCTTTGAAAAGTTCAAAGAATTCAGAAATGAAGTACAGAACCAACTTGGCAAGAGTATTAAGATACTTCGATCAGATCGAGGTGGAGAATACTTGAGCCATGAGTTTCGTGACTACCTAGCTGAGTGTGGGATTCTATCCCAACTCACTCCCCCTGGAACACCACAGTGGAATGGTGTATCCGAAAGGAGGAATCGTACCTTATTAGATATGGTACGATCTATGATGAGTCACGCAGATCTTCCTATATCCTTTTGGGGATATGCTCTAGACACGGCAGCGTTCACACTAAACCGTGTTCCATCAAAGGCTGTCATGAAGACACCATATACGATATGGACAGGGAGGAGTCCCAAGATGTCTTTCATGAGGGTTTGGGGTTGTGAGGCTTACGTACGACGTCAAGTCTCAGACAAACTGGGACCCAAATCTGATAAGTGTTATTTCATAGGGTATCCCAAGGAAACGAAGGGATACTACTTCTACATTCCTAGTCAGCACAAAGTGTTTGTTGCTAAGACTGGAGTATTTCTAGAAAGGGACTTTGTTTCTAGAAAGACTAGTGGGAGTACGTTCAGTCTTGAAGAAGTTCAAGACATGGACAATAGCACTGAAGCCTTGATGGAAGTTGAACAGGAACCACAAAGTGTGGTGGTTGATGAGGTTGTTGCACAAGAAGCTGTGGAACAACAACCTGTTCATGTAGACCTACCTCTTCGCAGGTCTGATAGGGTACGTCGTCAGCCTGAGAGATACTCATTTCTCTTGTCTGACCATGATGACGTTATGCTCGTTGAGAACGAGCCTACCTCCTATCAGGAAGCTGTGATGAGCCCAGATTCTGAGAAATGGCTAGAGGCCATGAGATCCGAGATGGATTCCATGTACACCAACCAAGTATGGACTTTGGTTGATCCACCTGAAGGGGTCAAACCCATTGGGTGTAAGTGGGTCTTTAAGAGAAAGACTGACATGGATGGACTTGTACATACCTATAAGGGTAGACTAGTAGCTAAAGGTTTCAAGCAAATTCATGGTATTGACTATGATGAAACTTTTTCTCCAGTCGCGATGTTCAAGTCCATTAGGATCTTGCTTGCTATTGCAGCATACCACGATTATGAGATCTGGCAGATGGACGTCAAAACTGCGTTTCTGAATGGAAACCTCCTCGAGGAAGTGTACATGACACAACCTGAGGGTTTTGTAGATCCAAAGCATACTGGTAGAGTATGCAAGCTGCATAAGTCCCTTTATGGACTAAAGCAAGCTTCTCGAAGCTGGAATCTTCGATTCGATGATGCAATCAAACAGTTTGGTTTCATCAAGAATGAAGATGAACCTTGTGTCTACAAAAGGGTTAGTGGGAGCACAGTTGTCTTCCTTGTTTTGTATGTAGATGACATACTACTCATTGGGAATGACATTCCTTCACTACAGTCTGTGAAGACTTGGTTGGGGAATTCCTTCTCAATGAAAGACTTAGGTGAAGCAGCCTATATTCTAGGCATAAAGATCTATAGAGATAGATCTAAGAGATTGCTTGGCCTAAGTCAGAGTACATACATTGATACCGTTTTGCAACGGTTTGCCATGCAGAATTCCAAGAAGGGAAATCTGCCAGTGTCACATGGCGTGAGTCTTTCGAAGACTCAAGGTCCCTCTTCTAGAGAGGGAGAGACCGCATGAGCAAGATCCCTTATGCCTCAGCCATAGGATCTATCATGTACGCCATGTTATGTACTCGTCCTGATGTCTCGTATGCTTTGAGCATGACGAGCAGATACCAGTCAGATCCAGGTGAACGTCACTGGATAGCAGTCAAGAATATTCTTAAGTACTTGAGAAGGACTAAAGAATATTTCTTGATATTTGGAGGCGAAGAGGAGCTAACTGTAAAAGGTTACAGTGATGCAAGCTTCCAAACTGACCAGGATGACTACAGATCGCAGTCAGGGTTCGTGTTTTGCTTAAATGGTGGCGCTGTCAGCTGGAAGAGTTCAAAGCAGGATACAGTTGCTGATTCTACAACAGAAGCTGAGTACATTGCTACATCTGAGGCAGCAAAGGAGGCAGTTTGGATCCGCAAGTTCATTACTGAGCTTGGAGTGGTTCCTAGCATAGCCGACCCAGTACAGCTCTATTGTGACAACAATGGAGCTATTGCGCAGGCTAAGGAACCTCGGTCACACCAGCGGACCAAACACATACTACGGCGTTTCCATCTCATTCGAGAGATCATCGATCGAGGAGATGTGAAGATATGCAGAGTACCCACAGAGGCTAACGTTGCAGATCCCATGACCAAGGCTTTGGCACAGACCAAGCACGATGGTCACACTAGGTCATTGGGTATTAGATACTACAGTGATTGACACTAGTTCTAGTGGGAGATTGTTAGTGAGAGCCCTAGAGCCAATCATGTGATGGTTGTTGTATGGACTCATTGTATCATATTTCATATATATAAAGGCATTTGATTATGGTTATTATACTTACTTGTATTGGTGCCAAATAACTAAGTGTAATAACGTCCTTGGTAGTAGGTTCATATCTATATCAATCGATTGGTTGAATCGATAGTGAGATGATATAGAGAACACTACTCTTAATTATTCCTAGTCAAGTATTAACATTCAGGGACAATGTTAATGCATAGAGACTAGCATGTAGGTCAACACGATGACTTGATCTCACAAGTCATGGATATGAGATATCAAGTTGACACATGATTATGCATTGGAGAATGTATACTGAATGACCCACCATGAGAAAGTATCATGAATCGTTATATGAGTGTCATATACTTTCTCATGTGACTATTAGTATGACTATTAGTCCTTAGACCTGAAGTCACCATAGTTCCCTACATAAGGAGTTATGTACTTTGGTTTCGTCAAACGTCACCCGTAACTGGGTGGACTATAAAGGCGATTACTGGGTATGTAACAAATTATGCGGAGGGATGTGAGTGATGTAGATGGGATCTATCCCTCCTATATGACGGGAGAAATATCATAGTCTTGATAGAGTGAGATCACTAAGTGCATGGCCATGCCCAAATAAGGCAATATGAGATATTGAGCTTATTTGATTATAGTAAGTCTATTTGGAGTTCAAGACACATAGATTGATTAGAGGATGACACGGTCTATGCTTCATAGAAGATCAATCTAGATATCGACGATAGAAGGACATTGTCACATATTATGAAAGTCATAATTAGTAGTCACATTGGTGATGTTGGATCTCAACATTCTTGTAACTTGGGTAGCAATGATGTGTTGCTAGATACCGCTCATTGCTTATGTTTCTAAGAGGTTAGAAGCATTGCCAACGTTACAAGAACCTATAGGGTCACACGCAAAGAACAAATAGATGGAGAAAAAAATGAAGTCAAGTTTGACTTGGCTAAATATGGAAAGTCCATAAAAGGCAAGTTTGACTTGACCAAATCCAAATCAAGTTTGACTTGACTTGGTTCCACTTCAAGTTAGACTTGACATGGGAGAAGAAATGGAGTCAAGTTTGACTTGACTAAATATGGAAAGTCCATAAAAGGCAAGTTTGACTTGACCCAAATCCAAATCAAGTTTGACTTGACTTGGTTCCACTTCAAGTTAGACTTGACATGGGAGAAGAAATGGAGTCAAGTTTGACTTGACTAAATATGGAAAGTCCATAAAAGGCAAGTTTGACTTGACCAAAAGGCCACCTCACCTTGACTTGACCAAGTGATGACTTGGCTTGGTATTTGACCAATGATGATGCTCCACATCATCTCCAAAGGTTGTAACCCCCCATTTGAATTTGAATTCAAATTGAAAAGGGGTTATGGCAGGCCACTTAATGGCCATTATGGCCGGCCACTTAATGGCCATTATGTGGCCGGCCACATGATGAGAACAAAACCAAAGTTTTTGGTTGCAATTTCTGAGATTGTGTGTCTTCTCTTCTTCCTCCTCCAAGTGTTGGTGCTCTTCTTCATCTTCTCCTCTTGGCCGAACCCTTGAAAGGTGCTAGCACACCTAAAGGGTTTCCTCCATCCACTTTTTTCGCGTGGATACTTCTAGAGGGACGGCACTTGACGTCCTAGAGATCCGACATCCAAAAGGAACGAGCGGGATTAAGCGGGGCACGCACCAAAGGTAAAATGGTTTATCCCTCTTTAGATCTAGGAGTAGATCGAGTTTTGAGCATGAAATGAATACGTGATTTTTGTTTCGGAATTTTTCTGCGCACGAGATCCATGGCTTTGGGTTCTCGGGGTTTCCGCGACGCGAAAAGGCGATTTTCGCAACCCGAAAACCCCAACAAAACTTAACCCTAGAGGAAATGATTTCGTACCACTCCGGACGGTAAACCTGTCCCCCCTCCGATTTCTCTTCCTCACCTTGAGTTTTCTTTCCCTTTCCTTCTCTACCCATGGTCATGAAAAGAAGAAGAAGAGGGACGAACAAGACTTCAAGTAGTCGTTCCTCTTTCCACAACAGAAAAATCATCGAATAATTATTGTCCATTACACGCAACAATTAAGACTTTAATGATCGCAGCGGTCATTACCTAAAAGATATCATGTAACCGATGATTAGGGAACGTGGAGGAGAACGTGGAGACATGTATGACCAAAACCTCGGATATATAAGGTGCTTCGGCATCCAGATAAAGGGGGGTTACCTTTCTAAACTTAACCAAATTTTGATTCCTCGTTGTCCTCCTAAGAGAATTCAGATTCCTGACTTGAGCGTTGGAGTGGGCTCCGCCAGAAAAACCTTCCGGTGTGTTCCCATTAACGCTCGTGTTAATCTCGCAGAGCGCGATCGCCTTCTCCTCATCACCCTCCTCGTGGGCTGAGCCTTGGTGACTCGCCATTCGCATCATTCCCTTCCAGAACAATGACAAAACTTAATCGTCATTGAGATGAAGTTTGAGTGTAGCCAAGGGGAAGAAATCGATCTTTCATTTTCTTCTTCATCTCTCTCAATCCTTGATCTTGGCCTTATCTTATCGGTCTCGTGAGTGTCGCAAATACTCCTACCATACCGATGCTAGACCTTTGAGCTTGATAACAATCAACCTTACCTTCATTCGATCCGAAACTTATTTATGGTCAAAGAACCGCTTCACTTTATTGATTTAACCAACAATATTCTTTTTTTTTTGTGACGTACCATAAAATTCGAGTAGACAAACAAGAAATCTAGCTAATGTCTCCATGTTGATCATCTCAATCACGTACCTCACGATCTTCAAGATTTTGCTTCATTATCGCTACATGCTAGGTTAAATCGGTAACTTGAATTTGTAATTTCTTAATCGTCACACATCTAGTTAAATCTATAACTTGTCTTTGTAAATCCTCAATCACGTCTTGAGTGCTACGACCATAGTACAGGGCTTCCTCAGCCAAAACCTTCTTGGCACAACTACGAGTACCACGACGACAAGGATTTGACGCTCAACTTCCTCAATTGGGCATTGCCAGCTTGGATACCAACTGACGCATGGTAGGATAGTGATTGGGGGGAGGGGGGTTTGAGGAGAGAATTTTATATAATAATAGAGGATGATCTCTCAATAAACTAAATATATATTTATATATACTCCAATTCTAAGACTAAAAAAATGGAAATAAATCCTTATATATAAATATGTTCCAATCCTAAGATCAAAGAAAAGAAATAAATCCCAACCTATAAATCTTAATATCCTAACCCTTAAATAAAGAAAAGAAAACCTAATAAAAAAAGAAAGAAACCCTCACAATTCTAAAACTCCTAAACTAACTCAAAATATAAAAAAGACAGAAATTATTAAAAATATTTAAATAATTAAAAATACTTAAAATATGAATATGTGAAAATTACCAAAAACATCCTAAAATCGGGATCCTCCTACATCAGGATCCAGCCTAGCTAGTGAACCACACCGTCGCCCTTCGCCTCGCAAGCTTCATCAAACCTCGCTCTTCAACAATGTTTACCCTTTTTATACGAATTTCGGAATTCTTCTATTCCCTCACAAAATTATTAAATAAATAAAATAGTTCAGCTAAAATTTCAGGTTTCATTTTTAAATTACGGAAACTTAAATTTGGAAACTATATTTTTAAAAATAATCTTAGAAATTAAGAACAAAAAGCTAAGAAATACAGTAGCTCCTGTCTAGCCACCTTTCTTAAAAGATCAGAAATATTTTTAATACGACCTAAGTGTCTCATGATTCAATTAGCGTACTTATAATATTGTTGCAAGGTGTCAATTCGGATGGATGAATTGGGTTTGGATTTTTTTTTTATCTCCTTATTCGAATTCGAATATAACCTGAAAGTCTTAAATTCGAATATGACCTCAATAATCTGAAAAAACATATTTAAAATGATTTTTTGTGGTTATTTTCTATATAATTCTTCATTTTTATCTCAATATTCCATCCTTATCATACTAATATTGATATTAATATATATAACAAACTGTAAGTATCTCAGGTAAGTTTTGATGTCGTCAACCGAGTCAAGTTAGGTCCTGTTGTGTTTGATCCTTATGCCTAAGTGTGCTGGAGTTTAGGAGTGGAGGAAGTCGATCGGAAGATGCAGCAGTTGAGAAGGATGACATGGGATGGGAGCCGACGGGCTCGGTGCATCTGAGGGACGCGGAAGTCTGCGGAAAAGTATGCCGGTGGAGCGAGAAGGGCACGCGTGACGTCCGAAGGACGAGAAGCTGGGGGAAAGCATCTCGAGGAGAAGACTGGAGGAGGGTTCGGGTGAGCCCAACTCTGGAAGGCCCGAGATCACCCAAGAAGACACATTAGAGACTGGTTAGTACTGTGCTGACCGAAAGTCATTCAGGCGACCGAGTCAACTCGGACACCCGTGAATGGTCGTGCCCCTATGCACTAGGCCTCCCGTGTTCCTGGGCGCCGCAGGGCATACAGGCGCTCTAGAAGCAAAAAAAAATCATCCACAGTTAGCCGTTCGCGAACGTTGCGAAGTGGATTGTGGGATCATTGTAATCGATAGAGAGAGGGTGAATAGCGATTACGTAAAATTTTCGAAATAATCAAAACACAGCGGAAGAATTAAACGGACAACACTAACACATTTCTTTTTACTTGGTTCGGAGTCTTTGACGGCTCCAACTCCAAGACCCACGATCCTTGACCATTTTCGTTTGACAATTCTATACGTCGAGAAAAATATTACAAATATGTAAGTCGAGTACAGAATTTAAACAACGAATAAAATATACCAACGACACCGGAAGGATCGTAGAATGTCTTGGGCGGTGTGTCGTCAATCTTGATCGTTTGCGGCGTGGAGGAACTTGAGCACGGAAGGAGTTTGAAGATCTTTGGAGTGCTTGAGTTGCTAGAATGAAGTATTAAGTACAGGAAACACAAGAAGAAATCTTACTGAGCACTTAGAACCTCAAGAACACAAGCAAACTTCTCACCGAGCTCCACTCAGCACAGATCTCATGCAAGAACTCCCTTTTTCGTGTCTTCTTGCTGATGGACTCACCAAGCTTCTTGTTTCTTCTTCCCAAGTGCTCAATTAACAGCAGGTTGCTTCACAAACAATGGATCAACAGATCAGAGTAATCGCACAAGCGATGGAGCCAAGCTTTCGATGGTGGAGAACTGCTACTTCTCCACTTCTCATCTAATCTCTTAACCTGCGCTGCAAACAGACGCTCCTCTACAGCCCCCAGCTACTCATCTGAGACAACCCAGCTACCCTGACCTCTCCTGGACTCCCTGAGCTCTCCTCAGCCGAGCCCCAGTCAGCTGCCAGTCGTTGCCAGCGTCCGTTGCAACCTGAGATGGAAAACTGCCCAATCTGTCGTAGCAAAAGCCTCAGTTTGACTCCCTTGAAGTAAACCTGAGGAACCTGCACACTTAGCAGCTCATTAGCTAAGCAAATCAATGGAGTATCAACAATCAGAAGTTATGAGCAGAAATCAGTAGCAAATCAGCAGAGAAACAGACGCAATCAGAGCTCTGATAGCGTTTTGAATTAAAGCTACCAGCTACTGATCGGTCACCGGACCGATCAGAGTGACTCCTGATCGGTCACCAGACCGATCAGGGTCGGTTCAGACCGATTAGGCACCATCCTGATCGGTCCCCAACGCATAATTAGAAATCGCGACTTCTCTGGGATCCGATCACCAGACCGATCCCAAGTCGTGGATCGGTCACCAGACCGATCCACCCCTTTGCAGGGTGATTTCTCAGCTTCGCAGTCCAACCCTCCTGATCGGTCACCAGACCGATCAGGGCATGCTCAGACCGATCAAGGCATGCTCAGAATGATCAGGCTCCATCCTGATCGGTCATAGCGAGGAACTCGCGACACTTGATCGTTCACCAGAACGATCCGAACAGTATCTCTGATCGGTCATCAGACCGATCAGGAGCCGAGCAGTAAGGTTCCCAAAACCCACTGTATGCTCCCTGATCAGTCACCAGACCGATCAGGAGTCAATTAGTAGCCCAACACGGTCACTGAGTGCTCCCTGATCGGTCACCAGATTGATCAGTCATTGCTGGATCGGTCACCAGACCGATCCACGAGGGAACACCGTGCCAACTTCCTTGATCCGTCACCAGACCGATCCAGGCAAGGCCAAACCCACTCTAAGTCAAGAGAACTGGCTCCCAGCCTCCCCTGACTCGTGCTCAGTCCCTCAGACCAAGACTCCGTGCCCAGCTTCACTCACCGGGACTTCAGTCAACCTGGCTTCACTCATCAGGACCCAGCTTCACTCACCGGGATTTCAGTCAACCTGGCTTCACTCACCAGGACCCGACTTCACTCACCGAGATTTCCAATCACCTAACCCTCCGAGTTAGGAATTTCCACACCTAGTCCTCCAAGCTAGGACTTTTCCACACCTAACCCTCCAAGTTAGGATTTCATCCACCTAGCCCTCCAAGCTAGGATTTCTCCACACCTAACCCTCCAAGTTAGGATTTCATCCACCTAGCCCTCCAAGCTAGGACTTTTCCACACCTAACCCTCCAAGCTAGGATTTTATCCACCTAGCCCTCCAAGCTAGGACTTTTTCATACCTAACCCTCTAAGTTAGGATTTCATCCACCTAACCCTCCAAGATAGGACCTGGCCCTCCAAGCTAGGGTTTCATCCACCTAGCCCTCCAAGCTAGGACCTGACCCTCCAAGCCAGGCTTTCATCAAACCTAGTCCCACTAGGTATTCCTAGTCCACGACCAGGACTTAATCATAATCATCTCATCAACCTAAACTAAAATCGGTGTCAACACCAAAACAACAATCAGGGTCAGACTGCATCAACACCCGGGAAAGGGAACATTAGGCGACGGCTCGACCTAGGGTTTTGGGTTAAATCCAAAGTCAGAACCAATCATTAAGGCATAAGATTATGTGTGTTTTTGTCTTGTGTTTGTTGTCTTCCAGGTACCTGGAGTTGGAGGCAAGATAGGAAAGCAAACGCAGGAGAAAGGACCTGGGAAGAGGCCTTCCTGGGCGCTTGACTTGAATCAGGCGCCTAAGATACCTTTCCTAGGCACCTGAGACTCCTGAGGCGCCTGTGAAGGCTGGTTTTATCCCTGCTGCTATTTCAGCACTTCGGATAAAGTTTGACCGCGACGTGGCAGGTGCCCAAGACCTCACAGGCGCCCGTGAAGCTTCTATATAAAGGGGTTTGACCCCTCACTTGAACAACAAATATATCAAAGTGGGTTGACATATTCGCGGGTTCACATGGTCTGCATCAAATCGAGAATTTGATACTTCATTAGAAACTTAATTAAAATATTTTGACTTGATTGACTCATCCATAAATGTCATGCTCATGCATTTTGCTTATTTTTCTCAATATTTGTCATGTCATTCATGTTTACTTTTCAGCATAATTTAGAATGGATAGATAGGAAAAAGATTGGTTGATACTTGCCTAACCTAGTACCAGGGTGGGGCGAGATGATAGTACGTTAGGGAACCTAGATCTAGGAAGTCAGGCAGGGTAAGGAGTACCCGACCTGGTCGACTTAGCTAAGTGGAACTAGCCGAAGCTACCTCGCAACATCCTAGACTAGTTAGTCCAAAGTTTTTCAAAGAGTAAATTAAGAGTATTATTCCTTTAAAAGGCTTTGTCTAAGGAAAGGGTTGATGATCCAATAAGGTTACAGCCAAAGAAGGCCTCTGTGCCTCGCCAAGATCTAGAAGCTAATTATTGAAAATTACTTTTAAATTACAAATTGTTAAACTTGAATCTAACTCAAGGTCATGCAATCTATAAATTAAATTGAGAAAAATCATTCAAGCATCTCCCAAACACCTATAAGGCAACCGTGCTTGCTTGTATTGCGACAGTTAGAATGGGTGACATGTTAAGGACTAATTAATTGATAAATATTTTCAAAATCTTTAGGATATTTTATTAAAAATTTATTTTCAAAATAATATTTAGACATAATAATGTTTTAATGAATTTCATGCTTTATTGTGTCATTATTTATAAGTACATTTTCAAAAATTATATCTTTTCCAAAGTTGTTTGGCATACACTTAGACACAAACCTTTTAGGTCAACACTAAAGTCCCTTAAGACATTTAGGTAGAGGTCCTTGTAGTTAACAAGGGTAGCCAGAAGGTGTCAGGTTTAGGGGGAGTCTGTATATTTGCGGATTTTTATTTTTAGAAAACTAGTTTTTAAAAATTATTCTTTTAAAAAATTTATATCTTTTCAAAATGGTTTGTGCCTTAAAAATTATTATCATGTCTTTCAAAATGCGTTTCGAAAAATATTTTTTTTCAAAAACTTATTTCAAAATATTTTTCAAAAATTTCTTTGAAAATTATCATACTTTTTCAAAAATATTTTTCAAAAATTACTTTAATTATTCTTATGATTTGGATAAACATAAGATTGTGTCAGATTTAGGGGGAGTCCAAGTTAAAGGAAATTAATATATTATTCATGATTATTTCAAAATATTTCTTAAATGTTTAAAAACTTTTTTCGTTTGAATCAAACCCTAAGACTCAGAGGAAGATCAACTTGTGGTTAACAAGCTTCCTAGGACTGTGTCAGGTTTAGGGGGAGATTCAAATTAAAAGAATCATAAGAAATTTCAAAAATACTATATTTTCAAAAAAACACTATCTTTCTTAAATACTTTTGAAAATATTATATTATCATTTTCCAAAACATATTTCGAAATTCTTCTTGTCTTTTAAATACTTTTGAAAATCTTTGAATCTTTTACTTGAGTTTGAAAAATTTTCTAGGTTGTGTCAGACTGGAAAAGAAACCAAATCAAGAAAATTATTATTTTCTTTCTAAACCAAATTAAAATATTCATTTTTGGAAAATACCTAAGACACATAGGAAAAAAGATATATTCACATATTGCTGGTGCAATATTAATTTAAGTACTTAGTGCTTTTTCGAATACTTTATAGAACTAGTACTTAGGTTTTCTTAAAAAAAAGGGAAGAGTTTTGAAAATCATTTTTCAAAAAATATATATATTTTAAATATTTTCAAAAGGATAGAGATTATCTTAAAAATCGGAGAGAGGCTTGAGTTAAAATTTTTTCATATTGTTGGTATAAATTTTCTATTATTTCCTTTTGATGTGTGACAAAGGGGGAGAGAGGCTTAAGTTAGATTTTTTTTTATTTCTCCCAAATGTTAAACCTAGAACTAGTAGACCTAACCTAACTTAAGGTTATTGTCAAACATCAAAAAGGGGAGATTGTTGGTGCAAAATGCATCAGTGATGAATAGTCATCTTCTAGTGTTTCAATGTTTGACAATATACTAAAGTTAGTGTCAATATATGTTAGACAATGTAAGGATTAGTCAAAGTGATTAAGGGTTAAACCAAACAGGACCTTATGTAGGGCTAACCCAGGGTTGATCAGGTTGACAAAGGGATAGCCAAACAGGATCTGATGTTTGGCAGAGTGAACAAAACCCAGGGTTGGTCAGTTTGACCAAGGGATTAAACCACACCGGACTTGAGGTGTGAGATTATATTTACTTGATGATTGGAGGAAGTCTAGTCAAGATCATGATGACTAGAAAAGGAGTGATTTTGGTGAAAGAAATTCTGGTGAGTGAAGCAGGGTCCTAGCAAGGGAAGGTAGGTGAAAGAAATCCTGGTGAGTGAAGCCGGGTCCTAGCAATGGAAGCTAGGTGAAGGAAATCCTAGTGAGTGAAGCTAGGTGCACTAAATCCTGGTAAGTGAAGCTGGATCCTAGTGAATGAAGCTAGGTGGACTAAGTCCTGGTGAGTGAAGTTGGGCACGAAGTCTTGGTCCAGGGGACTGAGCACAAAGTCGTGGTCAGGGATCAGGCAATGGAATCTTTGCCGAGCGAGGATGGTGGACAGAAGCAGAGACGGGTCGAGGTAGGACGTCTCGAGATCTGAGTTCTCGGAGGCCGAGAAAATGTCCAGCCGGAGGTCCCGATTGGCAAAATCCTTAGTCAAGCAGAAATCACAAACAGAAGTAGAGACGGGTCGAGGTTAGACGTCTCAAGATTCGGCTTCTTGGAGGTTGAGTGAAAGTCCAATCGGAGGTTCTGGTTGGCAAAAGTAACTTCTCTAGTGTGGAGTAGGTGAGGACGCGTTCCCCGGGAAAGGGAACATTAGGCGTTGGTTCGACCTAGGTTTTCGGGTGAAATCCAAATTCAAAACCAATCATTAACGCATAAGATTATGTGTTTTTGACTTGTGTTTGTTGTCTTGCAGGTACCTGCAGTTGGAGGCAAGATAGGAAAGCAAACACAGGAGAAAGGACCTGGGAAGAGGCCATCCTGGGTGCCTGACTTGAATCAGGCACCCAAGATACCTTTCCCAGGCGCCTGGGAAGGCTGGTTTTATCCCTGCTGTGATTTCGGCGTTTCGGATGAAGTATAACCGCATCGTGGCAAGCGGCCAAGACCTCACAGGCGCACCCATGAAGCTTTTATATAAAGGGGTTCGACCCCTCACTTGAAAATATCAACTTTCACATCCACTAAAGTGTTTTGTGCGAAGCAAAAGTGCTCAAGACGAAGCTCTGCGATCAAGGAGGCTCCAGGAAGAAGTGCGTAGCACTTCGGACTTCCGGATTAGTCGGATCATCACTGTTTTGTTTGGTTTGTTTTTCATTTATGAGTTAAATTTATTTATTATTGTTTGTACTTCAAACTGTAAGACGAGTTTCTCCGCCTCCGGAAAGTTCGAAAATGAGACCATTAGTGGACTTACGATTGAGTGCTTAGGCCTTGGATGTACTGACCCTGGGGGGTTAGGAACCAAGTAAAACCCACGTGTCACTTGTCTTTTGTTTTTCTTTATTATTATTTCCGCTGCGTTCTAACCCTAATAGAATGACAAACGACAAGTTTTCCGACGAAATTTCGATAAATTTTTTGAGTCGATATTCACCTCCCCCCCCCCTCTATCGACCGACACCGATCCTACATCTCTCCCATTTCTAAGTGACAAAACAGGTATCCTTTTCTATTTTGTGAGAAGTATTAATTTTAACTTGGTTTTATGTTAACACTATGATTTAATTAAAACTTGTGTTAGATTCAGGTTTAACAATTAATAAGTTGAAAATAAATTTCAATAATCGGCTTCTAGGTCTTGGCGAGGCACAAAGGCCTTCTTTGGTCGTAGTCTTATTAGATCATCAACCCTTTCCTAGACAAAGCCTTTTAAAGAAATTTTATTCTCAAATTACCTATTGAGAAACCCTGGTCTAACTAGTTGAGGATTTGGCGAGGTAGCTTCGGTTAGTTCCACCTGACTAATAGGACTAAATAGGGTACGCCTTACCCTACCTGACTTTTTAGACAAGTTTCCCTAACATACTATCATCTTGCCTGACCCAAATACTAGGTTGTACAAGTTTCAGTTAAGTCTGATCCTTATTTAACCATTCCTAAGTCTAAGCATAATATTTTGCAGAAAATAAAATGAACAAGCATCAAACAAAAAACAAAAAACAGAAAAAAAAATTATCTAATAAAAATGATTTTTATATTGGCTCCTCCTGGACTAAAGCCTTAGTATGGGTTAGCCAAGATGTGAATCTTGTCCTTAGGGATCCAATATTGGTTTTGTCTAGCTTGATTTGTCAAGCATAATTTCGGGACCCATGCTTGGACTCGGGTTCTACTTGGGTTCAACATCGAGCAGTAAGATCTATATCGTGAGTTGGTTCGATAACCAAATTCGGATCGGTTCAGAACTGATTTTTGTTTTCCAAGAATCATGTCAAGACTCTTGGAACCCAAAGAAAATCGTTCCAATATAACTCTTAGTTCCTTCACCTGAGTTTTCAAGGAGGAATTCTCCTCCTCAAGTTTTTAGGCTTGAGTGGAGGTTCCTTCCTGAACTGGTTCAGTTAAGGGACTAGAGTTGACTCCCTCTTTCAGGATTTTGACTTCCTGTTGGAGGGATTCGACCCTAACGTTGCCTTTGGCCAACTTACGAGATAGATAAGATATTAACTCATAAAATTGAGATTCGGGATAACCTCTTACCGTTATTTGCCCGTCTTCAAAAATTGAAAGTCTTCTGGTTCCGACGTTCTCTTCCGATTCCGATTCCGATTCTGATTCGGTGTCGAGATTCTCCGAAGCAGTCAGTGCGAGGAGGTTGGCGTGTAGTACTTCTTCTTCTTCTTCAGAAGACGATTCATCCCACATAGCTTTGAAAGCCTTCTTCCTTCGGTTCTTCTTATTTTCCTTCAAGCTAGGACACTCTGATTTGTAGTGGCCCTTCTTGTTGCACCCATAACAGGTTACCTCATTTTTGGTTTTCTGGCTGGTAGACGGTTCGGTTGGATCATCATTTTTCTGGTTCGCCTTCTTCTTCTTCATTTGTCCCTTGATCATTTTGTATTGACTCTGGGTCATTCGAACCAGCTCTGGATAATTGATTCCGTCGTCGTCAGACTCTGAGTTGGAGTCTGACTCGGGTATCGATTGCACCTTCTTCTTCTTTTGCTTTGCAGGGGTTTTTCCTACAAAAAGAGCTAACCCTTTCTCGACCATTGAGGTGTTAGTTTGTTTGTGGAGTTCTAATTCAGAAAATAATTCATCTAATTTGATATATGAAAGGTTCCTAGAAACCTTGTAAGCATCTACCATTGATGCCCACAATGAATTTCTTGGGAACGAGTTTAGGGAATACCTGATTAGGTCACGGTTATCTACCTTGTGACCTATCGTGTGCAAACCGTTCATAATTTCTTGGATTCTTTCATGTAGCTGAGCGGCTGTTTCACCGTCTTGCATTTTGATCGTATACAGCTTGTTGATGAGGAGATCTCGCTTATTGATTCTTTTGTCCGACGTCCCCTCGTACATCTCGATCAACTTATTCCACAATTCATTAGCACCGTTGAATGGGGCGACGCGGTTGAGTTCTTCCTTTGTCAGTCCACACTGGAGAGTTTGAGCGGCTTTTGCGTCCGCTTCTATCTTCTTCTTGAGTGAAGCATCCCACTCAGAGTATCCTTGGATTTCTCCTTGCGCATTTTTCGAGATCTCCAGTCCAGACTGGATAATAATCCACATTTCCACTTGAGTTTTCAGGTGGACCTCCATTCTGCTCTTCCAGTAAGAAAAATCCTCACCGGAGAACAGAGGAGCACACGCGGTGTTGTAGCCTTCTTGGATGGCCATTTAGTATTCCTGAAAAACAGAAACAAAAAGACTCGTTGTAAGTCTTTGTCTTGGATTAGTAGTGCGGTATACAAAAAAAACTTAAAAATAATTCGAGTGGTGTTGCACTAACCTCGAAGAACAAGAAAATATTAAAAAAAATTAAAATGAACGAAAAAATTCTAAAAAACTGATCCTGGAAAACTGATCCTGGAAAGCAAGAGGTGAAGCCCCTTATATATGCAGCTCTCGAGTGCCTGAGGCTTGTTGGCCGCCTGACACATGTCGTGAATCGGGCACGTCCTTATCTGTAGACTCGACCAAACACCTATCCTCTGGTCTTGGGCGCCTGGGACCCCTGGGGTGCCTGATGACTCATGGGCGCCTGAGTTGCTGACGTGGCATCCTGCCAGCTCAGCCGAACTCACCCGCTGGAACAAGCCATCTGGGGCACCTGATGACTATCAGGCACCTGACATCTCGGGTGCCTAACTCCTCTCAAGTGCCTGGGATGCAACAGTAAACACTTTTCACTCCTACAACCAGGTTTAGTCCAAGAACAGTATAATATAAATAATTACAAGTATAAATCACAATCACAGTTGTCTTGGTTCTGAATTTGAATTTCAAAATGAAATCCTAGGTCGAACCGATGCCTACTGTTCCCTCTTCTAGGGAACGCGCCCTCACCTACTCTTCTCAAGAGAAGTTACCTTTTGCTAATCGGCTCCTCTGCCAGATCTCGAGACGTCCGTACATCGACCCGCCTCTACTTTTGTCCGCAATCCTCGCTCGGCTAAGACTCCTGCCCAATCTTTCGGATCAGGACTTCGTTGCCCAGTCCATGACCAGGACTTCTTGCTCAACCCTGCAGGTCAAGACTTCGTGCCTAGGTGAACTAGAACTTTCTTGCACACTTGGTAAATCCATTAGATAACAATATACACTTAACTTTGAACCCTTTGTCATTATCAAAAACAAGTTCGATCTGGTGCTTCCGGCACAACATGGATAACCCCTGAGCCACGTGTCAGGCACCCCAAGTGTAACGACCCAGAAAATTCTCTTAATATTTTCTTAAAATATTAAGCATGTTTAGATAATTTTCTGAGGAACCTAGAGGTATTAATACGAACTTTGGCCTAGAAAATCCATGTTTTCTCATTTAAATTGAGAAAACTAAGTATTAATGGGCCTTATGTGAGCTTTTTGGTACCCTAATTATAGGTGGATTTAGGTAATAATTAGTATAAATATAAATAGAATTTAATTAGGTATATTAGCATGATTACGGGTAAGTCTTAGCCTAATTTTCCTAGTTTAATGGAGAAATTAGGTACTAATGAACTTTAAATGGGCTCCAAAAATGGGTATTAATTAGGTAAAATTAATATAAATATAAAAGAATTTTATTTAGGAATATTAGCACAATTATGGGTTATTTTAGGGGGATTTTCGGAATTTAGGAAAAATAAAAATAATAAAATAAATGAAATAAAAATAAAATAAAAATAAAGGTGCATGAGCCAAGGATTGAACCTTGGACCTCTTGGACAACCATGTATGCACTAACCAACTCACCTAGCAAGGTATTGTTAGGAGGGAATGAAGTGGATATGGGTTAAGGCATAGAAGAAGATGAAGGGTCATGGAGAGGCTTTTCATTTGCCTCCTTAATGGATGATAAATAGGGGGTTTGGGAGTTACCTCTTCTTCCCATTTCCTTGCATTTTCGAAACTCTTCCTCCCCTCATCCTAGCCGAATACCCAAGGAAGGGTTTCCCCTTGGAAAAAGCTCCACAAGAGGTCTTATCTCCAAGATCTAAGGGTTTTTCCAAGGATACAAGGACAAGGAAGCAAGGATCCAAAGATTTTGCAATCTTCTTCCCTTTCAAGGTTCGAAAAATCAAGAAACCCAAAGTAAGACTCCCTCACCTGTGGTATAATAGTTCCTTATGATTTCCACAATTTTTAGCATGATATATTGGGAGTTTTTGGATTTGATGTTGAAAAGAAGAAAAAAACCAAGAACCCAAGGTCAAGGGTTTCGTCCACAATGTTTTAGGGGTCTATAATTATGTCAAAAATCTTTATAATGTTGTTTAATATTCCCTTATGATGTTTAGAGGTTAAATGGAATTTTTGGGAATTTTTGGGGTACCCTAAGTACCCTTATGTTGAAAGAGACAAAACCAAGTACCCTAGAGACCCTATGGGTTTCGGCCACTAGGTTTTAGGGTTCTTAATGGTGCTAAAAATCTTGATAATGATGTTTAATGAACTCTTATGATGTCTATGGATTAAATGCAATTTTTGAGAATTTTTGGAGTACCCTAGGACACCCTAGGGTTTCGGCCAACATGAAAGAAACAACATCAATACCCTAGAGACTCTATGGGTTTCGGCCACAAGGTTTTAGTGTCCATAATGATGCTAAAAATCCTTATAATGATATTTAATGTTCCCTGATGATGTTTAGAGATTAAGTATAATTTTTAGGAATTTTTGGAGTACTCTAGGATACCCTAGGGTTTCGGCCAACAACAAGAACCCTTGTGTAGGGTGGGTTTAAAACCTCAAGTGTATGTTTTATGTTTTATCATGATATTAAGGAGATGGAGGGTGGTTATGTGAATGTTCCACATGGTCTAGAGACCCCATGGGTTTCGGCCAAGTACCCTAAAGGGGGGAAAAGTTAGGACTTATTCCAAGTAATGGTCCCAATGGCCCTATGGTAAGGTATGATTGGTGTTTAAGCAATTGTTTTGGGGTTTAATGGAATTTTTCCCATACCCCCATGGCCTTGAAGTTTCGGCCAAGAGGAGGATTAGGGCTAAAGGATTAGGGTTGGCCTTAAGTATGGGATCAAAGGGTCCTTAAATAAAATGGAAGAGTTTCATGTTAACCAAACCATTAGTTATATGTCAAGATTTATATGACTAGGTCATGAATGTTTAAGACATGTGCCATGATTTATGAATGATATGTATGAATGCCATGATTTATGAATGATATGTATGAATGCCATGTCTTATGAATGATATGCATGAATGCCATGTCTTATGAATGATATGTATGTATGCCATGCTTATGGATGATGTGTAACTATGCCATGTTATGAATGAAAGATGATGCTTATGTCATTAAGGCATAAATATGCTAAACGGCACGGTCGATGGTTGACGGTACGACGATCGTGAGGACCGGTAAATGGGTCGGTAGACGGGCCGAGCCGTAACAAGTTATGTTATGTTAAAGATGTCATGAATGTCTTATGAATGATGAAGCATGTAAAGTATTTTACTTTATGGATGGGCTTGTACCGGACCGAAGTATGGGTCCAAGGGATGGGCACCTTAAGAACGCCCCGGTTCTGGACTACCGACTATGCTGTCCACGGTTCTGGCACTACCGTAGCTGTGCAACAGGGATGGGCACCTTAAGAATGCCTCGGTTTGGGGACTACCGACTATGCTGTCCTTACCCTAGTAGGTCGAGGCTAGCTACCTCGTATTTACTTAGGGATGCGCGCTTATGATGTATGTATGTGGTACAAGCCAGGGCCCAATGATATGATGAATATGTTTAAGCATTAAAGTATGTTTTAAAAGGTTAAGCATCCTTATATATATGCAATTGCCTCATGCATCCATCCATGTTATGCATTATAATTATGATAAGAATATTATGCAAAGTAAGTTTATGCAAGATCTGTTTATGCAAATGATTTTGTTTATGCTCATGTTACTATATGATGCCATGATTTGATTGTGTTTATGCTAATTTAGAATGCCATGATTTATCTATGTTCATGTTAGTTTAGGATGCCATGATTTATTTATGTTCATGCTAGTTTAAAATGCCATGATTTTATTGATGTTCATGTTAGTTTAGGATGCCATGATTTAATGATGTTTATGCTAAGTTAGAATGCCATGATTTGATTTATGTTCATGCTAGGTTAGGATGCAATGATTTAATTATGTTTATGCTAAGATAGAATGCCATGATTGGATTTATGTTCATGCTAGTTTAGAATGCCATGATTTAATTATGTTTATGCTAAGTTAGAATGCCATGATTTTAATGATGCCCATACCAATTTATGATGCCATGTTTTAATTATGTTATACTGAGATAGGACGCCATGATTTTATTTAGGTTCGTGCTAAGAATGTTTATGAAGTTATGTTTGTTATGTCTATGTCTATGCCAAGCACTATGCCATGCTATGAATGTTACGATGTTATGTCTACGCCAAGTATTGTGCCATGCCATGAAGGTTTATGGTTATGTTTATGCTATGCTATGAAGATGATTATGTTATGTTTATGCCATGACGAATGTATGCTAAGTGATGAAAAGGCTTATGTTCTAAGTAAAGCACTAAGTATGTAAAGCACTAAGTAGGAAAGAGTCTTATGTACTCATGAATGAATGATGAATGGTTTTAGTGAGTAGGAAAGAGTCTTACTAAGCCTGTGTACTTATAGTCTTATTTTCTTATACCGCAGATCACGCAAGGGGACAATAAGGAAGCAGCAGGAGGGCATCAAAGAATGTGTGTGATAGTGACTTGGCCAAGGAGCAATATGGTTGCTCGTCTCATGATAGAACTTTCTCTTTACTGTTATGTGTTTAAGTATGACTCTATGACATGATACTAAGTATGACATGATGCTATGAATGACATGATGCCTAAGTATGACATGATGCTACGAATGACATGATGCTAAGTATGATATGATGCTAAGTATAAGGTTACTACACTAGGTTCCCATGTTATGGTGCTAGAAATGGTAGTAAGTGCATGTAGGAGTAAGTTAAAGGTTTCCGCTGCATTATGATGTCTACATGCCCTAAGTATGTTAACGTAACGCCGCTTTAGGAAAAAAAAAAGCGGGCGTTACACCAAGCACTCTAGTGCCCCTGTAGGGTCACGTCAGCAATCGAATAAACTTCACTGGGGCTATAAATAGACCCCTAGAGCTCAGATGCAATTGTTCATTCACTTGTATACAAATTTCATTTCTATTTTCCTCTGCTTTCTGAGTACTTCATTGTGTAAGAGATTTCTCCAACCTAAGGAGTTAATTAGGAGATCGAACTACATTTTGCTTTGAATTAGCAACCTTCTTGGTAGCAAACCAAGTAATTGGTTGGGTCTCTTTCCCCTTTTTGTTTAATTCATCTTTATATTTATCTTGCTTGTGAACTAACCGACAACATTGTTGAGCAAGAATAAAATATTATTTTTTATTTTTTTCAGGAGCAATTCACTCTACCTCTTGCCGGTCGTACGATCACTGGCAGCTGTTGGGACCGGGTGCATGTTGACATGGATGCGGGTTTGTAATTTTAAAATTAATTACGTGCAGCGGAAGGTTTGGCATAAATAATTTCTCTAAATCATTTAACCACATATCTAAGCATGCAATTTTATCTTGTGTAGACATGATCATATATTTGAAATTTTGTAGAAACGTAAACTAATTTACAAATTACCTCGCGTAACTCGAAGGAAGGGACAAGATCCAACCGTAAGCGTCCCTTGGAAGCTCCGCCTCTATTCGCGTCCACGTCGAGTATCTTCGAGATGATTTCGCAAAGCCACAAGTTTCGTGTTTTCGAGAACTACTAGATTCTCCGAGAACGCGACGAGAAAAACCAAGAGAGAAGTCGGAAGACTAACCACAAAAGGATGGTCGGATGGTGCTCCTTCATGGGGCTGGTTGGCGCACGGCAAGAAGGGGAGAATAGAAGGAGAGAAAGAGAGGGAGAGAGCCTATGCCTTCGTCTCTACGATTATCACCCAAGCCTTGCCTTGGGTCCTTTATATAGTGGCCTCTCAACCATCAAGCCTCTCAAATATGGAATAACTTATTCCATCATGCCATGTTTGATTTTATATCATGGTTAAAATCATATTTTAATTCATGATAAAAATCAATCAAGTCTCTTCTCTCTTATGGAATAAATTTTCTTATCATGATAAATCAATCCATGATTGATTTTATAAAATAAAATAATCCATGGTTCATTTTAATTTCCATGAAAAATAAACCAAACCTTGGTTTATTATATAAAAATTTATATCATCCATAATTTTATAAAACAAACCAAACTTGGTTTATTTTATAAATTGAACCAAAACTTGGTTCTCTCCCTTTGTTGTGGCCGGCCAAGCAAAGAGGATGGAGGCCCTTTTTGGCCGGCCCATCCAAGCCAAGCCCCAATGAATTAAACTTATTTAATTCATCTATTAAGTCTTCAAAAGACTTAGCCATTTTACGCTTCCGATGCGTCTTTGAAAAATTCAGATTCGACTTATCGTTTGGCTCAACCAAACTTAATCTCTCTTGATTGGAAAATCCAATTTTCAACTCATTTTAAATCCCTCGGATTACTCGTAGTGCGTGTGACTAAATAGACTTTCGATTTATATTGGCCGTCTATAATTAATCAATTAATTATAGAACGATCATGAGTGACACCTAGTAGTACATCATGATCCCCAATTAATCGAAAGATCAACGGTTGACCTCAGAAACAATTCTGAAACCCTTCAGCAGCTATAATTAATCGTGCCTCATTCCCTTCACCATCTTATACCCACTTGGTTCAGGACAGGTCTATGTGTGTCAGTCCCCACTAGGCTGACTACGTCACACCTAGCCCAAGTAACGTTTTCTCGTCCTACGGATTCTAATTACTCTCATGTATTTAAGAGATTCATACTCTGAACATGTCATGCTCTGGCCAGAGGCTTCGAGTAACAATCCGACGATAAGCCTCGGGTATACATCTCCTCGCAAGGAGTGGTGAATCCTTTGTAGGCTGTTCAAACATCTTCGGGCACTTCGGCTTATACCCAATCATCCTGGGTCCACACCTCCTTGGAGATGCTTGCTTAAGATGTCAAAGTATAAGTCTCCATGACCAAGATGACTTGAACACCGCAAGTCAAAGGAACATCACACTTAAGCTGCAGTAAGAACTTCACTGACATATCTATATGTAGACTACCATATGAAGTTTTACAGTCAGTCACTCCAATGAATTAGTTCCCTTAACTAGCATTCATGTTTATCTCCGGACATCTCAATGTCACTAGCCAGTGAGAATCAGCTGATTAGAGAATAACTCATGCTAGTCTCAACAGAATTGATAGTGTCCGTATTTATCAATTCATCGACTAGGGACAATTTCAATACTTCACAATTGCATATGTAGAGATAATCACTAGTTGTGAATTCATCACAAATTCTCTCATGCTGTGAATTGTATTGCGGACATTCAGTAAATGAGTTTAAGATCGCAATCAAATACAAAAACATGTATACTCAAATAGTGAATATTCATTTATTAAAATAAATGATTACAATCATAAGGCGATTGCCTTAGGACACTTCTCTCATATCACTAACAAACTCTCACTTGGCCTAATGCTAATCGCTACGGTACCCAATACCACAGGCTCTAACATGACCCTCAATCTTGCTTTGAGGGAAGACCTTAGTTAAAGGATCCGCTAAATTCCTTTCAGTGGGAATTTTCTCAATTTATATATCATTCCTACTTATAATCTCTCTGATCAGATGATAGCGGCGAAGCACATGTTTGGATCACTGATGAGACCTTGGTTCCTTTGCTTGTGCAATAGCTCCATTGTTTTCGCAATAAACCGGTATTGCTACATCAATGGTTGGAACCACACCAAGTTCTGAGACAAACTTTTGATCCAGACTGCTTCCTTTGCTGCTTCCGAAGCTGCAATATATTTCGCTTCCATGGTAGAATCCGCTACGATGTCTTGCTTGGAACTCTTCCAACTTATTGCGCCTCCATTCAAAATAAATATGTATCCGGACTGAGATTTGGAGTCATCTTTATCTGTTTGGAAACTGGAACTGTATACCCACGTATTACCATATCACCTTCTCCATATATTAGGAACACATCCTTAGTGTTTCTTAAGTACTTGAGGATTGTCTTGACAGCGGCCCAATGATCCATTCCTGGATTAGACTGGTATCTGCTTGTGACGCTCAGAGCATATGATACATCGAGCCTAGTACATAACATAGCATACATGATAGATCCTATCGCGGATGCATAAGGAATCTTATTCATGCAAATCCTCTCGTCTTCTGTGCGCGGACACATAGACTTCGAAAGGTTGATCCCATGCCTGATGGGAAGGTAACCTTTCTTGGATTCTGACATGCTAAACCTTTCTAGCACTCGGTCTATATATGTAGACTACGAAAGACCAAGCAATCGTTTTGATCTATCTCTATAGATTCTAATCCCAAGGATATAGGTTGCTTCTCCCAGGTCTTTCATGGAGAAAGTTTTGGACAATCAAATTTTAACTGACTGTAAGACTGATATATCATTTCCTATAAGTAATATGTCATCGACATATAACACTAGGAATACGACTGCACTCCCACTAACCTTCTTGTACACACAAGGTTCGTCAGGATTTTGTGAGAAATCAAACTCTTTGATTGTCTCATCAAAATGGATGTTCCAGCTTCTGGATGCTTGCTTTAGTCCATCTATGGATCGTTGAAGCTTGCATACTTTGGTTTTATTAACCGATGTGAAACCTTCAGGTTGTATCATGTATACATCCTCAAGCAGGTTTCCATTAAGGAAAGCTATTTTCACATCCATTTGCCATATCTCATAATCATAATGAGCTGCTATGGCCAGGAGCATCCGAATGGATTTAAGCATAGCTACTGGCGAATAGGTTTCGTCATAATTAATTCCTTATTTTGACAATATCCTTTTGCCACTAATATAGCCTTAAAGGTAAAAACATTACCTTCCATGTCGGTTTTCTTCTTGAAACCCCACTTGCACCTTGTGGGCTTAATCCCTTCAGGTGGGTTAACCAAGTCCCATACTTGATTTTTATACATGAAATCCATTTCCGACTTCATAGCTTTAAGTCATTTATCCCTTTCTGAATTTTTCAGAACATCTTCATAACTGATAGGTTCGTCATCGTTAATGAGTAACACGTCGTTCGATTCACTTATGAGAAATCCGTATCTCTCTAGAATATTGCGTGTCCTATCAGACTTACGAAGAAGTGGTGTTGTTTTAGGTTCAATTGATAGCTCATCATTATGAGTTATTGGTTGTGGGTCTAGACTAGGTGTCTCTGTAATGTCTATTGGAGTTTCTTGAACTTCTTCAAGTTCAATGCTACTCCCACTGTTTTCTTGTAAAAGAAATTCTTTTTCTAGAAATACAGCATGCCTTGAAACAAACACCTTTTGTTCCAAGGGATGATAGAATTGGTAATCTTTCGTTTCCTTAGGGTATCCAATAAATAGACATTTATCAGACTTAGCATCCAATTTGTCTGATACAGTCCGCTTTACATAAGCAGGACAACCCCATATCTTTAGGTGAGATAAATGAGGTTTCTTACTATTCCACGTCTCATATGGAGTAGTAGAGACTACCTTGGTCGGGACTCTGTTTAGAAAGTAAACAGCTGTCTTAAGCGCATAGCCCCAAAAGGATTTTGGAAGAGTTGCATGATTCATCATTGATCTAACCATGTCCATTAAGGTTCGGTTACGCCTCTCAGATACACCATTATGCTATGGTGTATATGGCGGAGTCCATTGAGATAATATCTCATTGTCCCTAAGATAATCTTGAAACTCTTGACTTAAGTATTCACCACCTCGATCGGATCGAAGTATCTTAATACTTTTGCCAAGCTGTTTCTCTACTTCACTTCTGAACTTTTTGAATTTCTCAAAAGCTTCAGATTTGTGTTTCATTAAGAACACATACCCGAATCGTGAGTGATCATCGAAAAAGGTAATGAAGTAGCTATAACCTCCTTGTGCAAGAGTTGGCATTGGTCCACATACATCAGTATGTATTAGACCAAGCAATTCTCCCACTGGTTTATCTTTTCTGGAAAAGGGTAATTTGGCCATCTTGCCTTTTAAGCATGATTCGCATGTATCAAATGAAACGGGTTCAAATGATTCCAGAATTCCACATTGGTATAATTTGGTCATGCGTTTCTTACTTACATGGCGAAGACGACAATGCCACGTATAGGAGTCTATTTGATTATCTATTCAAGCACGTTTGTTGCTAACTTCGATATTAAAAACGTCACCGGATAAATCTAACGTGTAGATACCATTGCATAAAGATCCGGTCCCATAAAGAACAGCATTTAAAGTTATGTAACAGCAATTGTTACTAAAAATTAAATGATAACCCTTTTCATTCAAGCATGAAATAGATACAATGTTCTTTATTAATGAAGGAACAAAATAACAATTATCCAATTCTAAGACAAGTCCAGTAGGGAGCTTTAGCAAATATGTTACGATGGCAACAGTAGCAATCTTTGCTCCATTTCCAACTCGCAAATTCGCTTCTCCCTTGACGAGTCTTCTTCTATTCCTTAGCCCCTGTATGTTATTACATATATGTGAGCTACACCCAGTATCAAGTACCCAGGTGTACGAGGAAATAGAGTGGCATTCAATAACGAAGATACCTGAAGAGGATGGGGCATCAGATGCCTTCTTCTTCAAGGACTCAAGATAAACCTTGCAGTTTCTTCGCCAGTGGCCCTCCTTGCCGCAGTGATGGCAAGTGCCTTTTGGTGCCTTTTCAATCGTTTTGGCCTTTTTCTTCCTTCCCTTATTTTGTTCTTTGGGCTTCCTCTTAGAGTCTTTCTTTGAGGAACCAACTAACAGTACCGTCTTCTGATCCTACTTTACAGAAGGCTCTACAGTCTTCAGCAGGTTATGCAACTCAGGAATGGTAGTCTCCAGTTTGTTCATCCGATAGTTCATCACAAACTGTGAGTAACTCTTGGGCAAACAATGCAGAATTAAGTCAATACTTAGTTCGTGATCCATTGCAAATCCGAGTGTGCCTAGTCGCTCAATGTACCCCAACATCTTCAACACAAACTGTGAGACAGAAGTGCCTTCCTGCATCTTAGAGGTGAAGAGGAGTTTGGAGACCTCAAACCTTTCGGATCTCGCCTGCTCGTCAAACAGCTCATGAAGATGGAAGGCGATGGTATGAGCATCCATATGCTCATGCTGCTTTTGTAGCTCAGGTACCATAGCGGCCAGCATGATGCAACTCGCAAGTTCAGAATCGGCCATATGTTTCTGATAGGCCACTAACTGGTCTGGAGTTACATCTTCAGGAGGATGGTTGGGAAGTTGTTCTTCAAGGATATAAGCAAGCTTTTCTGCCTTGAGGACTATCCTCAGGTTTCGAAGCCAGTCCATGAAGTTTGGCCCAGTCAGCTTATTGATGTCCAAAATGGAACGCAAGTTCAGAGAAGACATGATCAAGTGATTATCCTAGACATACAAATTGAGCTTATGTGATAAGAATGATAAAGAATGCATCAATATACATTAATTAAATCCTATTTATTTTTCAAATTGAATAACCTTTTTTATCAATTCGGGAGATCGTAGGAACATCTACAAATAGGTTGATATCCAACCATAGATAAGAACAACCATGGCTAGAGTCCATCATGTTATTCTTAGCTATGAAGGTAGGTAATTATACCGATTACATATTATACATATGTAACTATCACATTATGCTATCAACTAATTGAATGTTTGCATAAATCATTGGGTTGTTAACTCATTAACAAGTATGCAACAATATACATAGCACCCAACTGCACCTCTCTTTACATCGACCTTAGCTGTGGCACAACAAATCGATGCTTCAAGCTTAAGGCTGACCCATTAATCAAGAAATAGTTTTAACATGGTTGGAGCTCATTCAACCGTTTAGTCAGGCTTGGATATGTCCAACAACCAAAACTAAGGATTGACCTCTGACTCCAACTATATTAATCATAAACTAATTCCATGGTTTGAACATGTTGAGGTTCAAGCTGGACATGGATGTGTCCATCAACCCAAATGAGAAACAAAACTCCGGTTCTAACCATATTAATGGAAGGTGTTGGCCTTAATATTTTGTAAGGGGTTTTGAGTCTCATCTTTTTCTTTTATGCACATTCATGACATATAATTATGTCATGTTTTAACGATTTCCTTAATAAAGTATGTATGTGACTTAATTTATCAAGTCTCATTAATTGAATTAGGAACCGGATTTCCTAATTCTAATTCATACTTTATTCAAGGAATTGTTTTGGAAAATAATTTCCTGAATTATCATAATCAATTTCGGAAATAATATGTTTAAGACTTTGATTTCTCTAAATCAAATTTTATTAAATTAAGAGACATATTCCCTTAATTCAACCACATATTATTTTCATGAAAATCTTATTTAAGGAAATATACTCTATAGGAAACAATTTTCCTAATTAATTTTGGAGACAATAATATGTAAGAGCATCACCTCATAAATCAAATAAGAAAATTATCGTTTGAGAATCACCTCAAAAATTTTCAAGATTTGATCACATATTTTATTTATGGAAAATTAATATCAATAACTTAATTTGGATGACTCCCCGAGGCTCAATCCAAAATAAGCATTTGACAGTTTAAATTCAATTTAAGAAATTTAATTATAACAACTAACTAAAATTGGGACGCTCCCGAGGCTCAATTCAAAATAAAGAATTTTGTAAATAATTTAATTTCTAATTATAAATTTAAATGCCAATTAATATTCCCATAATTTGTCTAGACTTTCTTGAAAGAAAGTGCCTAAAATTGTGAGCTTTCCATAAATAGAAAGTTTCCAAAAACAAAAGGTTTTCAGAATAATTGTAAGTTTCTGGTACAAAGAAAACTTACGTTTTTACAAAATTGGAAAATTTCCAAAATAGGAAATTTCCAAAATTGGAAAGTTTCCAAAAATAGAATGATTTCACAATTATCATAAAATTTCAGAAATAGAGATATTTCAAAAGTTTGCGAAATTTCATGAGGATTTCCAAACTTTGAAATTCCTAAATCGAAAATTTACCATAATTGGAAAGTTTCCATAATTGGAAAATTTTCCAAAATTGAGATCATGACAAAGCTTTCCGCAAAACATTTATATGATTATGTCGAACACAAACCTCGGCTCTGATACCACTGTTGGGACCGGGTGCATGTTGACATGGATGCGGGTTCGTAATTTCAAAATTAATTACGTGCAGCGAAAGGTTTAGCATAAATAATTTCTCTAAATCATTTAACCACACATCTAAGCATGCAATTTTATCTTGTGTACACATGATCATATATTTGAAATTTTGCAGAAATGTAAACTAATTTACATATTACCTCACGTAACACGAAGGAAGGGACGAGATCCAACCGTAAGTGTCTCTTGGAAGCTCCGACTCTATTCGCGTCCACGCCAAGTATGTTCGGGATGACTTCGCAAAGCCACGAGTTTCGTGTTCTCGAGAACTACTAGATTCTTCGAGAACGCGACAACAAAAACTAAGAGAGAAGTCGGAAGACTAACCACAAAAGGATGGCCGGCTGGTGCTCCTTCTTGGGGCTGGTTGGCGCACGACAAGAAGGGGAGAAGAGAAGGTGAGAAAGAGAGGGAGAGAGCCTATGCCTTAGTCTCTACGAATTTCACCCAAGCCTTACCTTGGGTCCTTTATATAGTGGCCTCTCAACCATCAAGCCTCTCAAATATGGAATAACTTATTCCATCATGCCAAGTTTGATTTTATATCATGGTTAAAATCATATTTTAATTCATGATAAAAATTAATCAAGTCTCTTCTCTCTTATGGAATAAATTTCCTTATCATGGTAATCAATCCATGATTGATTTATAATAAATCAATCCATGGTTCATTTTAATTTCCATGAAAAATAAACCAAACCTTGGTTTATTATATAAAAATTTATATCATTCATAATTTTATAAAAACAAACCACACTTGGTTTATTTTATAAATTAAACCAAAAACTTGGTTCTCTCCCTTTGTTGTGGCCGGCCAAGCAAAGAGGATGGAGGCCCTCTTTGGCCGGCCCATCCAAGCCAAGCCCCAATGAATTAAACTTATTTAATTCATCTATAAGTCTTCAAAAGACTTAGTCATTTTAAGCTTCCGATGCATCTCTGAAAATCAGATTCGACTTATCGTTTGGCTCAACCAAACTTAATCTCTCTTGATTGGAAAATCC